>MU275172.1:230324-307958 GCA_022160315.1 Panus rudis PR-1116 ss-1 | reverse complement strand
TTTGGGGGGACATAGTACCTATACCGTCTCGGAGAGTTGCCAGCAAAGCGTGGGAAAATTCCGAGAAGGTGGTGGTGAGAAGGAAAGAGGCGCCCCCGGCTACCGTGGAATCTCAGTGGTTAAGCGCACCGGTTGCGGGCGCATGCGACTTTGCGTTAACTTGCGTCGCCGGCCTGTTGGATTTTTATTTTATAATCAAGCCTGGGACAAGCGGCTCAGAAGCGGTCATTAGGGGCGTTCAAAGCTGCACTTGGCGCTCCTTTTTTCGAGCTCCTTTTTTCACTTTTACATTGGGGAATGGCGAAAAAAGGACGATTATAAGGAAGAAAAAAAGTGAAGCTTTGAAACCACCCCCCTCGAAATCAGGCGAAAAGGAGCAAAAAAGGAGACTGAAAAAGGAGAACTGTCTGACCGCAGCAGCTTCGGCCACCACGGCATCTTGAAAGTCCGCTCATTCCCGACAGTGTTCACGTGATCTTACAGCGGCGCATCGACTGCAGTGGTATTCAAGAAGAAATGCATCGACGGTAAAGATGTTCACAACTCCTTCAAGAATTTGAAAAGTCCACGAGAAAATGGGTGACCGCATCGCTGCTTCGTATGATTCAGTCATATACATATATCTTTCTGACATGTCTTCTGAACTTACTTAGTGTTACACCACTGCAAGCTCTCCGGAGACAATAACCACTAACGAGAACCCGTCATCTATCTAGATGTGTAATACTGTCACCAACTAAGAAATCCTTCCGACCTATCCTCCATCTCACATAGTAGTAAGTTACAAGACAAGAACAACGCGAGACGCGTCCGACGCGACAATCTCATGAGTGCGCGCAAGCGGAGTTCCAAAGCGGCAAGGATCCTGCCGAGAAAAAGGAAGGAAAAAAGGACGCAAAAAAGGAGCACGAACGAAAAAAGGAGACCCCCTGCTCCCTTTTTTCGCTCCTTTTTTCGCTCCTTTTTCTTCTCCTTCTGGTCTTCCTTTTTTTCTTCCCTGTCCAGATAGAAGGACGGAAAAAAGGGAAGGTTTGAACGATACTATTGAGGGTGAATGTTTCGTACCTGCCCCGTACTAGACCCATCTCGATGTCGTTCACTGCGAGAATTCTACCACTCAGGCGCAGCGGGTTTGTATCGCCACGCAACAGATTCGGAACCAGTAAAGAGGAACGTGCACCACTTACGATTTCACGCACCTTGCAACGCCGTGCCTCTTCTGTGCTCTTTTATCCGAATCCCATGCATTATCAGAGTTTAGGAAGATACTGGGGATTGAGACCGAGAAGAATCATACAAGCCCTGTTGGTATCATGGTCTTACATTCAGAAAATACCACGGTGATTAGGGGGTACGCGAGGCGACAGCAGCATATAGAGTGGAACCGGCGAACTCACAATGAATTCCATCTCGCCAGCTTGGTCGTATTGTCAAGAGTTGAAGATTGGCCATAGTCATGTCGATAGATCTCTCAGAGAAGGCCTCAAGTAAAGACCTCGAGTGGTACCAGCGATGACTTATCCAAGCTTGTCCAGCGCTGATTATTGAAACCTGAAGCTTCTACATGGACCTTGTGGTGTGGCGGGTTCTATTGAGGGGCCAAGGTGATGTCCAGAGCGCAGATCTAGCCCAGGAGTATCTTGTGGCCGTATCTACTGGATTGGGTGCTCGGTACGTACGGGAGATCCAGGACAAGGTGAATGCAAAGCCTGAGCCAAGTATATATCAATGAGCACTTACCGGATTCTTTGTACTTTGCAGATCGTTCGGAACAACTAGTGCAGGACGATGGGTCATGTCTTCCCCCAAGGGCAACATTACTCGAGATTTATATCCCTCTTGAGTACCTCTCTCTTCATATTCTAGCTCGTAAAAACTAGTCTAGAGTTTCAAATTTTCTAACAAATCCAGAGGATCAAGAAGAAAAGACCATAAAGAACTGCCAGTGCTTGAGGAGCGCTGTGCGGGAGTCTGAAATTACGTCAGGTGCACGTGGTCTTTGAGAAATTGTGTCAGGTAGAAAGACGCCGGGCAACAGATACACGCCAAGTTACAGACAACGAGCCTCACCTATCGCTCTCACTGATACTCCGACGAATACTCCCGCATACCTCTCCGATATCTTTATTTTCTTGGTCTCTATCGGTCTCTGCTCGAGATATACCGTATCTAAGTATCGTCGCGCAAGAGCGTCGACATAATATCTGACTAGTACCCCAACCCATCGATCCCGTGGAATCGAAAGTCTCAAATCGTCTGGATATCTGTTACAAATCTCGAAGCCTAGTGCTTAGTGATTCTATTCCCTCTTAAAAATACCGGAAATCGATATGTCGTCCTCGCTGCCCGCCCCCGCTGCCCAAGCCACGAAGGCTGCACTGTCGGCCGCACTCGCTGAACATGACATCAAGGAGACCCAAGCAGAGAAGAATGGGGATGATGCGTCCTTGGAGCCTGGGGAGATACAGGAGGTAGACATGCAGCAGCAAGCGGAGAACATTCGCACCGTCTTCAGCGACCCTAAAAACTTCAACGTCAAGGTATGCTTCACGAGCTCCCTTCTCATGGAGTTGCACGGTGTTCTAATCACAACTTAATATCTAGCACCCTCTCTTTTCCCCCTGGACCCTGTGGTTTGACTCACCTATGACCAAGGGTCGAAATCTGCCACAAACACCGATGTCTTCATTCCCCCAAACTCCCCTCCCTCAGACTCCAGGAGGCCTCGGAACTGCCGCTCAAGGCTGGATGGAGGACATCAAACGTGTGATTAGCTTCGACAGCGTGGAGGAGTTCTGGGGGTGAGTTCTGTTCGATCTTTCGGGTCCCGAGTCGTACTGATTCTTTTGCTCGTCATCAGTTTGTACAATAACATTGTGCCCCCGTCACAATTGCCGCAAAAGGCAAATTACTATCTCTTCAAGGTAAGTAGACGTATGATTTATTGCTAGCCTGCATAGCTTAATGATCTTGTCCTGTAGGAAGGGATTATCCCCGCCTGGGAAGACGAAGAGAACAAATATGGTGGTAAATGGAGCATCCAGCTTCCTCGGGAAAAGAATAAGAATAACGTAGACCGGTTTTGGCTTTACACGGTGAGTTGCGGTTGTCAAACTGTCTATTGAACGGCACATTGAAGTAAGCCTCGGGCAGATGCTTGCTGCCATCGGAGAGACCTTTGATCCTTTACCGCTACAGACGGCGGACCCTGAGCACCCTCCCCAGTCTATCATCACCGGTGTGATTATGTCGGTCAGGCCGCAGTTTTACCGTATATCCATTTGGACGCGGACTGCGCCTGCTCTGACTGGGACGGAAGAGGACAACAAGTTGAAGGAACGAATCGAGACAATTGGTCGGCATTTCAAGACGAGTGTGCTTGGATACGGCGAGACGGCCAAGTTGGCAGGTCCATTGGCGACTGAGGTGGAATTTTTGTCGCACAAGGACTCGGAGAAGAAGGGGAAGCAGACGAAGAAGATCATTGTGTAGCGTTCCCGGATATACTTGTTTCGTACTTGCTCTCCCGTGTTTTCCTGTATTGAATGTACATTCGAAATCACCACCCTCGAACTCTGTCTCACCCTGGTATCACCTTTGGTGGTGCGAGTTGCACCAAGGCCCTCCAAGGGTTGCAATGTGCTTGGCGCCCATTATGTGCAACTCTGCGCAGGCACGCCATGACGTCGTCTTCTGTGCCACCACCGCAGTCAACAGTCCCTATATAACACCGGTCAGTCCTCCTTTCTCCTGCACCATACCGCCATCTTCAATATGCCCGGTTTCTTTTCTTCTATCGCAGACAAGGCTCAATCCGCCCTCAACGCATCTCCTCTCGCTCAGCACATCCCGGGGTCTCACCCCTCTGGGAGTCAGAGTCAAGGTGAAGCTAGCGGTGGATTCAAGTACTCGCATGCGCTCGAATCGATCCACCATCAGTTGAGAACTTTCCAACAGCAATATTCGTACGTTCTCAGAACGCGTCTCCGATGTGGTAGAAACTCACGATTACACATAGGAGCTCCACTTCACCTGCTCAGAAGATCGTGACTACCCAGAAGGGTATCGCTCTCGACTTCGATAGCGTATCGCGCGATTCGCAGGCCCATAGCAAGGAAATCTACTTGTGGGGCCAGACAGAACCGGAGGATCTGAAAGATGGTGCGTTCACGCAGTCAGTATATCAATTGCTGCTGAATGCTGATTCTCTTTCATAGTTACCGATCGCCTTGCTTGGCTGAACTATGTCCAAGGCCAATTGGCTAACAACCTTGCGAAGCAGCTTGATGCTGCTCGCGCGCCGTTTAAAGCACTGCGAGATGCCGAGAACGCTCTCGCTCCTCGCAGGGCCCTCCGTAACAATATCCAGAACCAGATCGCTCGCGTCGAGAATGAGAATGCTCGCAACTCCGCACAGAAGGTCGCGGAGTTGAAGATTCAGCTGCAAAAGGCGGAAGCAGATGATCTTGAGTCTGAACGAGAAATCGACGTGCTGAAGCGCAAGGCGGTCCGTGAAAGCGAGCAACTCAAATGGCAAGCGTTCAGAGAGGTGTGTGTTAATGCATTATTTTCCTCTGGCCTAATGGTAACCTGTATTTCTCTAGTACGGCGAGAAAGTGATCTTGCTTTCTCAGGCAGCCGCTACAATTGTTCCAGTACTTCCCCCAATTCCACCCACGCCTGTTCACCCATATACGGGTGCCGATGTCACTGCAAGCGTTCGCGCATCTTTGCAGAAGGCATTGGATACCTACACACCAGGCTCGAGCCAGATCAAATACCCTGAGCAATCTGCCGCCGATATCAAGAGATCGGATACTCGTTCTTTTGGCGAGACGCACAGGGCAGAGCTTGCCTCGATCAACTCGACAGACCCAACGTCTCGCCCAAGTATTCCATTGACCCCTCCTCCAACTGCAAGCGTGCCGCCCAGCTCCTACGCTCCTCCCGCTGGCCCTCCTCCTCATGCCGTGTCCCAACAAAGCTCCATTCCCTCTGACCAGTCGGTCAAATCCGTTCCCGTGTTGAAGACCCCGCCATCATCTTCTCCACAACCCGGAAACCAATCGCCTCCTTTGAATCCCGCCAAGCTGAACCAAACACCTGCTCCTATTCCCATTCCTGCTGAGAAGGCATCGCCAGTCGTTTCTCCAGATCCATCTGACCCTGCTGTCAAGGTTCCTTCCGTCTTGCCAACGGTCGCTGAGACCGGTATGCCCTTGAGGTCCGCGGGCCCAGATGGCCCAGGTCCATCTAGCGGCTCGTTGTTGGACATCAAAGGAAGCCCAACAACCAGCAGTGCGTTACCTCCTCCATCATACGCAGGCGGTCCGAGTACCTCGGCTGCAGCCTCTGCGGGAGATGAGAAGAAGTATGAGAGTGCGGAAGAGGAGAAGAAACGACTGGAGCGTGAGGAGAGAGAGCGTATCCTGCGGGAAGGTGGTAGTCACCCTGATAGTAACAACCAAGGTCACCCACCTCCCCCAGGTGGTGATGCAGATCTCCCTCCCTACCAGGAGTTCTAAACGAACGTAGACCTTGTAAGTGAGAATGAGAAGTCGTTGCGGTCGTAGTGTATGTGTACTTTGACTTTGGACTGTATGCCTCAGTAGTCTTGCGTACCGTGACGTTGTATGTGCTCATATACCCCAGCCTTGTGTTATGTTATGCTACTTGCATACGGCCGTCGTACATCTGAATTAAAGGCAACCCACCGCCGGCTCTTGCCGGTCGAACTATTCTTCCTTCTTGAACGCCGGGCGCTTATATAGTTAATTTATTAAGCTTTGTACCACGAAGTTGGTGAGATCCTTAAAAAGTTACATAGCTTTGAAGGCCACACGGACTGAGTCAGTGCTTTCTATCGAATCCGTAATGTGCATATACTTCACGTCGAAACAGTATATCGGGCTGATCTCGCAATACTCAGTTCCGTGTCGCCTTGCCCGTTGGTCATCCTCAGCCTTTGGATACCCTGAGTTCTACCGATAATTGACTCGGATTCAAGAGATAACTAGCATCGTGGCGCCCAAAGCACGCTGTGACAATAACTATATAGACCGACAGCAGAGCCATGTCTACGCAGAGCCCGTTCCAAAACCAGAACCCACCCTCGCGGCCTCGATTTTCTCCCGTACCATGTACGAGTACCAACTCCGCAACATCTGGAATCCCCCCTCTACAATCTTCGTCTCCCAGTAACGTTGGGATCTGGAGATACTTCACCTCCTTTCAGTACCTTCGTGGTACCCATGCGGCGGCGGCAAAAGTTGAGGATGAGCCAAAGTCTAAAAGTTGGGTTCCTATGATCCAGTGCTCAGCTGACTTCCCGCTTGAACTGGTGTGTTCTCCATTGTTTGCTCCTGATGTTGTCTTGAACTCAATGAAAAGGCACTTCTACCCCGTCTATCTTCCCTCAACGTGAATGCATTCATGGCTCCCCGTAGTTCGAAGTAGCGATCACCCAACTCATCCACCACCCCGAATGGAACTCAACCCTCATTCTCCGCTCCGAGATCATCTCAGAACAAAGTTCGACATGGAATTTCCCTCCCATACTTCCACATCTTGAGAATCTCACAATCGTCCGTAACATCCACAGAAAACTACTAGCCCGTCGGCCGGGGAGGGATTCTAACCTTGAGCAATACTGTACTTTGTACGCGCCAAGGAGCACTGGTATCTTAAACTGGAAACTTTCTTCACAGGTCAATACGCTGGTGCTTACGCCTATTGTCGAGAAAGGGACAGAGCTGCCTTATTACCACCCGAGAGTGTCACACCTCGCCTTCCGATACATCCCTACTGCAGGCCCAGACGGTGGCGACGGTCTCTTGCGAATCGAAGTCGTTCCTCTCCCCGATACACCTACCGACATCGACTCACGACTGTACCGCACCTGCCTCGCTCTCCTCGAAACCCTTCACCGGTACGGCTGGGGTGCGATGGGGAAATACAAAAAGAGGGTGATGCACGATAGCATTATCTCGCGGGAAGAATACCAAGATTTATACCTGATCATGCGGGAGAGACATAAACATCTCGTCGGGAACTGGCAAGAGAAGACGGACCCGTTGAAGCATGTGTTCGAGGCGAGTCTTTGCTTTGAGGTTTGACTTTTTTCGATTTTTATATTCTTCGATCCGAGTCTGCGACCTCCTCCCCTATATGTTCGTTGACTTCTGTGATTGACGGTGTGTTTTTGTTTTTTGTAGGATATTGGGATTGCGACGTTCTTGATGTTGCTTTGGAGGGATATGTATAAGGAGGAGAGACCGTTGTTTGCTGAACGTGCGACAGTCTGGAATAGGTGCTTGCGACCGTTCCGGTTTGCATTGCAGCTCTTCAGGGATTTCCAGAGCTATTTGGTTGCGTTGTTCTCGCGTCTTTCTCTTCGAAGTCGAAAGATAGAGGCCCCGCAACCGGAAGGAGAATTCTGGAAGAGCTGGGCTCGACCAAAGGCGGGCTTCGTGGACTTGGGGTGAATTTAAATGCATCCCACAATATGGAGTGACGACTGATATTCCCTTTTGTCTCCAGATGCGGTAACGGCCTCCTTACCCATATCCTCCTCTCAGAAGGATACGAAGGACACGGTCTCGACGTCCGCGCCCGTCAATCCTGGACGCACTACCCACGCACCACCCAATCGCACCTACACGTCAGTCCTCTCGACCCGCTGGACACCACCGCGCCAGGGAACGAATTGCTGAAAGACGGTGTGTTTCTGATTGGGAACCATGCGGACGAGTTGACACCTTGGGTTCCTGTGCTTGGGACGTTGTGTAATGCAACAGGGTATTTGAACGTGCCGTGTTGTTCTTGGGGGTTCGATGCGAGGTATGATAGAGGGATTCACAGGAATTTCAATGTGTATAGAGATGGAGGTTGGAAGGGAGAGAAGGAAGAAGACGAGTTGAATCTGGAGATGTTCGCGGAAAGTTTGAATTTGGGTGGGGATGCAGGTGTGACGAGTGGGTATTCGGCGTATCGGATTTGGCTGGCGACGTTGAGCTATCATTGTGGATGGAAAGTGGAGACGGAGGTGTTGAGGATACCTAGTACACGAGCTTGGGCTCTCATTGGTCAGAATGTTTCCATCTCCCTTGACGATGATCATGGATACTCATTGCATTCTCCTTGATAGGTCGCGCGCATACCTGGGATGATCCCGAGGGGGCACAACAGGCTAGGCAGCACGCACAGGATATAATCAAGAGTATACGGGAGAGGGGGCTATTCAAAACGAGGAGACCAGAAGGAAAAGCCGGAGACCATTGATATATGTATAATGTAGAAAGCAAATCCGAGCTAGAGTGTACAGCAGCTGAGAGCAAAGTAGTGGCTACAACACGACGATGGTCGGAGGGGGTATACATATAATGATACAGACGAATGCAACTAGACGTGCGCAGAAAGCTATACAACGACGAACGATGGACTAGGTTACTTTTCTACGGGAGGGGGCAGGCAAGCCAGCCTTGTTCGGCGAATGCAAAGTCCTGATGGAATCTTTCACTTCCTGCCACATAGCGTTCATAGCCGGGTCCCAAGAGTACGCTTCAAAGCGTTGCAGCGCGGGGAACAATGTCCGGATTCGCCTCGAAACCATTGCCGGTTCTTCTATGCCGACGTTCCCAGAAAGAACTAAGTAGCGAAGAGTTTGTGAGGGTTTGTCTGCGATGGCGCGAGAAGATGTGAACCGGTGTGGATGCAAGTGACTTTGGTTGGCACGGTTGCGCGCATCGATGGGCAGTTCGAGTTGGTGAAGTCTTGGACAGAGCGACGCGCATGAAGCAAGTGATTGGAGGGAGGGCCCGTCTCCGGATTTATGGCACCATATCCGGAGTTCTCGGAGTTCCCGCCAAGAGGAAGCCATGGTATGTATATCCGCGTCAGACACGCGTAAGTGGCCTTCGAGATGGATATCGACGACATGAAGAGAGGAAATACCGAGGAGAGGCTCGACCACGAATAGGAAGTCGTCGCTGTCTGCGGACATGGAGAGGGAGCCCATGATGAGTTTGATATGGAATTCTGTCAGTTTGTTGGCGAATCGGGTAAGGATAGTGTCAAAACATGTGCGCCATTCATTGGGTTTGTACGAGTACGAGGTTCGGATGGAGATAGAGCGGACTCGTTCGGAAGAAACGATGCGCAGGACAGAGTCGATAGCTGACGGTGTACCGGATATTTGAAGGGTTCGAAGGGAGCGGAAGGCTGATGGATGGTGTCCGTCTTCGAGGGCAAGCTGAGCTGTGTTGATCCGGAGGGTCTCAAGGAATGGAAGAGCGGCGAGTGCGTAGAAAGCTTCGAGATCTACCCACGACCCTGCGCCATTCAGATTCAAGGATCGCAGGCGTTTGAAGCCGGCAATGTAGCTGGTGCTCTTTGTGGTGACTGAACCTTCGACTGTCAGGTGCTCAAGGTCGACAGCGATATGTACAAGCGAATGGAGAAGGGCTTCTAGGTCGTGGCTGTCAGTGGCCACCAAGCTAGGGCGACCGATCAAGCTGACTTCGACCTCTCTGAGAGAAGGAGATATAAAGAGCTTCATATCGTCTCCCAAAGAAAAGGCCTTTACCCAGAGCATGCGGCGCAATGACGGCATGAGAGGCTGGCCGTCCAGCATGGCCGCGAGGCCGGGAAATACAGAGGAATGTATGCAGCCATTGGGGGTGTAGACAAAGGTGCGTATGCGCCTGGCATACGACTGAAAGCGTGCCCAGTGCTTGGGGTGGACGGGGGCGGACAGTGTCTGGACATGGTGTGTCAATTAACGTGGGAATGAAGTCAGAGAAGGAGAAGGATGCGCACGTAGATGTACTGCTCGTCGCGCTGGAACGATGGCAGGGTCTTGAGTAGGGGCATGAGGGATGTCTGGTGCTCCCAGAGGAGGGCGAGCGCGGGATCATGGAACGCCCTGCACGTGCGGGCGGCGGCTGCGAGTGTCCTCTTGAGGGTCCTGGTGTTCCAGAGGGACTCGCGGTCGAGCCAGCGGATGGTGGGGAGTGCAAAGTGGGCGAGGATGAGCGAGAGGATTTCGTCGACCTGAAGCGCGGGATGCATCGTGAGCGTGCAGAACAAGTCGCAGCGCCGCCCATATTTATATCCATTTAAATAATAGCCTCATCAGATCTCCGTTTGGTCATCCAACCTTACACCCTCAACTCAAACATTGAATATGCAACTTTGTTGAACATTTCTTGTTCAACATGGCCGACCTTCCCGCTGAAGTCTGGCTTCGCATCCTCGAGCTCGCCGCCGGCGACGACCAACCTCTCGACTATGCCCTGCCCACTTCCATGACAGAGTCCTCGTGGTTCAAGATGTTGTCCGGCAACTGGGGGCTCCGTACCCCCCACGAGTCGTGCTACCTGCGCGAACGCGAGAGGCTGGCTATGCTCAAGGTGCGCCCCTTGTCCCCCCATGTGTCGCCCGCCTTCCTCATCCGCCCCAAGGCCGTGGCCTCGACGTGCAAGAGCCTCAGGCAGTACGTCTCAGAGTTTCTCTACAAGTCCCTCTTCTTCACGAACGCGGCCCACATCCAAACCCTCGCCTTCCTCTTTGATCAGGATCGCAACCTCGGCAAATGGGCCAGACGAATACACATCGTCCGCTATCCCGTGGAGGACAAGGTCCACATGCAGGACGTCCTCGAGCCTCTCCTCTCCATTGTCCGGCGAAGTCGGAAACTGCAGTTCTTCATTGCCGAATGTCCTGTGCTAGGCTCGTTCGCTCCCATAGCCGACGCGCTTTGCTGCTCGTGTTCGCGTACGTTGCGCACGCTGCACCTCAACCTATCCTCAGACGAGATGGCCAAGGTGATCTGGACCCTCGACCTTCTACCCGCTCTCGTTTCCCTCCATCTCGACTTTGCCGCTCCCTCGGGTGACATCGTACTCGGCTCGGCTTCCGGTCTCGCCCTCACCCTCCCCAACCTACAACAACTCTCCCTCCGCGGCTTCGTTGCCGAGTTCATCGAGGAAGCCACTGCCTGGGTCTTTCCCTCTCTCAGGATAGTCTCCTTTGACTTCATGCATTTCCACGAGGACCTCCCAGACATTCTCGAGTTCCTCACTCACCAAGGAAGAAACCTCACCTTTCTTGACATCTATAGTATACCCCCTTTGGATGTCGCGTCTGTTCTCGACCTCTGTCCCATGCTTCAGACTTTTGCGTTCAACATGGACTGGAGACTCCCCGTCGACGCCTCAGTCACGAACACGACAGTCGCCAAGCTAGTCCATTCCCCTCACATGAACATCACCACCATCGGATGTTACGAGCTCTTATACGCCTTCGGGGTAGGCTACGCAGCGGCACACGCCAACGCGAGTCCTCTCGCCGCTCAACACGTCCGACATTCGAACGACATGAACTTTGCCGCGCTCAACAAACAGAACTTCCCTAATTTGTCCCGCATTAGGGTCCTTGACAGAACCTTGTTGCGCGATTTGGAAGTCGCGAATGGGCCTCACGGGTCGTGCTTTTCGAGGTGGGAACGGTGGTGGGCGCAGTGCGCAAGACAGAGGATTCGGTTGGAGGATTGTACCGGTGCTGAACTTGGGAATTTACCGGAGGATGGGGAAGATGACGAGTTTGACGATGGTGAAGGTGAAGAAGAAGAAGGCGATGTTGACGATGAAGAAGAGATCGTGGAAGTGATAGAAGAGGTGTTCGTCCAAGATCCTCGTGATCCCCTCACCGTCATCCGCGATTTGGTCGAAGAGTGTCGCGCCGTCTCTGAAGAACTCTCTGGCTCAGTTATGGACCAGTTCTATGACACTCGGGCTTTCAGTCACTATTGAATACTGACCCTTTGTTTGCTTTAGTTGCTTCATCATGTCTACTGAATGCGCTGTGCGCCGTGACGCTGATTTGAACTATTGAGTGCCAGGACACCAAATCGTTTATAGTCAATAGCTATGGATACATCTTGGGTCGTTTCGTTCTACCGGATACCTCATACATACCTTGTCGCATAGTCATAGTAGTATAACCCGCATCAGGATACCTCCTTCCCTAGAAATCGTACAGATCTGGACGATCCGAGTGGAACGCCACTTTCTTCTTTGGCTTGTTCTTCTTCATCGCCGAAGGTGGGTTGGATGTAGGTGCAGACTCAGGAGCAGGGACGGGTTGCTCCTGGCTTACTACCTTAGCACTTGGGGATTCACCAGCAGCCTCAATCTGTACCTCCACCTTCGCTATAGCACCACCAACACCAACGGCAACCTGATCATGTCTATGATGATGATGTCCCTCAGCCTCCGCCTCGACCATCGCCACAGTAGTAGGCGCAGGCGTCGTCCTCCGTTCCCCAACACCTCCCTCCAGATCCAGATGCATCGTCTCGAAAATCAACCTCTTGCGCATACACTTGAACGCTAGGTTGTTTTCGCCAGAAGCTGAGGAGGATATACCTCGCAGTGTGGAATATTTGTCGGAGGGTGGGAGGAGTGTATGAGGGGCAGGTAGTGTGTGGATGTGGACGAAGCCGTGGTGGGTGGGGAAGAGGGCGGTTAGAGATGGGTTTGCTGTAAAAGAGCGAGTTTGGTTGAGTGAAGCGCATGTGGAAAGACAGGGGTAAAGTACTTACCACCAAATGCAGAGAGTGATATACACCCGTCTGAGAGCCAGCCTAGCTTCTGTACCCAACCCGGGGAGTTGTTCGTATCTGAGCTCAGGTGGGGTGGAAGGGATATCGAAGCGCAGACTGTTGGGTAGGCTCGGACGAGTGAGCGGAGAGAGTGCAGGAAATAACATAGTTCCTATAGCCGTATGAGTTATAGATACACGAGATGGGTGAAGAAAGCGTACCTCAGGTCTGAGGTCTCCCCATTGCGCGGAACCAAGAGATGGTATGCATATTCGTAGTATTCGCGCAGAGGAAGAGCCTTCATTCTTGTGATCGGACAATATTTGCTTCAACTCAGCTAATAGCCTCCTCGTTGGAAGCAGCTCCGACTCGTACGCCTGCACATGTAGGAAGCGAAGTTGACCAGACGAACAAGCCGAATCAATCGTCGATCCGGGGATCTTAGACGTCAAGTCAAAAATCCGACAATATTCATCGTTCGACCTAGGAACAGCGGAACGAAGTTCAGTTGAGAAGGATCAAGGGGACATGCGAAAACTTACAACATACTGAGAAGAAGCAGACGAGACGGTTGTCTGGAACTGTTTCATTTGTTCGTACCTCCATGCAATCTTGATTTTTGTATCGTGTTCTTTCGAACTTGCGTCTTCTTCTTCCTCGTCGTCCTTCACTCCGGGAGAAGGCTGACTTTGATTTTGTGATGAAGAAAGAGAACTTGACCCGGGCATCCACATACACTCCCCTACGAAACCCCTCGCTTCATCATCTACCACCACAACCTTTTGTCCAGACGCTATTCCCTGGGCAATGAAATATTTTTGAACCAACTCTCCGTACGCAGAGTGTAAGTCTGGTGCGAGGACAGTGAGAGTGGTGGTTAACGGGATTCCTCCGCCGAGGATGTCATCGAGAGAAGGGATCCCGGTGGATGTTATGTATGTTGGGACTGTACCCCCTAGAATGACTCGTGCCCCTTGAGGTGCGGTTGAGGTGCTTTTGGAGGTTGGCTTGCGTTTGAAGGACGACATGTTGTCGTTCCCCTAGTTTGGACCTATTGAAGGAGTTTTGAAGAAGGTATAAATTTAAGATCAAGAAATGTCGATGATATCATGCTCGATTTCCGACTCGTGAAGAACGCCGATCATCCTCGATCAAACTGAGTCGATTAAACGTTAACGTTCAGCGTTCAGTAGTAGAGTAGAAAGTAAGTAGTTGTTGAATTCGACTCAAGCTATTGGTTGGAGCGCTATGCGATTGCAATGGTACATACAATATACAGCCTGAATTGAAAGCAAAACAGGTATTTGCTACAGGGGAAAGCCTGAAAATCGTTGCCTGAGCTCATAACGGCCCAATCTCTCATTCAAACAACCCATTCTCTCACTCGTTCACTAATCCCAGAGCCCACCACGATCCAGCTTGACCCTCGTATCCATCTTCGCCTTACTCCCTTTCTGCCTCCCACCAACCCTCTGCGCTCCCCGCTTGGAATGATACTTTCTCTGCTGCCTCGCACGCTGCTTTTGTACCTCATACGCCACTCTTTCTTTCACGTCCTCCGTTAGAGAGAGTGCGGCGGTGCGGTCGGCGAGGGATGAGGGTGAGAGTGAGCGAGGCGGGGGTGAACGAGAAGTATGTCGAGAGGCTGGAGGAGAGCGAGAGAGGGGACGAGATTTGGAGACAGGAGAAAGACCTGTTGGGTCTGTTGAGTCTTCGGGTGAGGAATCAGCGTGATTGGACCCTGATGGGCCGGCTTCTGCTGAGGCCTTCGGAGTTTCACTTCTGTCCTCGACCTCGACAGAATCTTGGTGTGCTTCTTGGTCTTCTGTAACTCCGTCTGCTTCATCTTCCTCCTCACCTTCGCTTTCTTCCTCCTCTTCCTCTTCCTCTTCCTCCTCTGAATCATCGTCGTCTGAATCTCGACTCTCACCCTCTTGCTCCCTAATGGACTCCATATACTGCGCGCATGCGAATCAGCCTACCATTCAGCCGTGTTATTATGTTCGCACCACGTACCTCTTCAAGTACTTTCTGGTCGCTCTTCTTGAACCCACTAGCAGCAACCACAACGTCCAACCGGAACCCATCAGGTTCATCCGAACCTTCCTTCAATGTACTCTTGAACCGAGGATACAATTTACTCTCATACTGGAACCTCCGTCGGAAGAATGTTCGTATACATTCGACGTCTCGGTTGAAATACCATTCTGCGTTCTCGTGAGAGGTACTAACCATCTGAGGGAAGTCGATGACGATAGGCTCGCCAGTCTCACGTCGGATGAGAATGTTGAATTCGTTAAAGTCACCGTGTATGAGGCCTGCGCGGGCAAAGCGGACGATGAGGTCCATCAACTCTGAGTAGAGCTTTCCTGGATTAGGTACTTCTGAAATTTGTCGACTGCGATATGATATGTTATAGACAGCTAGAGAATGTTTGTGAGTGAAAATACTCACAGTGGGTATGCGTCGATGAATTCCATGAGGATGCAGTGCCTTGCAGAGTCTATTGGTTTAGGTACCGGGAACCCATGCTCATGCAAAACCTATTAGTGGCGCATGTTAGTTTTGACCAATGAAATAACAAAGACAGCTTACCTTCATGAATGCCCATTCCTTCTGGGCAGATAGTCGAGACATATACATCCATGAAGCTGATTTGCGTTTGCCCATGTAGTCTCGCTTTGATTTAATGGCACGGAATGATATCCGTCCAAGTCTACAAAGTCATTAGTGGCTCATAGATTTCCTTGTCGTGCGTGAGGCTTACCGATGGAGTTTAAGGACCATCTCCTTCCCTTCAGCGTCGGCGACAACATAGATATCTACAGACAGGTAAGTATTTGTATATTAGACATTAATTTCATCCACATACCTGACTCCTTTCCAACACCAATCTGATTGCCAACGGAATACATCGAATCCCGCTTCGACAATGCACGCATAGCGAGATAATCATATCCTCCATATGTCAGTCTATATCCGTCATCTAAATGAAATCAACGGTCGCCGTCATTGTATACAAGGCAGAACTCACATCTTGCATTCTGAACCTTCGCTACGAGGTTTCGTTTCGCTAACGATCCAAGGATTTTATTTACGCCTCCGTTACGAAGGCCAGAGATTTGAACTATGAGCACGGTTGGGACTACTTCATGGTTCTTCGAGCCCATTTCTACCTGATGTATTAAACTCGTATCAGTTTGCAAGACAAAGGTTCAAAGACAGTGGCAACGCACGGCGGTCAAGACTCTGAATTCTTCAGAGGTTACATAGCGGAGGTCGGTAGCGTCGAGCTTCATTTTCGCTCACGTATTGGATGAATAGAAAAACACTATTCCTACAAGAATGAGTGGTATCTAGAGATGTTCTGTTTGAGGGAGGAGGGAAGTAGAATAATAATCTCGGGAGCCTCTCGCCTCCTTTATGAATGGAGTCAAAAATGCGGTCTGCAGCCGTCGATCAAATTTCAAACACGATCTCGAGATCTTGAGCTTGAAGCTTGATCGATTGATCACCGGGTTCCACACCAGACTTGGCAATTCTGTCTTGGTTTGAGCTTCCATGCACATCGCAAACTCTCAGAACGTTGTTATCACCTGTACTTTGTATTCCATGAGTTCCAACTCCACCGTCTGCATATCGCATAAGATGGAACGTGCTCTGAAAGATATCGAATCGCATTCTTTATCCACTCCCGAACAGTCGTTGAAAGCTGAGTTAGCGGCCACAGACCATCTATCTAGAAATGTACGAAAAGCTATCATGGTAAAGTAGACCCTCCTCCTAGCCAAGCATATGAAACTGAGATCTAATTCAGCTATCTTCGAAAACATTGGCCGCCACTGTACCTGACCGCTTCTCGTCTCGAAACGTACAGTAAGTCACGATCAAAGGACTAGGCAGATGCACTCACATCTTCCAGGTATACGGTCCGAGTAGCTTTGTCAACTGAGCTATCGAACCCAGAACGTGCCGCTGTGTGGAGAATAGCTGACGATAATATGCAATCCATGTAATATTTCGTTTGGTACCTTTGTCTCTGCCGAGGTTATCCCGTCTTGGGCTCACAACTCCCGGCAGTTCGAAACATTCTTCCCTTGGCTGGGAAACACACTCCAAACTCGAGGAGCTATTTCACCGACAGTCGCGGTTCGTGATCGTTCACAAATGCACTGATCAGGATCCCGACTCTTCGTCTGCCGTCTTTGAGGCGGAACGTATTGTTGCCTTCACGATGTTTCGTTTCGATAGGGAAGACGACTATGATATGATATATTGGTGGGTGTTTCTGCATGGTTTGTTTCATACAACTCCGAATCATTTTTACTCCTAGTTATGAATTGCAGATTGACAGAGAGGCTCAAAGACAGGGCCTGGGGAAGTTCCTCATGCAGTGCCTAACACAGATCGGCGAAAAAACCCGCATGGAGAAGATCGTCCTCACTGCTTTAAAATGTAAGCTCGACCCGTAAAATCGTAGGAGTTGCTCGACAGACTTGCGTATGTTTAGCGAATAAATCAGCTCTGGACTTCTACTATGCGGCGGGGTATGCTTTATGAGCCATCTTCAGTATGCTTATACTCACGATGTTGCCCTCTAGCTTTACAATGGATCCAACCTCACCTGATTACGAAGAAGATGATGAGTCTATGAGATCCTCACCTGACTCCATTGAGGATACGGTCGAGCGAGGGGGATCGGATGATGGTGCCGAGGCAGAGGAGTGCGACTATTTCATACTATCTAGACCAATACCATATACAAAGTGAAGGAATTTGTGTACAGTGGATGCCTTTCCGCAGGACTCTGGAGCGATACAGAGTCAGAGCGGACCTCGAATCGACCCAATCTTTCGGGCGTACACAAAAAACACAGAGGTAGTCATTCCATAGCCAGGATATTCAGAATAGCGTCGTCAGCAATGATTTCACCAAAAGAAGGAAGGAGCGGCTATCAAGGTTGGTCGAGAGCCAACGAGAGACCGGCGGAGTGTCAAATGAACATCTGTAACGACGTTCTGTATCTGGAGAGGGGGGTACCCCCCTCCTCCAGATTACCCGTCTGTAAGAGCCTTTCGACATACCGTAGCAATGGTAAATGAAACTAACGCGCCGGCTGGCCCTCGGCCATCGAGATATATTGTGAAATCTATTCTGAAAACGTTCCAGACGGGCTACGGAAAGGCATCCAGTATCGACGGCTTACAGTTTCCAGCAGGTCTCATAACGATAGGCGGGTCCGCAAAAACCACTACAACAACGTTTCGACATCCGCCATGATCGCCTCACATGCCCAACGACTCCGACAGCTTCTGCCGAGAAGCCTCCTGCAACTGAGTCTTGCGCAGCTTGGATCTTAGAGCTTCCTTCTGGTCCGGCTTCGTGCTTCGAGTCCCGGCACCTGCGAGCGTTGCTGTACCAGTTTTCTTGGACCCGCCTATCGTTTTGAGATCTGCTGTCAATCAGAATACCAGTGTCTCTGTCGGAACTTGAACTACGGTACAGTGTTGAAGGTGAAGGTGATTTGAACTTGAACTTTGAAGCTGAAGTCACGTTCTGTGCCCGAGGGCGCCTACAAACTAGCGCCTCTTGTGAGCCTGGCGGTCATTGAGTTACGTTCTCCAAGTTATCTCGTACCATACTCACCATGCCGCCTACTTCACTACTGCGTATAGCGCGGCCTGCGGCCCCTCGCACACTATGCTCGGCAGGTCGTCGCTATGCGTCTCATGGGCATGGTCCCCAATACAACGAACCGACTGGTTGGCTCTTCGGCGAGAAGGTAAACAACCAGTCCTCACTCGAGGATTACCTGACTTATTCGTGGTATTGCCACAATGTTTTAGCCACCACCGGCTGGCCAGAAGCGTAAAAAGGAGGGTTGGGAGAACATGTGGTATGTTGGAATATATGGGACGATGTTCGTCACTGCCGTGTTGCTGTACTACAAGCCAGACACCAGGTGCGGTATGATATTCGCCTCGAGTGTGTTCAAACTCACCTTGCGCCTACAGCATACAAACATGGGCTATCCAAGAAGCCAAGACCCGCATGGAAGCTAGAGGCGAGAAGACGGACTATCCGTAGATGCTTTGGGCAATACATGCACATCTTAGACCTTAACAAATTCCTCATTTCCCCCTTCCGTCAAATGATGCAAGGCCCATATTCGATTAAGCGGCACCAACTACACAGGGACAATCTTGTTGAAAGGATTATCTGCAACTATACTACTACGGTGCCTTCTGAGATGTCTATGTGAGGAACATAGTGCATTTTCGGACGCCAACCCCAAGCACGGGCAAACCCGGTCATAGGAGAGCCATTCATGAGTCCGATTCACAGTGCTTCTTGTAATCCTCCTCGGACAAGAGCTCTTCGATCTGGGGCCACATCAGCATGTGCTTAGGACCGCTCAGAATGCGCAACGTACCTCCTTCGCGTCAGTGACCTTGATCTTGCAAAGCCAGCCTACCGGAGATCATGTCAGCGAAACGTGTTTTATGGAGTAATTGCTTGCTTACCGTCTTTCTCCGGGGATTTGTTGAGCAAACTCGGGGAAGAGTTAAGCTCCTCGTTGACCTCCTCAACTGTACCGGAGATAGGGGCGTACTATAGTTCCTTGTTAGCCAGGTCGTTACTTTAGGAGGGAATCGAACTCAACGATATCTGAAGCGGCCTTTACACTCTCTACGGCACCAATTTGGTCTAGACATAAAAGAGTGAATATTAACACGTTCATGACGTGAGGAATGCATACCTCCTTGCTTTACTTCGGTACCAACAGAGGGGAGTTCGACGAAAACAACATCTCCCAAACTCGACTGGGCATAGTCAGTGATACTGACAGTACCAATGTTCGTGCTATCGTCGAAAACGACCGCCTCGTGATCTTTTGTATACCGCTTCGCTGTCAAAAAGGGGGACATATTCAATCCAGAACCACTTTCTTGCACGAGTGTATTCTGCTCACTGATCAGAGTTCGAATGAATTGGGGGCTTGGTCGCAGTACCCTTGCAGAGGGTCTTGGCCTGCTCAATGCCCGAGCAGAGACTGCAGAGCGTGAGGCTTGTCTGAGGGCACCGAACATCTTGCAGCGGACTCGTACGATACTGTGACGTTGGGGAGGAGCAAGGAGATAAATTCGAAGTTGTATTCAGGAGCACCGACGGCGGTCCGTTTGTTTGCCCCATCCTCTTATGGTTGTTGTTTACGTATAGAACATGCAGCTCGAAGCTGAAACTGAGGTTCATCGCACCACTACCCATTTTACGTCGCGCATATTAAGCGGCAGAGAGTTGACATACAAATATCAATCGTTTTCT
This sequence comes from Panus rudis PR-1116 ss-1, assembly GCA_022160315.1. Lineage (NCBI taxonomy): Eukaryota > Fungi > Basidiomycota > Agaricomycetes > Polyporales > Panaceae > Panus > Panus rudis. The sequence goes on along the minus strand of MU275172.1, from coordinate 288,031 downwards.
CAAAGAGTGGTCGGTGCCAGGATCACTGAAATGGAGGTGTGATTACAGAAGTCTATGAGCGGTGTGACTGTAAGACAAACTACGGGAACTGTACTTTTCCATGAGTGGAGACGATAGAACAAAGCATGCAAGCAAGCAAATAATGTAGGGGGGTGACAACAATAAGATACAATCCAGCTTTTAGATGCGAGCGTACTCGACGATCTTGGTGACGATACCAGTACCGACTGAGAGAAATTTGTCAGCTTTCACAACATGCCGAAATCGCAGGGATCATCTTACCGGTCTTGCCACCTTCACGCAGGGTGAAGCGAGTACCAACATCAGCAGCGATGTCGTCGTGGAGTTCACAGATCATCTCAATGTTGTCACCGGGCATGACCTGATCAAAATGTCAGAATGGCACTACCAGATTGCTGAAGTGTATAACGTACCATCTTGTGCTCAGCGTCCTGAGTGCCCTCTGGCCACTGGAAGCCAACGGTGGTGTCAGCTGTTCGCATGAAAAGCTGAGGCTTGTACTGAACCATGAAAGGAGTGTAACGTCCACCTATGATAGTGCTGTTAGTCCATTGTTTCACTTGCTCTCCGGGAGTACTCACCCTCGTCCTTGGTCAATACGTAGATTTGTGCCAGGAACTTCTTAACAGACTTCATCGAACCAGGGGCAGCGATGACCTGGCCACGCTGGACAAGCTCACGCTTGATACCACGGAGCAGGACACCCATGTTGTCACCAGCCTCACCCTGACAAAACGACTATCAATGACACCCTGGAGAAACACATAGTCTACTACGTACCCGATCCAACTCCTTACGGAACATCTCTACACCGGTAACGGTGGTCTTGATCTTCTGGCCGAAACCGATGACCTCTACTTCATCACCCTTGTTGATGACACCACGCTCAGCCTGCCAATAAAATTAGTCATTTGTGGAAACATAGCGAAATAGGGCAGCTAACTTACACGACCGCAAGCAACGGTACCACGTCCAGAAATCGAGTAGATTTCTTCAATAGGAAGGAGGAAAGGTTTGTCGAGGTCACCTGTATTACAAGGTTTAGCCCACACTCGGGGAAGGTAATAGGAGGATATACATACGAGGGGGGACTTCGAGCCAGTGGTCACAAGCCTCGATCAGCTCAAGAATCTTGTTCTTTCCAATTTCGTCGTCACGACCCTCAAGGGCAGCGAGAGCAGAACCCATGATGATGGGGGTGTTCTCACCGTCGAAATTGTAAGTATTGAGCAAGTCACGAATCTCCATGTCGACAAGGTCGAGGATCTCATTGTCCTGAATCATGTCGACTTTGTTGATGAAGACGACAAGCTTCTTAATACCGACTTGACGAGCCAACAGCAAATGCTCTCGGGTCTGAGGCATTTGACCGTCAGTGGCAGACACGACAATGATGGCACCGTCCATGGAGGCAGCACCAGTGATCATGTTTTTGATGTCTAGGGTAGGGTTAATTCGTCATGACACCCCCTAACAGAAACAGACGAAGGGACGTACAATCAGCATGTCCGGGACAGTCAATGTGGCCGTAGTGCCTGTTCTTCGACTCATACTCGACGTGCGCAGAGTTGATTGTGATACCACGGGCCTTCTCTTCAGGCGCTTTGTCAATTTCAGCATAATCTGTGAACTTGGCTCCACCCTGTTCCGCAAGGACCTTGGTAATAGCAGCCGTCAGGGTGGTCTTGCCGTGATCAACATGGCCTTTGTGCAGTATGAGTACGACGAGGGATAGGTGATAGGCCATTCCGGTACACACCAATGGTTCCAATGTTCAGGAAGGGCTTCGACCGGTCGAACTTTGAGTCAGCGTATCCTCTCCTTACGACTGCGACTCTGGTCAGTACGGCCCCTTTCGTGAGGGACGAATGGACTTACCCAAGCTGACACCCTGCCTGGGAATGAATGACGTGTGGGTGGGCTGGGCAAGGTGCCGTGCAGCGGGTCTGGTGCAGACAAACAGTGACTGCGTAGCTGTATTTCTGCGAGATTAGCATGTGTACGAGCAACAAAAAGATGGCCACCAACCTCGCGAGCTGTATAGCCTGCGAACGACAGCTTTTGAGGACGCCAACTGTGACCTGAGCATGGTTGTAAGGATGAGACTGGGATGAGTGCAAGGGCAAGAAGTTTTGAGCGAAATCCAGCACACGAAATAGGCCCTAGCCAACAGGCGCCGACACGGGACTTGAATCACCTGACACCCGTGCGCCTGCCGACGGCGCCGCCGACCGACTCTGCCCGACCGTCACCCCGCACAGCGAGCAGCGCGACGGCGACGACGATGGCGACCCCAGACAGGCAAGAGCTCATTCGCAATGCGGTGTCCTTTCTCGCAGATCCAAAGGCGAGACCATCTGTAACCTCTTGTAGTGGAAGTACTTACAAGCGCAAAGTTGTAGATTCAATCCTCGCCGCTCGCACAGCGCATCCAATTCCTAGAGGCAAAGGGCCTCACTGCTCCAGAGATTGAGGAGGCCATAAGACAAGCCTCTCGAAATCAAACAGCTGCGTCGACACCGCCGCCGCCCTACGCGCAATCCTATGGTCCCTCCTATGGACCTGTGCCGTATGCGCCCCCTTACCCCCAGCAGTGGGATTGGCGGGATTACTTCGTGAGCAGCTACTTGTGCAACCGAGGGAAATGCTCATCGTGATGGTAGATCACCAGTGTCATCTCTGGTGCTGTTGCCTACGGTGCCGTCTCACTGTTCAGGGTAAGGTCTTGCTCTGTCCGGCTCATATGCATGTCTAACGGAACACTAGAAATTCGTTCTACCTCATCTTCGCCCTCCCTCGGCTACTGCTTATGAAGCCGACAGGGATGCCTTGACAGCACAGTTTGATGCTGCTGAGGCTCTACTGAAAGAGATTCATGCGGAAACCGCTGCGGTCCGCGCCGCTGTTGACGAGCAACGCGAAAAAGTGGACAAGGCCACGCAAGACGTGGAGGAAGTGGTCAAGGAGATGAAAGAAGGCGAAGCCAAGACACGCGACGAAATGAGGGAAATTCGCGAAGAAGTGAACAACATTCGCGAGATGCTCCCCAAGGTCAGTATACTGTCAATACATATGGATGTGACGTTAACCTCCGCACCGCTCAGATGATTGAAAAGAATAAGGAGAGCCAGACACAGTCTCTTGCCGAACTCCAGCAAGAGCTCAAGTCTCTGAAAGCTCTGCTTCTCAGCCGTGGCCCGTCAAGTGGCAGCGGCTTCTCGACGCCTGTACTCCCCTCCAAGCCGGCAATCCCAGCATGGCAACTATCAGCTACACCGTCATCCCCCGCAGCAACTGGTAGTGGATCCGTTTCTTCACCTTCCGTCAATTCTCCTCTCCCGATTGCGAATGGTAAAGGGAAAGAGGTGGAAACTTCCGCAGAGCCTGAGGCCACAGGATAATAAGTTGTTGTCGCTATATATTTCTACATACTGTAATTTTTGGATAATGAAATGGAACGGTGAACACACATGCTCGACTACGGAATACACTTGCTAGCAAGTTGCTGCCAATGTCCAGGCTCGTGATTGCTGTGTTCGCGGTTCGCGTCCTGAAAGTGATGTTGACACGTGGGTTCCTGGACGCGGTGCCCTTCACGTATGGACCTCCTCCACACTGTGACCACTTCATTGGCATTATTGGCCTTGCATACCCTCCCTTTGGACCGCGTTCTGTGGACGTTTCTATATCTCTATCCGTAAATCATGTTCTCGCAATGGCGTCAAGCGGTCGAGAGTCTTGCTCAAACGCAGCATTCACCCAAGCCCTCTCAGGACAGTTCGTCAGAGGAACGGCAGTCCAGGCCTTCCTTGGATGCTGCGGGACTGGTGCAGTCACTATCGTCTTCTACTCAGCTGGCCGAGTCTGCTTTGAGCAATCTGAAGAAAACCCTTGTTGCTCAGAGGTCTGCTAGTCCTGCATCGAGACAGCCGGCTTCGCCTAACACTCCCACTCGTTCCCCAGCCACCCGCACTACCTTAGAGGACAGGCTCAAAGCCAAGTTTGCTATTGGAGAAGCTTCTAATTCTACATCTCCAAACCCCTCATCCCGAACCTCTCGTGTAGGGACTCCCGTCACCGACCATCCGTTGTCTCCGTCTTCTACACCATTGCCCGATTCTCCCGCTCCTAGCCTAGACCTAAAGCGGCCATTCTCCCCTTCCTCCATCCCCTTACCAGAGTCTCCAGCGCTACCACATATCAAGACAACTCAGGAGGATGTACCAGCGCAGACGCTGTCACCACCTGAAGTGACCATGGAGGGTATTGGAGATCTCGAGCGAGAAGCTACGGCAGTGGCGACAGACACTGAGTCCAAGGCATCGAGGGACAAACCTGTGGAGGATGTTGCTCATCTTCCCGAGAGGCCTCCAGATACTCCGCCGCAACACGAGGAGGGGAGACCAGAGTCAGAGGAAACTGCACAGTTTAACGAAGATTCCCAGTCAGAGCGCGCTGCAGAGTCCAGTCCCCCTCCTGCTGAACCAAGTCATCCTTTGGCGGATGTAGAGCCTCTCAATTCTGAGCAACCTGCTGCTGCTCCCTCTAGCCGGTCTTCAGAGGATTCGAAGACAGAGGTTGAGCATGTTACAAGCGAGGTTGTACCGGAGGAGCAGCAACGACCATCGGGGGGAGAGACCTCACCTCCCCCGCCGGGACCCCCTAGTCCTACCCCTGCATCTGTCGCCCCTTCTGCTGTATCCGCTGTTGTGCCCAGCGGTACTGCTGCTTCTGACCCCACAGTAAACGGGAGCGCAGATCCTGTGGTAGAGAGCAGTGAAGATGTATCACCTGCGCCTCCCCAGCAAACGCAAGGTGTGGACGTAGAGGCAATACAGAAACGGCTGAAACTAGTTGAACAGAGATTTCAAGGTGCGAATCGATGAAGCACATGTTCGATGTATATGCTGAAACATCATGAGGATAGATGTGTCCACATCGTTCAAACGTTTGCAGGCTGAGAAGTCTGCTCTCGATCGTGTTCTACGAGAGCTTACACCTTTGGAAGGGGTACAAGAGACAGACGTTCTTCGTGACTATCTCCAGAACATGAACCTGAAGACCGAGGTGCGTACTGCAGTCATAGAATATCCATGTATACCATCTAAGGAGACTTGTAGATGGCGCAAGACGAAATCAAGCGTCTCACAGGGAAACTCACACGTAAGTTCCTGCAGAGAAAACGTCCTTCGGTTCATCCCTGACCGTTTCCTTAGGTCATGAAGAACGCATAGAAGAGCTGCGCGATATCCACCGATTAGAATCCAAGTCACAGTCGGAACTTATCGAGAAATTGCGAGGGCAAGTAGAGGAAGCAGAAGCACTGCTGAAAGCAACTCAAGCAACCAGCTCCCAAAGGGAAGAAGAGTCGACGAAGCTGAAAGCCGAAATCGACCGACTGAAGTCAGATTTAGACAGCGCGAAGGGGGTAGCCAAAGAGGAGGAAGAGAAACGTGTGAAGGCTATCACCTTGCTGAAAACGGTTCGGCAGAAATTAGTGAAGGCAGAGAAGGAGAGGGATGAGGCTTCCAAAGAAGTGCAAAGCTTGAAGGAGAAGGAGAAAGAAGACAGGGAGAAAGACAGAGCTGAGAGGGAAAGATTACTTTCAGAGGTTCAGAAGGCAAATTCGGAGAGGGAAACCGCCATTGCAGGGTTGAAAGCTCAATTCGACAAGGAAGTAACCTCCCTGAAGGAAAAGTATGAGAAGGAAGTTGCTGCCGTTCGCGGCCAGTTCGAACTTGAAATAATCACACTCAAGGTCAGTTTGTAAATACGTCCTTTCGCGCTCAGTGCTAATGCATCTAGTAGGCGGCCCATACTAAGGAACTCGAAATCAGAGACACACGAATCAGCGGTCTTGAGTCCTCTGTCCGGAACTTGTCGCACGAGAAGGACGAGCTTTTTGACCAGCTTCAGATGCGACAGGCCGAGCTAGAGTCATCCCAATCCCTGCTGGAGTCCCTTCAAGGGCAGACCACCGAGTTCCAGTATCAAATTCGGGAGGCCAACGATCGCATGGCTCTTCTGACAGAAGAGCTCGCAGACGCTCGTCGAGATCAAGACTTCAAGCAACAAGACTTCGGACCGTCCCCTGCAGAGGTAACTCGATTACTCTCCGCCGCGGAAGCCAAATATGAGGCCAGGATTGCAGAACTTCGGCGACAAATATCGGGCTTAGAACGTGAGCGCGACGAGGGAGAGGCAGAATGGAGTCGCAAGTTGTCTGAGAAGACGAAGGAAGTGGACTCATTGAAGGCCATTGTTCAGGTGTCATCGAAGACGCAGGAACAGAGCGAGGATAACACGAATGACTTGAAGAAGGAAATTTCTACGCTGAAAGAAGAAATTCGAGCTCTTCAGGGAGTCATTGCAGAATTACGCTCTCAAGCGGCACGGATCCCGGAGATTGAGGTGAGGTTGAGGATCTTGCTTCAGGGTCAGCTATGCTGATTATTTATTCAAAGGCCCTCGCACAATCCCAGCTCTCAGACGCCAACTCGAAGATTTCATACCTTCAGCATCAAGTCGAGGAGGCCAAAGGTCGTGAGGCCCAGCTGAAGACCATGAACAAGGTCTGCATCCAACCTGTGATATTATACGTCATGCACTGAGAGTTTTGTTGTACAGACATTGCGAGACGAGATGCGCAAGGTACAGTCCTCGGCGGCACTATTGGAGCGCCAGCGTAATCCAGGTGTCGGTTACTGGGCATCGCGCGGCGCATCAGAGAGCACTCCAGATGTTCGTTCTCCAAGATCCTCTATGTCTGACCTGCCCTCCCAAACTACGCCATCGAGGCCAAGTACTCCCGCAGACACGAAATCGGACGAAGACGTCAATTTCGAGTATTTGCGAAATGTAATTCTGCAGTTCCTGGAGCACAAGGAGATGAGGGTAAGCTCTGCCTCTGCTTCAACCTATCATAGTGTCTCACAGTGCGCTCTAGCCTCATTTGGTGAAGATTTTGTCAACTATTTTGCAGTTTACGCCGCAAGAAACCCGGAGACTCATCTCCAAAGTGTGATAATTCGTTCGCTAGATTACCTACGTGCTTCATGTTATACCTCAAAACAGTACCTTGAATAATGACTTATAGCACTTTTACCTTCACTACTTTGCCAACATGGAGATTCGAAGTTTCATAGCAAAGCAACTGAAAGTACTGCACACCTGCATGAGGGCCGACGCATTCGGTGTCAAAGTCGCCCAACAACAGCACTTGCCTGATTTAGAAGGCCGCTTGGGTGTGATGTTTCATATGGCGCATTATTGAGCGTGTTTGGCATGTCCTCAAGTTCAACTCAACCACCAGCAACTCAGAGCTCACGAAGAGGGATATTCCCATCCTCACACGTAATCTAATTTCAACATATGAAGGGTAGGAGTCATTAATATTATAACGAAACTCAGAGAGATCCACATCCAAGTTGTGTTCGTACCACCAGATTAAATCGGCATCCGAGCTGCAATGTCCTTCATCGAACTCACCAGGAACTCGTATCAAAGTGGACTTACCTCGAAGAAAGTACGCTACATTGTAAGATATGATTTGTATTGTCACTGAGTTTCTCTATCGTCACAGTGGGTGAAGTTGTGTAGGTTGCTCTCCTCGAAGCTCCAGGATGAGTACCATCCTCCGCCTACATTGCAGCAAGCAATGGCACGTGAGTGGTTGAACGAAATAATTTTACAAAAAGAAGATGCTGAATGAACACTCAGATTCGGTTTTGGCTCTACTCCATGATCATCCAGGCGACTCTGCTCTTCGCGATTATCTGAAGACGGCCATTCAAGAGGGCGAACTACCGCTCTATGTCTTCCTCGCTGTCTTCTTTGAGAGCATACAAACTATGGCCATTCAGGATGCTGACACCTTACACATGCTTTGTCGTGTTGTACTCGAGTGTCACTACGCTTCTGGGAAACTCCCCGAGGAATCCATCCTGTCGAATAACTATGCCGGCGCAGAGCCAGCTAACCTGATACAAGGTGCACTCACTCTAACAAGATTTGCCAACACGGCGGCAATCTCCCCTTTTCATCATCTACATACATCCTCATCAGAGCTGCTGATATTGGTTCTCTCGTCGGTCCGTGATTATACACAAATAGCACCAAGTCAAGTCATTGCTATATTCAACAGTGCTACAAATGTACTATCAGATCTGCACTTGCCTACCGATGTAAGGCAAGTTTTGGAGACACTCGTCCTGCACTTGATGCAGGTCAGCAACGATGGAAGACTGTCACATGACACACATACGTTACAGTCTCAGCGGCTGGGTAGTAATGGCGACATCTCTGTTCCTGCACCGGAAACAGATATTGCCTCCTGTGGCCTTGTACTGCAATCTCTGGTATACCTCCTCAGACGGTCTTCGCCCGGCGACATGACTGATTGATTCTACAGGTCATTCGCAGAGCCAACGAGTTTGGATCGGGCGATACATCTCATGCAGTCGCTCAGCTGGTAGCTTTGTACCGATGGACCACCTGGTCTCCAAGTATATTCTATAGACAATTGCTACTTGCAGCTGCTACCATTGTTGCTCAAGCTCGTAATGACCAGTCATTGTTATATCGAGCCTTTGTGACAGGTCGCGTAGGTCTCATTCATTTCCATTTGCACCGCTGTCAGCTCATAGTTGTGCAACCTTAGCTCCCGCGACTTGTATCCGCATTCGAGAGATTTATGATTTCTGACGGAGGAGCTGGCGAAGCTGAATGGGTAAGAAACCGAATCTCTTTGGGTACTCTGTGTTCTCAACCTTTGCAGAGAAATGCAATGCACCATGCGATCACTTTCTTAGCACAACGCGATCAGATACTTCAGAAGTGCGACCAAAACCATCACGAGTTGTTGAATTCCGACAGTGGGAGTCCGTCCGCACCGTAAGTATTCGTAATATTCCTATATGGCATCTTTCACAGACCTTTAGCATCCAGATCGCCTACGTTCTTATGTGAGTTGCTTGACCAGCTGCTGGAAGCCGGACTTGTGGAGCATTCGTTCGTTGCTACGAAGTTTCCCAGTCACCCGAATGAAGTACATTCGCGCTTGCGATCCGCCGCGCAAGATGCTGGAGTCGAACTAGAGGTGATCTTTGATTGTCAATCGTTTTAGTGCTGTCTAACAATCATCGCATGAAAGTCATATTTAGAATCCAAGCTGCTTCCAGAAAGCGACCTGGATGATAACCTCAAGCAAATCAGAAAGATAACACGGGATCCATGCAGTCACTTCAGCTTCTCGGAGCTGATACGCAAAGTAGGTCACATCCTTCATGGCCCATTCACGAGGTTGAAAGCTCACTAAAGCCGTGTAGCGTTTCATGAACCAAGGCTCTTCCCTAGACATTGAACATTTGAGCCACTACTGTAGACTGCTGAATGCGTACCCATCTGCACTGGATGTCATATGTTTACAAGCCCGCCTCACAGACATTCTTGCGGTTGCGATTGCCATCATAGAAGATTACGACTGTGATACAGTAGGTACGTGCCTCTTGCATGGATCCCGCGGTGTGGGGCTTAGACTGGTTTAGGCGATCCTCAATCCGCTGTGAGACAGTTCGGCGAAATTGTTCTGTTCGTGCAAGTGGCCCTCGCGCGATATCCTGTAAGTCGTTACAGCATGAATTTGAATCACTACTGATATCCGATCAAGTTGAAAGCTGAAAAGTTCGTCTTAGGAGATCGTAGACTTACTGCAGACATATTCGAACGAGCAAACGTCCCATACCGGATCGAAGACCTGCGAGAGCCTGAGCCGCATGCCTTCAAATTGTGGTACAAAGCGTTGTTCGATAAGAATAGCGAAGGAATCGACGACAACATCTTACGGTACTTTACGCTTCGCTCTACGTGATATTGTCCTCGGTATTGACTCTGTTTATTATGAAGCTCGACTCGACCGAAGACATTCCTCCGCATAGCAGGAACATTGTTTTCAAACGCAATCCGGATGTGTGCTATGGGCAAGCTAGACAAGGACGTGTTACACAACGGCGTCTCATTCTTTACCGGGTACACTGGGACATTATTGAATTGGACATTGGGTGGCGTCATCAAGGTCTTACTTCGTGAATTACAACAAAGACGGTGAATACTCTCAAATTTCTTTAATTGAACAGTACGACTTATTCATTACAGACCTGAAGGTCACTTGCACACCTGCGAGGTGCTCCAGATGCTATTACTCTCTCCGACATGTCCTCCTGTCATTTTGCACCTCTCGGCGGGCTCTATCCTGCGGTCATTGCCTAAAGGGCTTATACCGATGAGTAACACCGAAACCTTCGACACGACACCACTTCGCCATGCTGCCCTGCAGTCGCTCGGCATGCCACCTGAAGGTCAGTATACCGTCTTTTCCAATCGTACCTCGCTTACTCAAGGTTATTTCTCAATATCAGACCCTCCTGCCCTCCCAAATGCTGCCGAATTGAACCCCGACTGGCTCCATACCCCCATAAACACCCTCCGGACAGCCCTCGACGAAGTAGATGCGGGCAAAGTGCCCTGGGTCGACATCGACCGAAGTTGTCTCATAATGCCACCTACCAAGTTCCTCTTTACTCTCTTCATCGAACTCGCTCCGTTGAGACAGATAGAAGCACTCCGCCGAATATCAACATTTATCCTCACCGCACCCCGTTCACCTCGCTCACCGCCTCTACTCCCTATCTTCCTGCATGTCACGCTGCCGGCTTTGCTTCAGTGGTTCGACAGTGCCGCGACGGACCAATCGCTAGCTGCCGAACTCCTGGTCTCGACTATTTATTCTGCAATGACGGCTGCTTTGCATCTAGAGTGGGCACTCCAGAATGTGTGCAGTGAGGAACGATCTCCTCTTGGGGAACCCACGTCTTCCATGGCTCGGAGGCTTGGGGGAGACCTGCGTAGACAAGGGAGCAATAGCCCCGTGGGAAGTATGATCTTGAAGCGATTGACTTCTTCGCAATCCTTCATCACGAACTTTCCGACGTTTGTTAGCTAATGGCGAGGCGTCGAGGTTGTAACATGCGTTTGGAATTAAACATTATGTATAGAGGTGTGTGGTATGCAGATAAATATTACACAAGAGAAGGGAGTATCCTAAGCAAGAGAAATGAACTGGATCTGTTCGTTTGTGGGGGACGTTCAAACTTCAGCGGGTGGACGTGCTGGGAGTGAACGAGTGAACATGGGCTTCTATGGTGAGATTCCAGGATGACGTGACTCACGGCAACAAGCATTCTCTGACGGATTGCAGCTAGCATCTGGCGGGCAAGGTATCAAACAAGAAGTTTCCGCAGAAGTCTAGAAACATAGAACATTAAGCCAAACGAGACTTTTCGTGAATAAGCCGTTATCAGACACGGACCTTCAGATGTTCTTCCGGGGGCGAGTTCTTGGGATGATGGTATTCAGGCTGGATTGTGCTTGAATGAATTCCATGCTGATGAAGCGCTTTACGAATGTTGGCAGCTACAGGCATGAAGTCATGGTTCCGAGAAGCCGTTACATGCACCGAAGCGACGATTTTGTTTTCAGAGAGTTGCCAGACGTGAAGCTCGTGTAGGGACAGAACACCTTCAACGTCCAGTATGGCCGCGCGCACGTCATCCAGGGAGACGGTTGATGGGACGCCCTGAAGTAAGATAAATGAAGTACTGCGAACTGTCATGTAGCAATGTCAATCAACGGAACTCTTACTTATAATAGAGCGGAGATTGAGCGTACCCAATGGTAGAGCAGATGAGAAAATGATAATGGCGATGACCAAACTAATGACGGGATCGAAATAGTACTTCCAGGTCCACGATGTTAGCCATATGACCAGACCAGTCGCAATGACGCCAACGTTGCCCAAAGCATCACCCAAGACATGGAGTACGAGAGCCCTCATGTTCATAGACCCGTGAGAATGCCCGCCGTGCGAGCGTTGGTGTCCACCGGATGCTACAGACGTCTCCGACGACGAATCGGGATTCAAAAGAGGTGTAGTCTCATCGACTTCGGGTGCTTCCTCAGCGGCGGGACTTCGCTGTGTTGGAGTTACAAATTCGTCTTCCTCAGGGTGCTCAATATGAGTTGTAGGTCGTGACCGGGAGCGACTATGGCGAGACTTCCTCGCGGTTGTAGGGGAGGGAGACCGAGCTTGGGCAATCTCGTGTGCAGCTTGGACCAATGAAGCACGGGTGGCAGCCGGATGGCCATACATTGAAGAATAAGACTCCGACCGTTCACGAGAACCACGAATTCGTTTGGGCGACGGGGACCGTGACAAACGTTCCTCAACCTCATTTTCGCTCGTACTGACGCTTGGTGGGCTAGAGACGGCAATCTTGCCTGCGGGAGCCTCATGACCGTGATCATGGCCATGTTCTTGGAAGGATCAGAACATCTGACATAAATCTGCAGAAGCAAAACATACCGTGGAACAAGAAGAGCCCTACGATATTTGATGCCAACCCGAGCGAGCCAACAAGGACGACAAGCTTGGGGTTTGAGATTTCTGTGGCGTACAATTAACAGAATGTTCGACAGCATGGGTAATGTTCACTTACCAGGTGTCTTGAAGAACCTCTCTATAGACTCGAGGAATATAGAAAAGCAAAGTGCAAGGAGGAAAACACCGTTCACGAGGGCAGCGAGGATTTCAGCTCGATGCCACCCGTACGAATACCGCGAGTCAATATGTGTTTGGTTTGTCAGCTGCAATATGAATGCTAGTTGGTTGTGCGAGTCATGACAGGATGAAAGTGAATGCACCTTGATGGCGTACAGAGCAACGATTAAGCTCAGAACATCACTTGACATGCCGCTTCAATATCCCTCGCATTGGAGCCTTGACCGACATCACTCACTTCAGCATATGGAAACTGTCCGCCACGAGTGCAAGCGAGCCAACAGCATATCCTATAATGAAGCACACAACGCAATCAGCGAGGCAACCCAGCGGTCGGAAATGAAAGCCGTCCAGCAAGGAAGGGCACTCACCAACAATGAGCTCCACGAAGAAGAAGACAGTGTCGATGACAAGGAGAGTGATTATTCGGGTTGCGCGATTCATAGCTATGTCATGTACGGCTTGTAAAGGCCCCTGACAGCAGCAGAAGAGCAGGGAGATGGGGATGGAGAAAGAGGAGGTTTACGGTGAGTGGTAAGAGTGAGAGTGATATGATCACGCTTATGGGCCCAGCCAGGCTGAGGTCATAGCCTGGCCCGGCAACTTCCGTTCATGGCCACTTGCTCTTTAAAGTTAAATCTCCTCGCCCGACACTGGTGGGTGTTTCGCGGCTCGGTACTGGAAGAACATGTTTTCTTTCAATATTTATCCTCTTTCATTGGGAATATTTGCCGTGGCGACTTTGGGCCTGTTGTTGAATGTGCACTTGAAGCTGGTCACTGAGAATCAGGCCATTTTTATCTTATCTGATAAACGTCGGCCGACGATGATCTCTCATCTCTGGACGCGCATCGCGTTTGCGAAGGTTTGCGAGTGTTTGGCAAAAGCCTTGACGCCCAATGCTCGTGAGGTGCTAACTTTTTCCGATTGAAAGTCAAGTGTAAGATCTCTTCTATCCACACTCTCTAAGTACGCGGGGAGAATCAAAACTAGCTCAGGCCCTAAAACGCAAGCTACAAGAACTTGCACATACCTGAAAAGCCGACATGTCTGGCGTACCTTCCATGGCAGCAGCCATTGCTGCATCGCTCCCCGCACCCCAGGCAGCACCTACACCTGCTGCTCCGACATATGAAGCAATCCCCGCATCCATGTCCAAAGTTATCGATATTGAAGCAGACATCCCCGTCAAGTGTGTTCAATTGGACGGCCTGGTTAGTTTCCCCTCGTTCCCTTGTGGCTATCTCGTGGAAAATGCGACGATTGGAATGAATACCTTACTTACCGCTTTAATCGTGCAGGTCGTCTCGAAAATCGTGAAACACTCACGCGAATCTCAGGGCTCCAGTGCCCATGGTCTTTTGCTTGGTCTCGACATCGACGGTGTTCTCGAGATCTCGAATTCATTTGCTCTCCCCCATCATTTCAACGATGACGATGACAAGTCAATAAAGGGAGTCGGTATGTATTATGTATCTTATCCAATGCTTGACGCACGTTGGTTGAATTTGAGACGTACATCGCAGCCCGGTACCAGGCGTCGATGCTCCGTTCTTTGAAGGAAGTTCAAGTGGATGACAGCGTGGTCGGTTTTTATCAGGCCATGTCCCTTGGCTCGTTCTACACAATGTCTCTGGTTGAGGCTCAGGCGCAACATCAAGAGAGACTGAGACATGGTGGCATTGTTATCGTGCATGGTATGACTCGCTAGTTCTGACCTGCCGCTGAAGTGAATTCTGAGAGTGCAAATGTAGACATCTCCCAATCCGCGAGAGGAAATGCATCGTTCCGTGCTTTCCGATTAACGAGGGCCTTTTTGGATGCATGGAGACGTCAAAATTTCAGCACTGACAGGTAAGAACCCGATAAATCATTGCCTGTGGAACGGGTCGCTGAACGTGTGTGATAGCTTGATTGATCACCGCCTGACGTTCTCTTCCATTGTGGAGGAGATTCCTCTTCGGATCAGGACCAACCCGCTTCTGAGCTCATTCTTGGAGACATTGAGTACACCCGCGCCGACAGTCGGCGTTGATGGCAAGCCGGCTACGGCTTCCACCACTGCCGCCCTTCCGCCATCGTACTCGTCGCTCAACCTCGGGCTTGGGAACGTCTCGCGAAACCTCGAGCAAATTATCGACGCACTCGACAACTACAAGGTGGAGGAAGGAAATCTCGCTTACCTCCAGCGACAAATTGCGCGCGAAAAGGCCAAGGCCGACGCGTACGTACAGAAGCGTAAAGACGAAAATGCATCACGGATCGCGCAGGGTTTGGCACCGCTGCCCGAAGAGGACGTGAGCAGACTGTTCAAGATCCCGCCGGAGCCGAGCCGGTTGGAGAGTATGCTGCTGCTCGGACGTATTGACGCGTACTCGAAGAGTCTGGAGGAGACGTCGAGCGCAGGAATGGTGAAGATGTATGCTGCTAAGGGAGCATATGAGGTGTAATTGTATTCCACTAGCTATTGTATGCTAGGTGTATCTTCTGTTGTTCCCAGATCCCGCGTTGACATAACGAGCCCTGCAAACAACACAGCGTATTGATGGCGTGCGCAGCCTAGGTTATTGAGAGAAAGGTGCGTGGCTACATGTAATAATCCTGGGTGGATATAAATTGCAGGCTGAGCTGGTGTATTTCCTCCATTCCATCTCTCTCATTTGCACTGACTCTTTGAGGGCTATCCTCATCCACTCATTCAAAGGCAATCACTCCTTTTGCCGAAATTCTAGAAGCAATAAAAGACCTTCCTCCCTCCAGACTCCAAACATCGCATGATGCTCCTCGCAAAGGCTCTCGTCGGAGTCGTCTTCACCGCCATTGCACATTCTGGGAATGCGCTGGTCGTCCCCCACGCTGGTCGTGGCATCGAGTACGAATACGGTACCGTCGCGATTCGTGCCTCCCAACCTGAGCTCAAACCACCCATGTCGGTTGGGAGGGTCATTCAGCGCAAGCGATGTGAAGACCCTGCCAGCTCAAGCGACGATCCCTCGTCCACTCTGGTGAACAATGTCGGTGCCGTTCCTCCGTCGTCCACAGGGGCCCCAGCATTCACTGCTGCGCCCACTTCCTTGCCATCTGAATCTCCTGCACCCACGTCTCAAGCTCCAATTCCGCAGTCGACAGAGGCCCCAGGATCCACTACAGTCTCGGAGGCATCTCAACCTCCCGCTCGCCAGAATGTGAAGTCCACTTCCGGCGGCGGTGGCGGAAGCGACGTTCACACTGGTGACGGTAGGCATCTTTACCCTCAGGCCGCTTCTTTCTCACCGATACAAGTCTACTAGGTACCTTTTACAACCCGGGCCTTGGTGCGTGTGGAACCACCAGCCACAATGAGGATTTCATGGCTGCCATTGCCCACGAAGACTTTGACAACTACCCGTACGTGCTGATTATTTGTCCTGCTAACATTTGAATATGTGAATAGCCGTTCACATTCATTCCTGTAGTGGTTATCACGATGGGAACCCGAACCACAACCCCATCTGCGGCAAGAAGGTGAGGGCTACATGTAAGTACGACTCTACCGTATCGCTACGAACATTTACTGAATTTATCCCTGTAGGGCAAGGCAAGTCCGTAGAGGTCACCATCGTCGACCGCTGCGGTGACTGCGCGCCCGGCGCGTTAGACTTTTCTCCTGCCGCCTTTGATCAGCTCGCCTCCGAAAGCGTTGGCCGTCTGCATGGCATGACATGGACCTTCATCTGAAGTCGCTATCCCCACTACTGTACCCCTTTCCATTCGCTGATGAACGGATACTATTACATTTGCTCTTCCGGTTTGATTCGTGGTCAACCTCAAATCCTCAGCGTCTGATATCTGAATCTCCCGGCAAGTCTGGAGTTCTGCGTGGGGAGAGCGAGAAGAATAACCATTACATCCTGCATCGTGTTGTGGAAGGCTCGGGGGTTGTTATGATCTGTCATTACCGGTCTCTCATCGTTCAGTACGTTGGATCTTGGATAGCATTACTCTCAGATATCAATCCAGTGACTGTTTTGTTTGGTCTGTCTGTGACTGTCAGCTTGCCGGCGTGACGGAGGGGTCGGAGGAAACGTTTGATGACTGCCATTTGAATTTCAAGGCACAGCTACCAGGCAATGATTCATGATGAATCGATCTTTTACCTGTTATATGCGCCGCGCGGACCACATCCAGCATCGAACGGTGTTGGGTGTTTGGAAACCCTTGCACGACCGTTTGGCAATTGACATTGTGCTTCCCAGCTATATACATTTTATGTGTTTTAAACATACATGGGTACCTACTACCGAGAAGGATTACACAGCCGCGACACAGATTCAAGGTGTGTGTTAATACCGCGCATTTGCGAGAAAAACCACGGCGGTGAACAACCACCGAGTAAACGTTATAACGAGTTCAAAAAACCTTGAAATTGAGGTAAGGTTAGAGACAGACTACAGTGTTGTCTAGTTAGCCTCAAAGTGAGTTTATCGGCGACAGTTGCGTTTCCCGAGGGACATGCCGAGCTCGTAGAGGTTATGTTATGCAGAGTCGAATGGCATGGTGGCGGGGTGCCAAGCGTAGTTGCACTGCGGTTGCGATGGCCGAGACGCCGGAGCAGGAATATTTTGGGCGAATATAAGGCGCGCTTCGTTTTTTCCTCACCCTCTCTCTTCGCGACTGTCCTCGCTGTTCCCTTACGAAACGAACAGGCGTCCGACCTCCTCTCCTTCCTTTCTTCGAGGCCACCGTCCTCCCCTCCCTCTCTCATTTAAAGGCAACCCCTCCTTTTGCCAACTTCCCCCACCCCCCTCCCAAGCATCATGTTCTTCGCAAAGGCCATCGTCCTTGCCTCCATTGCACTCTCTGCGAATGCCCTGGTCACCCCCCATGCCAGTCGCAGCACACATCATCATGCCATCGCAGCTCGTGTCGCGCAGCCCGAGCCTGAGCTCCCCGTGCCTGTGAGGGTCACCCCCCGCAAGCGCGCCCTCAAGCGTTGCAGAGCTCCCGCCAGCTCGAGCGCGGCCCCCTCGTCCACCCTCGTCAACAACGCAGGTGCTGCCCCGCCCTCGTCCTCTGAGGCCCCGGTTTCCACCGCCGCGCCCTCGACCACTTCCGAGCCTCCTGCCGCACCCACCTCGCAGGCCCCTGCGCCAGAGTCGACAAAGGCACCCGAAACTACCAAGGCGCCCGAGACCACTAAGGCCCCAGAGACCACCAAGGCTCCTGAGACCACCAAAGCTCCCGAGACCACCAAAGCTCCTGCGACCACCCAAGCTCCCCAGACCACTCAACCCCCTGCCAGCGGCGGCGGCGGCGGAGACGGTACTGTCCACACCGGTGATGGTAGGCCTATTTTCGCCGTCTGAGAGCCCTTCAACATACTCATCTGTTGCTAGGTACCTACTATGACACTGGTCTCGGTGCGTGCGGCATCACCAACAACAATGGTGACTTCATTGCTGCCATTGCCCATGATGACTTTGACAACTTCCCGTACGTGCTTCTCACTCGTCCTCTCCGAATAGCCGTTCACCTCCATTCCTGTAGTGGTTATGATCGCGTGAACCCCAATCACAACCCCATCTGTGGCAAGAAGGTCAGAGCTACATGTGAGTACCCTCTGACGCAGTATCCCGACCCAATACTGACCCTCCGCCAGGGGAAGGCAAGTCCGTCGACGTCGTCATCACCGACCGTTGTGGTGGATGCGCACCCGGCGCATTGGATTTCTCCCCCGCGGCCTTCGCTGTCCTCGCCTCCTCAGACGTCGGCCGTCTGAAAGGCATGACGTGGACCTTCATCTAAAGTGGCCATTCCCCGACTATACCCTCTTTTCATTTGCTGATGGACACTTGATGTTACATTTTGCTTTTCTGGCTTGTTGTTTTGCTTGACTGCACATCCTCAGCGCCAGCGGCGTTCTCTCTCATTGAAACTCCCTGGCAAGTCTCTGGGGTGTCACGAGGGGAGAGCTAGGAGGGTATCCATCTCTCATCTTTTTGGTCGCTTGCTCTGGAAGGCTCGCGCATTATTTCTCTTTATCATCAGTTTATCGTCGTTCTGCATGTTGGGTTTTGGATTGCATACACTGCAGCATACTATCAATACATTTTGACACCAGTTGTTGTCTGTTCCATATCGACGGCCCTCGGCCTGCTGCGGTTCGCCTGACAAAACACCCTATCCTTCGTGGGAGCAAAGCACTCACGATTCATTTTGCCGTCGACCTCCATCGAGCAAAAAACAAGGGTTGTGCTGTGCCCGGGATCACGATATCTGGATGTGTCAATCATGGCACTGAATCGCATTGTCACGACATAATGGACAGCCAGTAACGTTCTGCGTCTACATCATCGGTGCTACCCAAAACCTCGTGGACGGCGACCGTCAATCCCCCGTCATCTCCGTCAGGCCTGGGACGGAACGAGGCCGCAACGTCTAATGCTAAACGTCGCTGAGCGGAAGGCGAAGACATCGTGGGGGGCGGCAGTTTGGTGAAAGGGCCCGGAAGTTTACCACGCGTTGGGTGCGTGATGATGAAAAAGGGTGCAAGTCTGGAACAGAGTGAGCGTAGGAATTGCTGGATGGAGGTCAGGTTGGTAAGTTATGAATGAATTCCGCAAATGACAGCGCATTAAAGACGTACCGCGCCGTGTAGGGCCAGCTGGTTTCGTTGATGCAAACGTAAGAGTAAACGCAGGATCGTCTATGCAAAGTCAGGCGGGTGGGCAAAGGAGAGAGAACCCAGTGAGAAAAGCTTGTCTTACACGGATGATTACCGCACTCACCTCTGTCGCCCCGAGATTATTGGCTCCGAGCTCCCAAAGCGTTTTGGGGAGGTGCAATAACCACTCGGCCAACGCTTGCCCTTCCTCGGAGTCCCATGCTATCCGGAAAGGCCCATGGTACTCCGATTCCGTCTCCAGCTACAAATGAGCAATATCATACATGAGTGAACACGTTCCTTGCCTTGCATTGACCATCCATTGCGAGGGGAAAAACTCACTAGCACGAGTCTTCCCAGAAAGTCCAGACTATGTCTCTTTACCGCGGACGTAGACGAAATTTTAGTAGCATGCTCCACGACAGCCGCCAACAAACCATTCGAAGGCTCTTGTTCCAACGCCGAATGATTCAGCAAGGCCCATATAGTCGGTAACAAAGAGGTGTAAGCTGCCGCCGTGATGGGGCGAGGAAGCCCGGACCCAGTTCCAGACGGGGGCTCCCCATGAAGCAGTCGGATGACATATTCCTTGACGCGGTCAACTTGCAGGGAGGTTATTCGTGCGTTTGCTGAATTTGATGTCGCCGGTTTCTTGTTTTTGTTGGCGCGTGTCTTGGGGTTTTGGGGTTCACCTTGAGGAGAAGGTTGCTGAGGTGAGGCGAGGACGAGTAGGGAAGTAAGTTCGCAGTAGATCAAGTTGAGGTCTTGGAAGGATTGTTCAACCTATGATCACGTGATGTCAGACCGAACCTGGTATTGATCTTCCTGAAAGCCGTACCTTGATATCCCGTCTGGAGATGAGGGTGCCACCCGGTGTGAAAGGGAAGTATGGGGACATGTGAGTCAGAAAAGTGCTAAGATCCTCTTTGAGCGAGGCTACGAAAGAATGATCATTCTACATAGATCGGTCGAAAGTTAGGAGGTTATATTGCGAAATGGATGAGATCTCACCTCGAGGCCATTTTGTAATAAATGGCCGTACAGTGTCCTCGCAATTTCACCCGCCGCCAGCACCATGTTCAGCTCTGTTTCTGGTGGTCCCGCACTAGGAGAGAACACAGCAGGAGCAGAATCAAGGAACACAGAAATTAGTGTGGGGTGTAGTGTTTTTGCAAGATGCTGCATTCAATTTATCAGTTTTCCTGTTCAACACTTGTTTGGAAAAGGGGGAACATACCGCGATGTAGCTATGCTCGACGACGTTGATGCCAGTACTGGACTGTCCTTGGTTCCCGCTCTTCTCCAGTACAGGCATTTCGAGATTGGCCAAATCCTGTAATGTCCAGGAATCTCCGATAGGATGGGTCGCAATCGGGAAGGTTCCGACAAAGTCTTCGTCGGTAACATCATAATCGACCTCTTCACTCCACTGTCTAACGTTGCGACTCGATCCAGACGTTACGAAGGATGGTCGAATCAGAGAGTCGAAAGCCTCAAACGAGGATGTTGAGGCGAATGCTGGAGAGAGAAACCATGTAGGAGTGTGTGCTAAAGATGCTGTTCCGTGTTTCGGATCGGAGAGTGCGTGTCGGAGGAAAGTAGATAGTGATCTCAGAACGACAAGTTTCGACTATGAGTAATGATGAGTAACTTCAGTGCTGAAATTTGCAGAAAAACTTACCCCTGGCGAGAGAATCACACTCGCAGTAGAGGTAGCTTGTACAGGTCCGGTGTCTGAGAAATCATGGGTAAGTCATTGTCTTTAGGACCGAGCCAGACAATACGAACGCACCTGAGCCTTGTCCAAATGCAGTGCCAGCATTCAGAACACCAAGATACCCCTCCAGTACGCGACGTCCGTGACCTGCAGCACCTTGAGACCATCCTTCCACGACGACGTCAGGAAGGTATTCTAGGAGGATGTCTAGAAAGCGGATAGCGTCGATGCGGATCTCGGGAAATATATGTGTTTGGGCGGAGGTCGTGAATAGGAGAAGAGTCGGAGAATGAGGGAGCAGGTCGTCCTGGGTCAATCATATTGAGTAATTTCTCAAGATGTACATTTGTTATTGCCCCTACCTTGGGGATACGTGGGAGAAGCCATTGAAAGAAACCTAACAGTGCTTTGCGGACACTGGCATCCTATATAACATATTCAGGTCACTATCCAGTTCTTGAACGACCGTCATAAATACACACCTCGTCTCCTATGACTCGAACACAGCCACTAAACAGAGCAGTCAACTTCACCGTCAAAAGTTCCGGGTGCTCCTCGAAGAGCTCCCTCAAGCCGAATATAGCATCTTTCCGCGTATTCGCATTATAATGCTTCAGATGCGAGAGCAAATCTTCGAAAGTGAGCTTCCGTTTCGTTGTAGGGGCGTTATTCGAGCTATCATTGGCAATACTCTGGGATGGAAGTGCAATGGCTGGCTTCGTGTTGTTTGAGCATTGTCACAGTGAATGGAGGATAGGTATATTGGGTAACGCACATCGAGCCTTGAAGGATGTATCTACCGCATTGGTAGCCTGTTGTTTTCCTTTGCCAAGCTTGAGCTTGGCTTTCTATATGTTCGACATTTGCCATGTTCAGGCTGGTGTCCAACGGATTATCAAAGTACTAGAACGCACGGAAAAATCTGCGGCCTTGTCCTTCTGCTTTTTGGAACTTTTCGGCATGTTCTACACCGTTCTCAGGATCCAAAAAACTATTGCTCGACCTCGGTGCAATTCCTGTGGAAGTTTATGATGCTTTTGGTCTCGTGGATAATAGGCAGTGGACTGACAGAGACCGTAGACTGCATTCAAGTTGCTAACCTTGGTCCTCACTGTGCAACTCGAAAGTCACGGGACCGCAAGCGTAGTTGATCGACGATCGAAATCGCAAACTATCCGATCTGATGGCGGACTCGGACCAACCTGCTTTAGTTTATGTCGTTCGTTACCCTCCGAATGCCGACAGACAATTGCTCTCGTTGCTTCCTTTCGCTACCCCGACGCAAGATGTAACATATGCCCTGAGATGCTTAAGCGGACATAGGTGCAACATTGGTTTGTGTGTCGCAATTGCAGCTGACTAGCATCATGTGGACGGTGGCCCGCCAGTACCGATCGGTGGTCCGTATCTACTATCATCACCTACCGTACCTCTGACCCCGTCATGCAACTGTTGGAAGTAGACTCCGATAGAGCAAGATGACGCGAGGGCACCGGAAGTCGAGTCGTTGCTGTGTGTGCAGGTGACCTCACGCCGATATTCCGCCGTGGTTCGTAGCTTCTTTCCCCGAGATTGTTACATACCTGCTCCCTTCTCTCCAGGCTAGAGACAATTCATCAGCCTCGCATTTTTAGTTCAGTTTCTCCAAAGATACATAAAAATGACTGTGTATATAAGGCGTAGCTGATTCGAACACGGTTACATTCCACCACCGCAAAATGCGTTTCAGTGCTTTATCTGCTTTGTTGCTCTCCATAGTGGTAATACCATCGGTATTTGGTGGTGCTGTATTATCCTCTAGGTCTACGCCCAAGGGATTCGTTACGACCCGCGGAACACAGTTCCAACTGGACGGGAAACCCTTTGTACGTCGCTGCATACTAAATGCATACACCCGCTGACCATCTCCGCAGGCATTTGTTGGAGCCAACTCCTATGTACGTCCATAACATGCCGAGATCATTATCACATATTCAAGATCGATTTAGTGGTTGCCCTTGCTCACTACTCACGAGGATGTTGAGGCAACTCTGAAGTCAATGCAGCAAGCAGGAGTAAAAGTACTTCGTACTTGGGTAAGTGGGGTTCATATGTGCTTCACTCCACACAGCATTTTCAGCTTAATCTCCCGTGTAAGGGGTTCAACGCCATTAATCAAACCGAACTGGCAGGTGCTCTCCAGTCCAATCTGACCTACTATCAGGTTTGGGACGATCAACATACAATCAAGATTGTGTCTTCCTCTGACATGGGTGCATAGGTCTGGGACAAAAATGGGTGGACCTTGAACGACGGCCCGCAAGGCTTGCAACGGCTCGATCATGTCATAGAGACTGCAGGAAAGCACGGTATCAAGGTCATCCTAGCATTTACCAACAATTGGTGCGACGCAGCAGTCCATCCCTGTGTATTCTCATTAACCACATCTCCTTAGGGTGGGATATGGCGTAAGTTGACAGATCGGCTGAAGGCACATGCATAAATTGATCACAATCTAGGGATCCGACCTCTATATCAGTTGGATTGCCGGTGCCGGACAGTCTCACGACGTTTTCTTCACGGACCACCGCATTATTGCGTCATATCGTAGGTCGTAACCTGTGCGAATCTGTTACAGATTAGTTTATGCTCTTTTCACAGAGAAATACGTACGCACCATTGTAAATCGCTACAAGGACTCCCCGAATATTTTTGCATGGGAGTTGATCAACGAAGCTCGCTGTCTGAGTGACACCTTCCCGGCGGGTCCTAACTGCGTTCCAGGCACCAATGTCATACCAAAGTGGTATAAAGAGCAGTCTGAATTCGTGCGCAGCCTGTAAGTCAAGAGTCAAGACAACTGGCCCGAGTTTCCAATCTTAACGCTTTTTCCAGAGACCCTCATCATCTTATTACCACTGGAGGCGAGGGACATTTCTTCTGGAAACATGCCAACAGTACCTTCGAGAATGACTACAATTTCGATGGCCAAGCTGGAGAGGATTTCGACAGAGACTTGCTATTGCCTAACATTGATTTCGGCACTTACGTACGTCTGTTGTTTGTGGTCACAAGCCATAAGAATCTCTATCTAACAATTGCGAACTAGCATCTATATCCGCAGTCTTGGTATGGCCGTCAATGTATTTTTGTCCTTACAATCAACTCATGCCATCTTTAGGTATTCAAATTTGGTGAAACCTGTTCATTCTGTACTGAAGGGAAGTCCCTGTCTCACGCTTTCGGATAGGATCACCCAGGGACCAACTTCTCAATTGAACAATGGGGACTAGAATGGATTGACTTCCATGCACGATGTAAGTAAAGGTCATTCACGATTTCCCTTTGGAATGGTCTATGCACTCGCCATTACAGCGGCGGCGCGGGCGGATAAACCTGTCATCATTGAGGAATTCGGTGTCTCTGGATTAGGTATCGTTACTCCTCTGCCGAGTTGGCCCAGTGCAACTTTGACATGCTGGCTCAGACAATAAGACGACAATATATCCAACTTGGGTCAAACGCGCTCTCGATACGAGGCATGCGTAAGTTTCTGTGGCTTCTTGTGTTCAACGGACTACTCACGGTGAATGCCGGTGCTTACAGAGGGTGCGAGTCATTTACTTCTCCGGGGTAACAGTACTGAATGCATTGGCTTTTAGGATCATGCCGTGGCAGTATGGACAATTAGGTCTGACCGAGAATGGTGGGAACCGATTGATCAAATACGCAGACGCGATCATTGACGGTGTGGGTATGTACGTTGCGCGAAGTGAATCTTGCTCACACAATTGTACTTGCAGGCATCTCCAAACGACGGAAACACGTTCTATCCCAACCAGACAAGTGTATGGGATGTGTTCACGTGAGTGGAAATTCACGATGCTTTAAATTGCGCTGACTCTGAAAATCTTTTCTTTCCAGCAACGCAGCCAAGATTCAAGCCCAGCGGTCCCACTGAGCCTGATAAAGTATGGTCGGGCTGTCTGTTTGTGCTTGCAGAAATCAGCATTCTGTTTCCGAAGCGAAGAATTTAATGAAGAATGGATGACATTAGGTTTCGGTGTCTAAACATAGCGATCTTCCGCCGGTAAGTTCAACTCTGGCTCAGCCTGCCCCGTCTGCTACCCGGAGTCGACGAATAACTAGCCTGAAGTTTCGGGTGAAGTTGGTATGGAACAATAGGCTAGGCATACATAGACATACTGAATTCCAGGATAATTCAATCATCTCCCCGCTCGTGTAGAAATCGTAATTTTGACACCAGACGCCGTCGGCAGGTCATCGTCGTCTGGCCCTTTCGTTTCCTGTGCAGCGAAGACGGAAGACAATGGACATCGAGTATCCTGCCATACTTTCACTCTATACCATTGTCAATATTCGCTGTGACACGAACGACGTTGAAGCACATACGAGACATTTGCGTCCTTCCTATGTTGCCTCAGGGCATATTTATATGTCGATCCGGCGGTGAGGACAAGAGAAACACTCTCCCCGCGATGGATCAACAATGTTGCCCCGGAGTTATTCCCGGCCTCCCGGTGGAGGACTCGCATCGTTGCCGTGTCGTTGGTATCGTTGACAAATTCCAGCAATACTTCGTAGGGAATTGTAGAAGTGGGCGACATGGTGCAATGGACCTGAAGCTAGCCGGACGAGATGACGGGAAGGCTGCACCAAATCTCGCATACGGGCATTGCTGGTGGCCCGGTACAAGTACCCATAGGCGTGTGTAGCGATGTGCCAGGGCTTATAGAGGCTTCATGCATATCTAGATGGCCGGAGACATAACGGGACGAACTTATTGTTTCCCAAAGTGGAAGCGTGAACGAAGTAAGTACAGGACCCTAGTCGGGTGATCTCTCTGTGCCGGATTCGTTATTTCATTTCATTCAGGTTACCCGACAGAGCGACGTTCTTGACACTGATCTTGTTCCCTGCAAGGACGGTCACTACGTTGCGTTTACAGTATTCAGTTCTTTTGAGAAGACGCCGCTGGGATGGATTTGAAACCAGGTTAAAGTAGACTTGGGAGAGTAAGAGGGTGTTATCACAGTAAACGTTGAATATTGAAAAGAAATGCAAGCTTTGCAGTAGAAGCGAGTAACAGTAAATCGTAGCAAACGCTTCGGCAGGTGAGAGATGGTTCTAGAGATTAAACAGGTATCATGAATTCACAATGAGTGGAGATGTGCGGGGTATAACTACGGTACCAAAACCTTGTATGAGCCAAACCAGAACTATTTCTCGTCCAAATCCAAGTTCAACGCGTCTCCTTCGGCTCCCATCCTTCCGAGCGCATCCTCTGGATGATACGCAAGATGTTCCTGCAATCATCGATGCCAGAATGATGTCTACCTTCAACCTCCATCTTCAGCTTGCTCAGCATGTCTAGCATTCCTGCATTGAATCGAGTTTTGTAATGCCGACGGAATGCTTGTTTGAGATTGATGAATCGATTGTACGGAGAGACGAGCTCTCCGGAGTCGTCACGACCCTCCGTACTCTCGCTTATTTCAAGTTGGTTTGGGAGCATGGTTTTTAAATCCCATTGTCCACAGGTGACGAAGATGTAGGCGTCCGGGTTGTCAAAGACACCCTGTCTTTTCAAGAAGTCACGGTAACGGTTCCAGACTTCTGGAAACGTGTCGGCTTTGTCCACTACATCCTGTTTCGTGCAACGGTATAAACAAGGGGGCTCGGAAAGGAGTGCGAGCATCGTACCTGAGTTATTCCGGTCAACTCTGTGCAGAACGGAGTTAGTGTTGGGTGGAGGACCGGCTTCACGTATTCGTGAAAGGTCGATATGACTTTGTCCTGCTTCAAATCATACACCAGTGTGGGGAATTCGATAATTTCCATGCGCGACACTGCATCTCCACATGTGGCTTCGAAATCCAGAACAAGTAGAAAATCAGGCTTTTGGGAAGGAGTCGTGGTAGTGGTCATGGCTCTGACCCTGAGATGGTTCCGACACGAGAATACTGGAACAGGAGATGTTGATGTTGCACGACGAAGCAGCAGTAGTAGTGTGGAGTCCAGAGGGCCACGCATATTTATGCGATGCGAACAGATCGATCTACTACATAGTACTGTATGCAAGGTTCGCCTGATCATATTTCCATGCAAGAATAGCCGCCATTGCTACTCATTTTGCCGCATGTGGTTTCAATCGCGACGGATGCCAGAGTGCTGCACAGAATTCGTCAATGAGTACAATCATTCCAAGAATGCCAGTTATAACAGTAGAATATAGTACAAAAGATATCAAGTGGTATGAAAGACGTGTGCAACATCATGAAGTCATGTACATCGTCTCAGTGATGAGCGTCCTGAACCAACCCATGTACGGGGAGTATAAGATATGCAGCAATTGCAGAAACTGGCCGAGCAGCAATGTCACCTTTACCACAACAATTGGCCAGGTCGCTTCCTGAAGTCAATCTCAAGCTGCAGGCAGACCAAGTCCTCGTCGTCCACGGTGTATCCATTGACGTCTACCTTGAAAGGTGCTGTACAAGGAATGAGCGAACAGTCCAGCGATAGCGATTGAGAGCAACATACCCGGAGGAATTTCTTTGGGAAGAGTCACCGTGTGAGTGACAGTGTATTCCCCCTCCTCGACGGGACACTGTACGGAGGTTTCTGCATTCCGGCTACAGGGTCGTGAGTTATGAGGGGATAGCACAAGAGGAGGCGGAACTGACGCTTCTTCGCAGAGATCGAACTCTTTCTGGAGGATCTTGATGACACCGACCTTGACGGTGACATCGGCGTATGCACCCTCCTACGTGAAGACAGTGAGTTTCTATTGTGGAGTATCATACATATTGCTGGCAATTACCTCGACTCTCTGATTAGCCACACCCTTGACTTTCACGGTGAGGTCCTCGCCAGGCTTAGGCGGGTCCGGAGAGATGTCGATGGACTTGATGCGGATGGGGTCCGAAGGGCTTCCTGGAGGCGAGTCAGAGGGAACTCATGTTTATCAAGTTCAATTGCGCGTACCACAATCGGTCCATTTCCACCTGTCGCTGGTGATTGTTGGCAGCGGCTCCTGCTGTTGCAGAGGGTTAGCAAAGGCAACGACGCATGTCGCGAGCAATAGAGCGAGGGTAGCAAAGCGCGCCATGGTGGTCAGTGGTTGAAAGAGGTGGTCGGATGCCAAGTGGGTGTTCGGCGTCATGGTAGAGAGCGCCCATGGCACCAAGGCATCTCAATTTGGGCATGGTGCCGCCCGGCGGCTCTTGGTCTCGTTCCCAGCCGCTCCTCCGGGAGCGTCTGGGGCATTTGGATAGGGACCCCCTAGTACCTACCGTGGAAGTAGCGCCCGCTGGTAACGGTCACATCAGGTCCCGTGCCTGATCCTGTGGTGGAGCTCCCGAGATAAACTTACCAGATCTTGCCCAAATTTGGAGAAGTCTCGACATGGGTCTCGTAGTTGCGAGCTGCAGAACACTCATCTGTTCCTTGTGAGGCCCGATTTCATAGGAAATGTAGCACACAATAAACACCATGAAGATGCTAAAGCAGGATGAGAACCTCACAAGTCAAAAGAAGCTTGGATTGTGGCAATTGCTGGACTTGCGCAACAATAACATCATAGTGATTGGACAAGAATGATACTAACCAAATGTAAACACAGCCAGACAATGTATGTAGCTTTATTATACAATATCATGCAGGTTTAAAGGCTATTCAGCTCGATTGTGGCAACCTCTTGAATAATCTTGGATGAAGAGACCTTTCTGTTTCATACTGCACGTGACTAGATCTGTCAAGTCAATCTTGAAGCGCCACCGTGGAATCAGGCACGAGGCCTGATGTGACCGTTACCAGTGGGCGCTACTTCCACGGTAGGGGGTCCCTATCCAAATGCCCCAGACGCTCCCGGAGGAGCGGCTGGGAACGAGACCAGCGGCTCTCGGTCGCAGCACTCGGTTTGGCGGTGCACCTTGGCTGCACGGCCGCGGGTGGATCGAGCTGCGCGGTCTCTTCCTGCTTTACCGCCATCATCTCCTTACGACCATACTTTGTCTCTCTTGATTCTGTCTTGCTCACCGACGATTACCACCTTTCGATTATAGTTCCCTTGTCAAGGCATCACAGCTCCTGAGCCGGTCCTCAGAATGAAGCCTCGTGACTATTGCTGCTGCGCCATTCCTACGGTCAATGCTGGCATCTACACTACCTTAGTAGAGCAGTTCGTACTAGGTATCGTTGCCGGAACACTCTCGATAGCTACCCCGTCAAGTCAGCTTGATTCCCCTCATTCACCTCACTAACCCCGCAGGGCTGACCACTTACCTCTATAGTTGTCGGAGCATCAACTCCTTCTGCGGCGAAATGGGTGTTCGCTATCATCTGCTATGCGGGTGCTGCCGTCCAAGTGTTTGGTTTCCTCGGTGTATACAAGGCACGTAGCTATAACTATTTGCATCTGCAGCGAGCCGAGCCGACCTTTCCTTTATTGTTAGGAGCGACCCATAACGTATCGCAGATACACAACCTTACACCTTCTATTGCTCACCGCGGCACTCTCGGTCAGCGCTGTGTGGATTATCCTGTCCGCTATCCGACACAACACAGCCAAGCAGAAATGTTTGCAGGATTTCTTCAAGGACCCTACATCTTCTGAGGGTGAGACCATGTGCGATATCTTTCCTTGGGTCGACGTTGGCATAATGGGCGGTCTATGGGTTTTGTTCGCTGTCGTACAGGTAAGATGCTGTGCCAGTGAAGACGTTGACTGTGACTTACGGTTCCATCCTTAGTTCTACTTATACATCGTGTTATCTTCATATGGGACCGGCCAACGCCTTGACCATGAGAAGTACGACTCAATGTATGATCCTACCAAGCCCCTGACTAGCGACATCCCCATGGCCAACCGTTCGGATCCGTGGGATTCCCGTCCCTCAAACGACGCTCTCATGCGTGATGCTGCTGGCTACCATTCAAGACAGAGCAGCACGGCAAGTGTATCGACTGTTATGGCTGACAAGCCCCAGTATCCTCAGGACTATAACAGCTATGATCAGAATGCCTACCCACCTGTCCTCCCAGGTCCCGCTCACACCCAGAGTCCAGGCCCTACCCCGCATGTGAACGATTACTCGAATGCAGGTTACGGAGGCGTGAATGCTCCCGCTCCGAGTCAGCCTCATCCCGGTGCGTCCTAAATTTGTGGCAGCGGGTTGCTTCATATGAGGCTGCCTCGTTAGCAGCATTCATGTGGGTATCCGTAGCCATGAACTGCTATCTCGCAGAGGCTAACCATCCAAGTCTAGCTGAAGGTTCTTTCCGTCGCAAGACTCCTCGGGTGCACAAACCATCGGATGACTACACCACCTCATCTTACCCCATCCGGCCTTCCTACTAGCATCACGCCTTAAAATTGTATCATATGCCCTCGTATCTAGATTCGGACATTTCGTTGGACATTATCGTAACGAGTCTTCTTTCATTATATGGCTGCACATGACGAAGTTGAGGCCCATGATAGTTTGCAATGGCCTATTCGGGCGATCTCTAGGTAACAGCAGTTCTAATTGTGCTCTTGTAACTCCCAAGGACCTATGTACAAATGCAGCCGAATCCCCTGTGCTATACTGTGCCATCGCTCGCGTCTCCCATCCTCCTCCAGTAACTCCGAGCGTAAACTTAGGGCAAGCTGTTCTAGCGGTGGATTCCGCGCGGACAGTATGCCTTCAATACTGTCACATATACACCGCTCTTCAGACCAGAAAACAGGGGTGAACCATGCATTCCTGATGTGCAGCTTCAGAATGCGCAATGTCGGAGGGATGTGATCTACAAAGTTTGTTCTGAGTTCGTCGATTGTTATGAGGGACAACGCGAGGTATGAAAGAGATGTTAGCATGCTGAGGCAATCTGCTATTGCAGCGCTGCTGAGTTGAATACATCCCATAAGGGTTAATCTCTGCAGATGCCGGCCAGGGCCGATGGCAAGAGATCGAAGATGAAGGTCACGCAGCTGAAATCCGTCCTTCGAATCGAGCACGAATGCGAACGAAGTCAAATTGGCGGCCGGAAAGCACTCTCTAATGTCGTGTCTGTCAAAGTAATTCCCAGTCACTCCATGAAGAGTCAGATTTTGCAAAGCTGGGAATTTCGTGTTGGGTGCAAGTTGACAATCGCCGGAGAAGCGGACGGTGCGCAAGTTGCCAGGATGGATCCGGGCAAATGCCCTCACTCGAGAGGATGGTCCGAGGTGAAGTTCATATTTTTGCAAACGCTGCGCGCAACTCGATGGAAACATAGCCTCCTCGAATCGCAGGAAGAAGCGTCTGCTAACGAGAGCTGGAAAAGAAGGTCATTAGTACATACCAAGTTCAGACGGTTGGGAAGGTCAACATACAGTGTAAACTAATTGGAAGACCTTGACGGCACTCAAACACTCGCAGATGCGTCAAGCCCGGAAGGGCATGCAGCGCCGCATGCAGCTGGGAGAGAGGATACGCCATTTCCTCCTAGTGAGAGCAGACTCAGTGAACAGCCCTCGCTATGCGTCAGTGTCGTAGCGCACATCAGGTTTGGTGGACGTCTGGAGGAACCTTCCGTCATTGGCGACGTCTGCCCAAGCTACCTGCGAGGGAACAACGTGACCTGAGGAAGCCAAAAAGGCGTGGATCTGTCGTTCGTGCAGCAGTGAGACGTAGCTGCAGAAGATCGGGCCCGCCTCGGATAAGATTTGCTTGCAGGTGTGCAGCACGCGAATGTGCTCGTTAGACGGCTGACGTCTATCTCGAACGACCTGATGGTCCGCGAGATATGTTTCGTAAATTGCCAGGCGAATTTCTGCAGGCAGGTGCAGGAATGTGACCATGATGGGCCGTACCTATTTATGCTGGAGCCGTATATTGCACTGGTTCGGGCGCACAACGGGTGCCAGCAGTGCCCCGGCTTGGGCTGTTTGGGATGGTGGTGGTGTTGCAAGTAAGAAACCCGATTTGGACAGCGTCGGGCGCGGAGGACGCGTACGAGACGATGAGGAGAATCCCGGGATGATCAGCAGACATCCAGGTAGCATCCCAATTTGGACAAGTTCAGCGTCAGGATAGTTGGCCACAGAGGCCGATGAGAACTTGAACAGGCCATTCACCTTGTCTCGGTCTCTCAGACTGCCTTGCTGCTCATGCGTGCCCGTTCGGTTTAGGTTCCACCCACACTCCTTCAACGTCGTCTCCGTATTTCCAGCTATCGATAAGTTGCCATTCTTTTTATCGCCATCTTTCCCCCAGGAACCCAACAGCAGAACACAATAGAGCTAGACACCCAGCGGCAAGTAACGTGGCAACAAGTTCTGGATTATTTGTCCGCGACTGGGACATGGTCGCCGAGATACAAAACCTATAGACCTTCTGAATTGTTGTCGTCTCGACCGTGCGGCCCTCTCCGTCGCAAGGCAGTGTGAGTGCCCAGTATATCAACCCGGGCCCAAAGCCTGTAAACCGACTTTCCAAGGTGTCACGTCCCTACAGAACTTCTCGAAGCACACACTGAACATCAGCACCCCCTGAGCGTTCGGCTCTGTCATCCCACTCGCCAAACATTATTGCTCCCGCTGTCATAATACTGGTCCTACTGTAAACTGTTCCTTCTCACCCGCCTTTGCCGAAAGCCCCATCGTCATGCCAGGTCGTACGGAGGCGTACGAGGTCTTGCTCGACTTTACCAACGACACACACGACGCTGCTACCGTGCAACTGTTACGAGAATATGGCCGTACCACAAACGCCATCGTTCTCCTCCATCCCGGCGAGAGTATCACATTAGTTTTGGACGCAGGTCGGTGTGATCGATTGAGCGAACGCTATCTCAACTCACAGGTCCCGTAGGTGCGATTTATCAATATGCTTTGAAGACTCGGTCGAAGGTGGCCAACGTAACGTGAGTGATACTCGCAACATATCCTCAACGTCTAGGTCTGTATAATATTGTCAACAGCGCGCGGACATGGAGGGATGTAAATTGTACACTATCACAGTTATTCCCCGGTGGATTCCCCCCGACGTCCCCTGCACCCTGGAGGCCAGTGAACGGTATCACAGTCGACCACCTTTGGCGTGACGTGCGTTTCTGCATGTGGAACGACCCATAGCGGGGGTACACTTGATTTTGTATGTCGTCGCAGCGCTGTGAAACCTCAATCGTCTAACCTATACATCGCAGCCTGTATACTAGCTGATATTACCTGTCCCGATGATGTCACTCGTCGACGTTATTCCTGCCCTTCACGGACTACGTACTATTGTGCACCTGTCGTGGACGGACATATACGATCATACCGTTTTGCGGGAGGGGAGGAAATGGCGGGACTATCCCTGAATCGGGAGTGGATCAGATACTTTCGGACTTACACGAGCTTATTACACTAATAGCCCAGAGCTGTCTTGCATGTAATTCACAGATCTTATGTGTTATATTATGGAGCCTCCGGGCACGATCATCTGTACTGGGTACCGCGGAAAGCGTTCTCTCACAGATGTCATAGCCAATGCTGTTGCAGCATGTTTCTCCGCCCGCTATCCACGAGGATATCTGACGTGATGGAAGGAGAGGAATACATTTGGGACTCATGTCGTCCGCGAGGTTGACCGCAATGCCCATGATACGAAATGCAGACACTCGTCCCCTTGTCTTGATGACTGTGCCTTGCTCACAAGACTGCAGGAGTTCAGTTTGCGCGACATCCTACCGCAGTATGCCCACCTGCAGCTGTTCAGTTCACAAGGTTCAAGAAGGTTTTGTCAGGCATCTGACATTTTAGTAGTTGAACAAATGTATTCTTGTAGCACACTGTACCCACGAAAGAGTGCCGTCTCATCCGTACAAATTCCTGCGTGAGCCTAGAACGAGAACAAGGCGGCATTCTTCCGGGACCCAAAGGTATAGACGAGAGCCTGACTCATGAACAGTCCCACAGTAACACCGATGGTAACAGCTATCATGGCACCTCCGATATCAACCCCGCTACCTTGTGCTGTAATACCCCCAATCTGTGACAAACCAGACTGTGACACAGTTAAATCAGCATCTGGAAGACGGTAGAGAGCGCATGATACTCACAGGCACCAAGAAGAGTACACCGGTGACCATGGATGTGAAAGCCGTACCTCCCATCTTACGGGAATACATGTTGCCCAGAAGACCGACTACGAATGCTCCAACAGCTGATACAATATCAGATCGCTTGAAGAGAAACCGGTCGGCCAGCTTGTTGGCTGCATAAGAGCAGCAAGAGATAGTCACCATAACGAGCATCTCCACGGTCAAGAGGGGTTGTAAATTGGCGAGAGAAGACAGAATAGAGAAGAGTGGGACGATAACGAACTCTGTCCACCATGGGAAAGGTTGTAAATACCAAGGAAAGTTGGTTAGACGGTAACAACCTTGGATTACGTGTTGCTCCGTGAGGGGATTGGGGTTATTGAAGGTGAATATGCCGCGCAAAGGTGCTCCTTCGTTCATGTCCATATAATCCGTGCTATTATCCGACACAAAAACGCCATAGATCGCGACCGTGTCGACAACGCGCTGCGCCATATCAGACAGATCACGCCGGGCACCTTGGTCAAATAGGAGGTAGAGGTCCGAGCCGATTTGCAAGCCGAAGCCCAAGAATAGTGTGTAGATTAATGCGTAGACCATCTTGACGCTACCGGTGACGATATTCTTGGATGCCAGCTCGAGCGAGCTACTCACTAGAGCAGAGGTTTTTACGGTCCGAGCTGAATGAATGTGGACGGTACTTACGAATAAGGTATCCTGGAAGAATGC
Organism: Panus rudis PR-1116 ss-1; assembly: GCA_022160315.1. Taxonomy (NCBI): domain Eukaryota; kingdom Fungi; phylum Basidiomycota; class Agaricomycetes; order Polyporales; family Panaceae; genus Panus; species Panus rudis. Next base: position 253,255 of record MU275172.1, on the reverse strand, counting down.
CAACAATCGCGGCGGAAGAAATTGCGGTATAACAAAATATGTGGCTGCGGATGCTGCCTAAACCACGTGCTACGAACGACATGGCCATTGTGATGGTGACCCTGACCTTGAGTGAGAAAGATAATTTAGAGTCAGACCAATATCTACTCACTCAAAGACACTGGCATACAAGTGGCTCTTGGACGCAACACCAAACTGCATGATAGTGAGGAAAGTAGCGCCTATGGCGGAAATCCACATGTCCACTAAGGATCCCCCAAATGCGAGAGGGCAAATGAGAGCGGCAATCCAGAAGGAAAGACCGCAGCGCACCCATGTACCGTATATAGGCTCCTGGTCGAGAAGGTAGTCCAACTTTTCAAGGGCTGTTTTCGCGCTGATTTCGTCGTGCACAACGCTACGGTAGATGCCATGCACATCGTGAAGACTTCCGAGGGATAGGCGACCCCCGCACCGGACAAAATGGGTCTCGGAAATCTCCGAGCAAGCATCGTAGAAAGAACAGATGATGACGCCGGGGAAATGGATGAATTCTGCTTCGATCTCTAGGATCCTCGCTGCAGAAAGCAGTTGCGACTCGATACGGTGGGAGGGGGCACCAAACGTCATGAGAGCCCTCGCAAGACGCATCAAGAATTTCTGTCGGTTTAATATTGCTGCATAACAATGTCAGTATATGCGGCTTGTTCGTACAACCACTTAGTATCCGCTTACAGGTGACATTGAATTCAATGACTGCATGATGTGCCCCCTTTCGGCGTTTCCTATAATTAATGTAAGCCTTCATGTTCATCTCTAGGTCCTCCTGACTATCTAGAGAGTTTCTACTCTCTCCAGTAACGAGTGGATCATCCGGGTCGAGGACCTGCGCATCCTCAGCGAGGAACGAGTCGAGGCGCTCAGAGTCGACGGGCTTGTTGGGGTCTTCTCTTTCAGCCGTCAGGTCTTCTGGACGCTCTCCAGGTATATGGCGATCCTCTCGGTCCCCATACTGGTCGATTCGCCACTTCTGGAAGAAATTAGATAGAAAGCCACCATGGCCCCGCTCCCCCGGTATCAAGGTGTCGAGGTCCTCGTCCACAAACATATTGTTCTCGTTGACCTCCGACTCTCCGGATAGCTTGCGGGACTTTTTCCGCACTCTGAGAGGAGCAGTCAGGCCAGGTAGGTTGGAGTATCGAACTGACGCGGGTTCGTTTGGATGATTGTAGGATGAGGATGAGACGTCTTTGTTATCGCGCGCTGAGTCGTCTTCATCCTCGCATAGAGTACTATCGCTGCCACGTCTCGCGTCAGAAGCATCTGGTACAGATTCCTCTAGTGCTATGGGATCGGAGGGTCGACTAGTAGTTTTAGTCTCCTGGTCTCCATACGTTGGGATATGCCAGTCTGGCGCCGAGTCTCCATGGTATGAGTTACTCGGAGGAAGTACGTCTGAGCTTTCAGCAGACAACGGTGGTTGTCCCTCGAAGCGAACACGATATTTCGATCGCCTGCGCTGGGGTCCCGGACTGTGAGTACTATCACCGGTCGGGTTATCGGAGGTCATGCTGAGTAGCGTTGCGATTGAGTGAGGTGGATAGGCAAAGAGATCGTTTGGTGGTGGACGGATGATAGATTCCCCAGACATGAACCATCTTGCTCAATTTTGTAACCTCGAGCGGCGTGGCTGACAATGCTCAAGGTTAGAAGTTAGCCCTTGGAGTAAACGGGAAACGATCTATCTTGCCATTTCGGGACGCTTGCTGGTGCAACTTCAACCACGTGTCACGTGGCAGGTGGCGCTGATCGTTACTGTGTCTCGCTGAATTTGGTAGGTCTCCTGGTTCGACGTTTACGAGGATTGCTGAAAGGCTTCGTCCGAAACACAGATTGGGTATTGAATTTGTCCATTCAATCCCTTGCAAGGTATGTACGGTATTGCAGTGATATGGATGATCTTATTAGTACTCAGGCTTATATATACAGGTCTAATCTGAAGAAACGGGCCACTATAGGCAAGATGTCATTCTCTCAATTATAGAGCCAGCAAGTTTGAAACCTCGTCTACATAGGCAGTGAAAACGGCGTTCCGCTATACAGAACCACGCACGTTTCTTCCAGCCATGTGCCAATGCGTCAACGTTCATTCGATTGGCATCGTTCATCCCGCGTGACCCTCTCTATTCCCGATTGATGCATTCATGGGCATCGAAGCCGAGTTATTACGGTATACTTCGCATCCAACATGGCGAGGGAAAGTGGGATATAAAGTACACGCAGACGCATTCTTCCCTGCTTCCGCGCCATGATGAAAGTGACCAAAATCCTGGGGCTGCTGTCCCTTCCTATCTTTTGTACCGCCTCGGCTACAATCAATCAACAAATCCTACAACTTGAGAGATCGAATTCCAAGCTCTTGAGGTATCCCAGCCAGTTGACGCAGAACATTGTCCCAAAGGCCATACATTCTCATAACGACTGTATGTATCATTGAAGTACCTTCATTTTGCCTCGATCGGAGTTGAAGTTCCATCTATAGACTGGAGAGATGTCCCCCTACTGAGTGCTATTAGTTTCGGTGTCCAGAGCGTAGAAGCAGACGTGTTCCTCCTGAATGGGACACTCTTCGTAAGTTGGAGCTCAGTAGCGTCAATTGGTCCGATTATTATACCAAAATCAGGTTGGACACGAATTAGCAGCATTGACACCGGATAGGACTTTGGACTCGCTCTACATCCAACCGCTTCTGAGTGTGCTGAAGAGTCAAAATCCGAAGAACGTCTTCACAGTCGGTTCCACCACGCCGAAGTACGTACCCGTCTCTGTACCGTATTCCACCTCGACGCTGATGAAATCTGTAGCGGCGTTTTTGATACTGCTAGTGACGCGTCACTGCAGCTTCTCATTGACATCAAGACTGACGGAGTCCAGTAAGTACTCTATCGAGGACAGTACTGCTGTCGTTTGATGTGACGATGTAGAGCATTGCCGGCGATTCTGAAAGCTTTTGCTCCGCTGCGTGAGGCTGGATATTTGACCACGTTCGTCAATGGAACGTTGACGAGGTCAGCGGTTACCGTGGTCGGTACTGGTAACTCGCCTCTCGAACAAGTAAAGGCATTGTCTCCTCGGGACTACTTCTTTGACGCACCGATCATGCAATTGACGGACCCATCGCTCAATACTACTTGGGACCCGACACTGTCACCCATAGCATCTGGAGATTATGAAGAAGCAGTGGGTTGGAATGGTATAGGTAATATCTCAGATGCGCAGTTGGCCAACCTCACCAGGTTCGCGAATGATGCACACGAGCGGGGTATCAAAGCGCGCCTGTGGGACACTCCAGAATGGCCTATTTTCGCCAGGAACAATATATGGCGAGTCTTGCTTGAGAATGGGATGGATTGGCTGAATGCAGATGACTTGGAAGCTGCCAGTCAATTTTGAGGGATATTAGGGTAGAGGGGGTACATATAGTGTGACAGAAGGCAGAAAACACGTAGCATCATAGTTGACTCCAGAGGGAAGTTCTATCAATTCCCAGTTTCCGACGTTCAAACCACCGAGGTCGAGTTGGTGCATCTTTACCGAGAGCACCCTGGGCCAATCTCAAGGTGCTTTGAACACCTCCGGGTAGCGTCTGACCAGCCTTCGGTTTCAGAGCGTTCGGTCCGACCAAGGGCTTATCTGCGTCCTCCTCCCTCCCTTCGTTGTTATCCATGAGCTGCTTGATAGCGACTGGCTTAGCCAAGAGGGTGTCCTAGAATGGGCTTTAGTATCGGGACATGAGGGATTTAAGAGGCTGCGCTGACGATGTGATCCTCTGCCTTCTCCTTGAGCTTGGTTGTAGCGTCACTACTTCTGAATCTCAAAACCTTCTGCAGGTTCCATCGAGTGGTCGGTCTGAGGTCCCCACGTTGTTCTGGTTTCAACTCTCGCTCGCGTGATATCAACTCTTCCACGTCTTCAACGCCGGAGTTAATGAGAGCTTGCGGCCCTGTGGTTCCAATCTTCTTTCCCAGTACCTCCCAGCCTACCGCACGGGCAGTCATTTCGAATTTGAGGTCCTTGGGGTTGTCTACCAATTCGAGAATGGCGTGAGGTGCATTGTCGCCTGGACGGTTGCCGAATTTATGAATACGCGTGTATCCACCTGGCCGGTTTGCGTAGCGTTCGGCCAGCTTGGTGAAAACCTTAGGGACGAGCTGCGGTTTGAGAAGGAAAGAGTTCGCTCGTTGGTATGCGGGAAGGCCTCCTTTCTTCCCCATGGTTATGATCTATGGTCGTTGTCTTAGTGATGCCCAGCATAGCGTACAAACTAAAGGACCTTTTCCGCAAGCCGCGCAGCATCCCTTGCCTTCGGAAGGGTAGTCTTGATCTGCTCATGCTCAATGAGTGATGTTACAAGGTTCCTGTGAAGTTCACTGTTGAGTACCCTATTGGGGTCAATCGAAAGGTAGTATCCCCTTACCTCAGCATAAGCATCCTATGTGAGGTCGTCCTCGAGAACTTCCGAAAGGCAACGCCATGTTTCATGGCGAAAGGATGTGCAGTACAGCGTACAGAAGTTGTCGCAAACACCAAGTCGAAGTCATTTCACCTTGGATGTCGGGCGCTTTTGCCACGAGGAATTGATCGGCTGTTACCGGGACAGAGGCGGCCTATGGGAGCGCGTCAGAAAGTTGCAAGGTCATCTCCTTCAGCTGCAGACTCGTTCGTCACTGCACGTACGCATACACCTTCAAAATGTCTTTCTTCCGTATCGCAGCTCGAAGCGTCGCTCGCCCCAGCCTGGCAGCAGCTGTCCGACCTTCCCTCGCTACAAGATCCCACTTCATCTTCCAGGCTGCCAGGTATTCTGCTGCCGCTGGTCTGAACAAGGAGCAGATTACGACGCGAGTGCTTGATGTGCTCAAGGGCTTCGAGAAGGTTGACCCTGCGAAGGTACACAATACTTCTGTGTCAATTCGCGTCCTCGCAACTGACACATCCTTCAGGTCACCCCTAATGCCTCGTTCACCGAAGACCTGGGCCTTGACAGTCTAGATGCTGTTGAGGTAGTCATGGCAGTTGAGGAGGTATGCTTTACTATCTGACTCGACCACTTCAAGGCTAGGGAGTAACCTGTCTGAATCAGGAGTTCGCCATTGAGATTCCTGATGCTGAGGCGGATGCTATCAAGACCGTCCAACAGGGTGCGTTCTGCGCTGTCTTCCGTCTCAAGCCCGTACTCACGCGTATATAATACGATAGCTATTGACTACATTGCCAAAACACCGGAAGGTTTGTACTATGCACTACGATATCGTTCTTCGCTCACATGCATTGTTTACAGCTCACTAAGTCTAGTATATCGCATCATCCCTTCCATCTGTATCCAGGCCGCAGCAATCCATACCATAATGCATATAATTGCTTTCGTCCCAGAACGCGAAGCCTATCTGTGGAAACGCTGCGATGCAATGGCTCCGCTGTCCCTAGGTACGGATACCGCGCTTGCTAGACCTTACTTTGGCGGGTGCGAATGTATATGTATGGCACCGCTTCGTTCATGACGAATGTGTACGTGAGGCACCGGTATTCCAGCTGAGACGTAGACATTGGTCTGCGAGCGACGTACCCATCTGGTTCCGGCAAATTGTGTGCAGGTTTGTGGGTTTATTGAGTGATAGTCGCAGCGATGTCCGAGACGAAAGGGCGCGAAGTGGCAAATTGGCCGAGCCTGCACGGGGCATGACCAAATACTTTCATTCAGAGGCGCAAGATTGAAGGATTCATACTGATCTGAACTTGACATCCATTCCATTATGTACCATTGAACAATTGTGTCGGAGTAGTTTGTGTTGGCTGCCGTTCAGTATCAACCGCGATTGAAGCTCGGTCCGGATATAACATGCCGACAAAGCCGCCTTGCATTCCCACAGTGTTAGACTCCGTGCCAGTCGCCCAATGCGGGGTCGAGTCAGATCAAGGATGCGGAAGATGCCGATGGAACTATGCAGCTCTAATCGCCTGTGGCTTCCGGCTCACTCGTTCCCAGCCACCACTACCGACTGCAAGATCCTCAAGGTGAGATATACGTCCTGCTCACCGGTGCACACATTCTGAAGGGCCTCTACATTACAATTCCGCTCTATTCCATCTAGGTCCGTTAAATACGTCCTTTTTACCGCACTCAATTTGACCCATTTCTCGCCATCCCGCCTTATAGACCCGCCATGGCCACCTTCTCCTCGACCCCCATCGTCATTGATGGCAAGGGCCACCTCCTCGGCCGTCTCGCTTCAATTATCTCGAAGCAGATCCTCAGCGGCCAGAAAATCGTTGTTGTGAGGTGCGAGGAGATCAACATCTCGGGCAGCTTCTTCCGCAACAAGGTACCCTTCTATAAGCTGGCGACTGGTAACATGGGGATATTCACGGAGCTGTTTCTCTTTGCGCATTTAGCTGCGGTACCACAACTTCCTCCACAAACGCCACATTGTCAACCCTAAAAAGTCTGGCCCCTTCCACCACCGTGCACCCTCCAAGATTCTCTACCGCGCCATTCGTGGAATGGTTCCCCACAAGACTGCCCGTGGTGCCGCTGCCCTGGAGCGTCTCAAGCTCTTTGAGGGTGTTCCCCCTCCCTATGACAGGAAGAAGCGCATGGTTGTTCCGGAGGCTCTCCGGGTCCTGCGACTGAAGCCTGGCCGCAAGTACTGCACTGTCAAGGTCAGTTTCGATCCATTGAAGGCAGGTGCACGATGAGTAATGTTTTTGTAGCGTCTGTCCCATGAGGTTGGCTGGGGTTACAAGGACGTTGTCGACCGTTTGGAGGAGAAGAGGAAGATCAAGGCGCAAGCCTTCCATGAGCGCAAGGTATGTATAACTGTGCTGAAGCGAAGGTGTCTTGACACTAACCGGACGCATAGGTTGCTGCGATCAAGCTCCGTCAGAAGGCATTGGCAGATACCGCTCCGGCATTTGAAAACTTGACGCAGTTGGGCTACTAGTCACCGCATGGCTCGATTTTCACCTCTTTTGCCGACTATGATACATTGCCATGAGATGTTTATGTACCCACATACTGCCTTCCTATGCATATTCGCGGGCACGATACATGATTATGAAGCATTCTCGAAAGCGGAGTGGACCAGTCGTTTGTTGCGGTATATCCATTGTACAAAACCACCTTAATCTGACTGCTTTCGCTGGAATTGAATGTGAACCGCTGCGCGTGACTGAGGATCGTGAATAATATCTGCTGAATATCTGGGTGAAGCGGCGGGCGTCTGTTTAATGAAGACGCGTCGGTCGCTTAGCTGCGGCAGCGCACGTGGCCGAGGGAGATTTGGCGCACGCGCAGGGGAGACTCGCATTTCTTGCCTCGCACAGTCCATCGTCTTCTTCTCCCTCCGCCATCCATCCCGCCCACCCCCCCGCCCCTGCTCGTCGCCACCGTCCGCCCCGCCCCCCTCCTCAACAGCCATGTCGACCTCTCCCGCACAGCGTGAAGCCAGTGAGTATCCCGCTTTCGTGCGTTTTTCTTCGTGCTGAAAAATCCACAGGCCCCGCCCCCCAGTCCCGCTCTTCTTCCCCGTCGGGAAACGACCAACTCACCCTCCGTGCGCTCGTGAGCACCAAGGAAGCTGGTGTCATCATTGGCAAGGGTGGTAAAAACGTCGCCGATCTGAGAGAGCAGACGGGCGTCAAGGCAGGAGTGACGAAAGTCATCCCAGGCGTTCATGAAAGAGTCCTCACCGTCGGCGGCTCCGTCCAGGGAGTCGCAAAGGTGCGAAAAGTCACCCTGTATTCCTGTCCGGTGTCTAACAGCGCATTACACAGGCTTATTCGCTTATTGTAACTCAACTAATTGCCGCAAACCCCTCCTCTCCTACTTCTCCAAATGGCTCTGCCCCATCCTCCTCCATCCGCCTCCTCATTTCACACAATCTCATGGGCAGCGTCATTGGTAGAAATGGCCTCAAGATCAAGGCGATTCAGGACTCATCCGGTGCCCGCATGACAGCCGCGAAAGAGATGCTTCCTCAGTCCACAGAGCGGATAGTCGAGGTGTCCGGATCTGCAGAGGCCATCGGTCGCGCCATTGAAGAGATCGGCCGTGCGCTGTTAGAGGACTGGGAGAGAGGCACTGGCACCGTCTTCTTCCACCCTGGCGTCAACCCCGAGGGATCCGGGCGCCGCTCTGGCCCATCATCCGGCCGACGCTCAAACGGGGACACTGGCCGCGGGCGGGGTCCCTCACCACCATATTCCCCTTCATCGCCGCCCCCCACTAACCTCCGCACCCAAAACATCTCAATACCATCTGATATGGTTGGTTGTATCATTGGTCGCAATGGTACAAAGATCACCGAAATTCGACGACTCTCTGGTTCCAAGATTTCAATTGCAAAGGAGCCTCACGACGAAACTGGCGAGCGTATGTTCACCATCGTCGGCACGCCAGAGGCCAACGAGAAGGCACTATTCCTTCTCTACAATCAGCTCGAGAGCGAGAAGGAACGCCGGGTGGGCCGCGAGCAACTCCAGCAGGAGGAGCAGGATTAAGGCGCCGTCCGATATGCCACGTCGCCAGTAGCGATGACATTCGGACGTGAGGAGCCTCCGCCCGCCCGCCATTGCCGCGCGAAGGTCTGCCGCCGTCACTCATGCATTACCTACAATTCGCCTCGCAATTCCCCGTTTTCTTGATGTGCAAGACTCTTGTACCTCCGTCTCTTGTCATGCAACCTGTCCATATCCGCTTCCCCTCCCGACAAAATCACGTAAACAACAGCATCCCGCCTCCCAGCTTCCGTTATTCTCATGTCACCTTGTCTCCGCTTCCCGCTTCCACATCCCCCCTCCTCTCGCTGCGTATATCATGCTGCGCATTTGACACGTACCTAAATCCTAGGGCGACCATCGTCCTAATACTTCTAACTATTGTGCATACGTGACATCCACGGACACTCTAAAAGTATGCGTATGTTGTTAATGCTATCCCACTCGCTGCATATCTAGACGTCGTATTGAGCTCTCTCTTGTGCATACATATATATATTCCTGAGTGCTTTGCCTTGATGCTGCTTTCTTGCTTTCCGTATGTATCAGTGTATATTCGAAGATTTGCACAAATACGAGGCGAATGTCACACATGTCCGATCGTCCTGCGGTGCGGATTTTGAGAGTAAAAGACGTCACGTGAAATACGCTCATAGTCATTACGGCGAATTCAGTTTCTAAATTCTCGTTCAAGAGTGTGTTCCCTACATGCAGTCACGACGAGGCCTACCCTCTCACCCTTCTCTTCCCGCAGCACCCCATTTGCAACATAGTCATGCTCACCATGTAGCTCAAAATTCGACCTACGCTGCAGGAAGCTCGTACAACGCTTACAATGCTCAGTATGCACAACCGCCATATACAATGGCCTCTCACTATGCGCAGGCATTCGCGCAGCATTACCCCCAACCTGGCTGGCCAAATACGACTCCGCAAGGGTATACGTTGTCATCGACGTATACTAACCAATCCACATCGGGATCGGTGCAGGCATCCTTTCAGAGTAGACCATCGGGCCAATGGTATCAGCCTGGGTCCGTTCGGTGCTCGAAACCGGGATGCCAATTCACAGGTTCACAAAAGGCTGTTGAAACGCATATGATGGATCGACATTTGATTTATCCTCCTGGCTGGGAGAAACGGAAGAAAAAACCAGACTGGGATGCAGACCCAAGTCTGAAAGGGTGATTACGCCTGTCTCAAATTTTGTTTAAGAGATTGTACTGACAATTCATAGGAAACCCATCCTAATTCAAGGGACGAATATCAAACTTGATACCCCTGAAGCCATCGAGGCATGGATGGCAGAACGTAAAAAGCGCTTCCCTACCGCTCAGAAAGTGGAGGAAAAGCAGCAGAAGTTGGATGAAGCCATTGCACGGGGACAATTGTCTGTTGATGATCCCCGTTTTCCCAAGCAAAAGAGAAGAAGAGTTGAGCATGAGGGCGAATATGGTGGAGATAGAGGGCGCGGGCGAGGAAAAGGACGAGGCAGAGGTACCGATAGAGGTTGGAGAGGACGAGGAGGGGGTACTGCACATCCAGTGCAGAGTCATCCCTTACCTCCGAAACCGTCCTCAGATGTGAAGCCATCGCAGGAGGAAACTCTGGCTATCAAGCAGCTAGGAGAAGAATCAAGTCCAAGTGACGATTCAGATTCAGATGGCGCGCCGGAGGTCCTTTCGTCAAAGGCACCTGTGGATGTGCAAGGACAATCCATGATGGATGTAGACGGGACTGAACCAGGTCCAAGCGAGCAACACTCTGTAGAAACCGTCTCACTGCCTGCAGTACAACAGCACCCTCCACGGAAGCTCCCTCCCAAGCAGCCCCGGAGACCGCCACACAATCCCTTTGCATCTCGCCCATCCCTTCTCCGCAATGTGAGTACTAAGTTCAATTAGTGTGCATGTCAATCGGGCTCACGGAGGACGTTCTCAGCTCTTGCTTCCTGAAATTCGGATGACCGTTTCCAACCTTTCCCAGGCAATTCACTTCCTCGTCAGTAACGACTTCCTGGACAATGTGGAATTGAAGCCTGGGCAAGCCTCAGACAGGAAGATTGAAGTCATTAGCGAAACCGTCAATGCCCCAGATGATACCCAGTCATAGATGCTACGAGCTCGTAAAGGCGATAATGCTCGCACCCCATTACTGTAATGTAGTATAATATCTAGAGCTACACTTGTCCTAATAACTCACGTCACTTCCACTGCTCCCCGACTCACTACCAGTCTCTGAATCATCGGCCTCAAACTCTAATGTCCGTTGTTCGACATCAAAGCCTGCTTTGGCCAGTCCTGCACCGATATCTTCCGCTTTTGATGGCGCAGTGACGACGACTGCAACAGACGACGCAGGATCAAAGAGCGGAAGGAAGTATTGTTTGAGGACGGCGAGAACGTCTTGCTTCGTGACAGCCTGGAACTTTTCGAGGAGTTCCACGTTGAAGTTTTGGGAAACACCTTTCAGAGCTTGGTTCAAGAAGGAAGAAAGGGCCTGCCATCGTTCTCGTTAGCACGCCCAACATTGCTTTACAGTCAATTGGACATACCGCCCGCGAAGGAGTTGAGACGCCCTTTGTTACGCCGTAAACTATGGTACTCTTTGCCGCGTCCAAGGTTGTTTCATCGAACTCGATCTACCCGCGATACAATAGTGAGCATAAGGTACACGGGTTCACATACGAGAAAACACGACGTACAGTGCCATCAACAAGACCCTGGACAACGGTCCGAGCTTGATTATAGCCTTCCAAACTATTGGAACTCTGGAAAGAAGGTTAGATACCACAGCTGTGCCCCATCGGACGTGAAGACATACCCGATACAACGAAAATCCTAGCAAACCACTCTCCAAGTCTGTTGAAACATATGCACCATATGCGAGTCCTGAACCACGGATGTATCGCTTCGTCGTATATAAGCAAAAATGGCTGTGCAGTCCGGACGAACATGAACTCACCCAGAGGTAGCTCTCCGTCGCATTGAGTACTTCGGATGCAACGCGCAAAGCCGGATAGTCAGGATGATTGAACCCTTGCAAACCTTTAGTGGTGTGCGTGACGAAGGAACTCTCAATTGTGGGCAAGCTGACGACAACGGCCTACATCAAAGTGAGAGAACATTTATCACAGCTCATCACCTTGAGGACAAGAAAACATACCTTCTTCTCGGGCTTCCTGCCTAGCGGGCTCAAAGTCTCGTTTGAGAAAGGAACAGGTGACAATGGGCACTCCTAAACCCCCTATGAGGTACCAAGATGAATAGACATGTGATTGAAACGTACAGTCAACAAGTTGGGGAAGTGTTTTGCCCATGTGCTTCGAGGCTGTTTGAGATCCAGGATGTTTCCTGTAACGGAGAATCGTACGCCGCTGGGCTCGGTGACTATTTGCACGAGATGAACATCTCCTTAATGGACCAACATGAAGACAACTCACTGTACTTCCTGATTTCCTCGAACTCGTTGATGACCTTCTCGGGCTCATCTTGCAGTCGTTGGGCGAGTTGAGGGATAAACTCGGATTGAGGAATCACAGCTCCAGCCCGAGACGTCGAGTTCTCATCGTACAAGATATTAGCAGAGACGGAACCAAGTACAGTGTTTCCATCGCGCTTCAGTTCAGGGAGTGACTGTTGAATTTTAGCCACATTGACCTGCAGCCTGGAGATGTCATTTAACGAACTGATCGAAGGGAAGGATGAGGTATCACTGACCGGTCCTTTGCGAACTCGCTATTGTACAGCAGGTCACGTAGCCATGCGACCGCTGTCTCGTAATTCTCATTTTGCACCCGGATGGCGACACGCATAGTTTCCGTGAATGTGTTGTTGACACCCAGACCAACTTCGTAATTCGTTGTATCATCATCGAGCTTGTGGACGACTTCTTCATGCGAGAGTCGTTCTCCGGAAGCTCTGTTCACAGGGAGCGAGAAGAAAGCGGAAAGGTACGTCGACATAAGTCTGAAAGCAATCAACTCAGTTAGAAGATCAGGAGAGACAGTAATCAGTTAGCGACTGACGGGCGAAGATGGTTGGGGAGCTTAGCCAGTGATAGATAGGCATTCACGGTAACAAAGTCCGACTGTAGTCGGAATGTTCAGGATTATACCGGGTACCGAGGTGAAACGGAAAAAACGTACGTGAACATAGTCAAACTGTACAAAGAATGGCAACGGTGAACCGTCTGCCTCGATGTGTTGCAGGAGTTGTGTGTTATTAGCCTGATCGGTCCTACCCACACGGCCTTGACCCTTGCCAGGTTGCTGAACACTTTGAACCGGGATCCAAGCGATACTCTTGACGTCTGGGACTGGGAAGGACTTCAGCAACGTTGTTGGAATTTCCTTGTCATGCTCTTTCTTCGCTGCTTCAAGTTCAGCTTCAGCTTTCGCAAGACCGTCGGGGCCCAGTCGTTCCTTCTGAGCGGTGATCCGTGCCTTCTCCTCCTTTTCCAGCCGCTCAGCCATAGCTGCGGATGGCTTGCCGCGGACCACTGCGTAGTTGGCCTCAATAAAGTACCTACGCACTTGTATCAGCATCTGGATTAATATCGCGAAACAGCAACTCACTTTTTGATCAGGTCCGTCCAGTCCTTGTTGGTCCATTGTCGAAGATCAGAAAATAATGAGATTTCGTCAATGGCGGGAGGGAGTTCCGAGCCGTCTTCAGAACCGTACAGCACGTCTGTGATGACATGTCCAGAGAAAACGTCTCCTTGCGAGGATTCTATTCTGTCACGCAACTGTAGGCAGGCAAGATATTACTGACAAACTTAGATTTAAAAACTTCTGTCTTGACACACCTGTCGTTCGTCACGATTTATAATCATCAACATACGCTCCATATCAAGGCCTTCGCTTGCGATGCGTTGTAGGCTTCTCATCAACTTCTCATCGAAATCGTCCAGATGTTCAGTTGGTACCGATCCGACGTAGATTGGGATATCACACAAGGTCGCAGCAGTATTCTCGCTGAAATAAATGTATGTGCTGAATACTCACAGAATTAGTAGGATGTATTCAGTTTACATGGAGATAACGTACCAAAGGGGAGAATCAATCTCAACAAACTCTTTGTTGAGTGGTGCAACGGGGGAAGATGTCAGGTAAGTGCCCAAAATCTCGATAGCTTTCCTCTCTAAGAATGCGTTCGGTGGAGGTCCCATGAAGTTGATCTGTAACTCCCCCACACTCTCGTCTTGCTCAGGAAATTCTACATCTTCTTTTACGGTAGTGGCGATGGGCTTCCTGTTGGCACTCGCAGTTTCGACAAAGGGCCGCTTCCAACCAGGGGGCTTGGGACCTTTGTTTTGGCCGTGCTCGACAACAGACGGTTCAATCTTCTCCTGTACAACGTCTAGCAGCGACCTTGTACCGGAGGCCAGTTTACCGGCCACAATGAGAGTAAGGTTGTGGGGCACGTAATAGGTTCGATGATAATCGCGTACTATGTATAAACGTAAATGAGCTTTGCGTCTTCCTTAAACTAAGGCTCACGAACTTTTCTCCACAGTCAGGGACCGGAGCGCCTCCATAAGTCCTCCTGTTTCACTGCGGTATGCACTTCCAGGTGGGTTGATCAGGCGCTGCATGCTGCAAACCATGAGATGTAAGTATCGCGAATCATCATGCAAATAGGGATCACAGCATACCGCAGAGCCATGAGATCTCCTGATGTATTTTCCCGGCCTTGCATCTCACTGTATACGACTCCAGAGTCTTCTCCATTGCCATTGATATGGTGCACCTGTGCGGGGTCGGAGTCCGATGAAGCGTCGCAGCGTGCATTGATCAGAAAACTCACCTCAGTTACGAAGCCAGCCTTCGTGAGGGTGGGGTATAGAACATGATCAACGTATATAGGAAGAATTTGTAAAAACCCCTGTTCTCCCGCCGTAGACACGGTATACGCAGTGTGATCCGTATCGGTCCACGCATTTGTACCGTTGGAGAAACCTCGATTTGCAAAGTGATCGATGATGCCCTTGTAAGGATATTTTTCGGATCCCATAAAGACCAGGCTGGATGTACTCTAGTCAATCACCGGTGGAATACTACGGGGGACTGCTTTGGCCACATACTGTTCCAAGGTGTGAGGACATCCGCTATCGTCAAAGACTAGATTGTCATCAGTCGGGTGAGCTATCCGTTGCACATACCGCAGCTACATACTTTCCGTCGCTACCACAAAATAGCCATTGACGATCGGAGCTATTGGTGAGACATCAATGTGGGTGGATTGTTCTGGTAAATTGGGAGTAAATGAGGCCATACCATCGTAATCTAAGTGCACCACACTGAGACCGGATTCTCTGCTCTTCCACTTGGAAACGAGGATGTCGGCGAAGTCCAATTTGAACTTCTTAACCAGATCAAAGTTCCCATGCGATTCTGATACGTTACTATGCATGAGGGAAGAGATAGACGGTCGAGTAGCAAGAGCGGTATTGAGAGGGCGCCTAGAACCAGGAGAAAGAGATAGAGGTGGCGAAGAGCGAGTCTGAGCGTGAAGAGGAGAAACGTATGTCCGACTGAGCAAATTGCGCGTCCAGCGTCCTGATAAGCGTAGCATCCAGAGCGAAGTCGCAGCAAGAAAGAGGTAAGGGAACGGAAACCGCGAGAGCGATTTGTAGCCTCTATGTATTTGAGAGACGTGTAAAAGAGCTGAATCAGCAACTGCTGCCTTCTCTGGTGCAGCACGAGAAGTCGAGGGTGCCGACCGCGACGGTGTCAAAGAGTATTCCTACGAGTAGACTAGTACCCGTCCCGTGTACTAGCAAATACTACTAGCCAGTCTTCGTACCCGTAGACAAGTCCCAATGTCACCCGTGCAGATCGGAGGAGTAAAGCAGGTCGGCACGTGGCCGTCAGTATATTGACTGGCGTTTATGGGCGTCTGTAGATCCCTAGCGCTGGGCCCACAGTCACCGGTTGTCGCCGGTTGTCGCCGATCCTCCGGCTCCGCTGCAACGACGGTCAACACGCGGAGTTGCCCTAAACTTAGACGACTGTTCCAAATTCATACAACACAGCCGCTGCGTCCCTCTATCTGAATATGAATAAGCTTGATCTTGCGTTCAGTCCAATGTTGTGACTAACGTATCGAGAGGGGAGAGCTCATTCTATAAAAGCCTTCTCTCCGTCGGTCGAACCTTTACGTGCCCAAGTGGTCCTAGCTGCTTTCAATATGCCGAAGATCACAGATTCTTCTACTAAACTCAGTCGACTGACATCCAAGGACAAAAACCCTCATGTCCTTAAGCGGAATCAGGTATATCGATATCACTCGAGACATATTCCGCGTAGCTGGCTGACTTTCCTCCCAGGCCTGTCACCAATGTCGCAAGCGGAAGATGGTAAGTCGATCCTTATCCGTCCTTCCGAGGTCTGAGTGCTTAGGTTTTGCACGTTCTGCAACAGAAATGGTCAGTGTACCTGCTCCAGCTCAGCCCGGGTCAACACCCATATTATTCATTGCAGCGACGCAAAACGCCCCTGCGCGGGTTGTGTTCGCTCTCATGCGTATGCAGTTGCACATGCACCCAATGCTGCAGAGATTCCTCCACATCCGGAGTGTACTTTCGATGAAGGCAGGTCCTGCGGGACAGTTGCCTCATTATCTTAAACTGATGCATGCACAGGCGCCGAGTTCATTGAGGATGACGAGGATGACGAAGATAGGTACAGTAAAGAGCGATTTCTGGCCCTTGAAAGCAGGCTGAGTGGGTACTGCTGAGTATTGATGTACGCCATCTAACAAACATTGGTTAGGGGAGTTGGAGGCCCTCTTGCAGCTCCGGGAGCAAGGCATCCAGTCTACTTACCCTGTCCAACCGCTACAATTCGCCTCGACTCCATACTATCAGGAGATTTCTCAACGTCCAGACCATCTAATTGAAGCCCCTCCACTGGTCGACGCAATCTCTAACGATGGTACTTCATCTCATGGGTCGTATGGTGCAGATGCATCCGGGATATATTCTCTAGCCTCCACTTCAGAGCCCGACTTCTCTGAACAGAGCTCTAGCTCGGCGAGTTTTATCCGGCCTCTTGAACCGTCAATCCCGTTTCCAGGACTTGTCAACAACTCATGGCCGGCAAATTTGCCTCCATTAGGTTTAACTCGTCGTTTGTATGTTTCCATAGATATATAATTTGAGGTGTCATGCTTATGCGACGTAGAGCGGAAGCGTGTTTCACCTTCAACCAAACAAGACATTACCTTCACCAGCCGACGTTCATGAACAATCTATCTTTGCCATCGACACATCCGGACTTCCCATCTACGTCGCTACTTCATGCAGTCTGTGCGATTGGGAGTAGATATATAGCTGCCTCAGCGACGACGCCATTTCAATTGCAACAATTTTTGGATCAAGGTATGTGCATCTTGGTTACACATCTTCATGGGACCTGATTGTTGTTTTCCCGGAAGAGAATTGCGAACCCTTCCACCTCACCAATTTTGCCGATGAGCAAGTCATGCTAGCCAAAACATTATTAGAAGAGAACTGCCGAACAGGCACATCTGACTTCTTACAACATATTCAAGGTTTGTGATGCATCGCTCCATATAACGATCAAAAAACTGACTATTTGTTGTAGCTAGTATCCTATTGACGTGGTATTACTGGTTCAATGCGCGATGGCTCGATGTAAGTTAGGTTCATAGCATAAACATATCAGCCCTGATGCTCTTTACCCAGGCATATACGTTTGCGGGAAAAACAATTCGGGTCGCTGTTTCCATGGGTCTCAATGTGGCACAACCCTCCCCGTCTATCAGAGGCCCCACGACCAAGGTCAACGTTCCACTAATGAATCCATCAATTACGCTGCTGGAGGAAGAGTCGCGAAGAAACGCTTTTTGGGCGGCTTATACGCTTGAGAGGAGTTTTGGTTCTGCAAATGGCTGGGCACTTTCCCTGGATGATGAGGATATATATCAGAAGTTGCCACTACGGTTAGATTGTTTCGAGTCTGGTGTAAGTGCGAACTAGGTGGTGCCTATCGTAACTTACCATAGGTCGCAGATTACAGCAACAGATGACTCACGACAATGGTCCACGGACGACAGCATCTTTTTGACCCACCCCGAGGAGCATACTGATTCTTTCGTGATCTATGTGAAATCGGTCATATTGCTATCCAAAGCCAAAGCCTTGATGCATCGTCTTCGACCTCAGTTCGTGGCTGAGGTTCTGGAAGGGCCGGCCAACACGTCGCCCAATCAAAGAAAGGACCCCGAATTCGAGAAACTGCAGCACATAGCCACTTCATTCCGGGATTCCCTACCCCCTACATATCGACAGCCCATCGTCGGTGATGTCGTCGACCCACATTTGTACAGTGCTCTATGCATTCCTCATCTGTAAGGACATCTCTTTGGTTTAAACATATCGCCTTAAATCTCGCCAATTTTAGTGTACGGATAATCATGCACGAACCATTTGCTATGGTTGGCTGGTCCAGCTGTGTGTCGGCATGCCATCTTATCGAGGCTGCTCGTGGCATCTTGAACCTGCTTCACGCAATACGTTCGACGAGTTACGACCAGACGAAACTTGGATTGTTCCCTTTGGTACGTTTTCAACTTTCCTTATGATACGCTTTCTACCAGAACTAACCGCATGTACCGTTCAGTATGCGTGGTTCACTTCCGGTCGAATTCTCACCCGCTTCCTGGCCGCTGCACAGGAAGCAAAATCGGATGAGCAGACCCAGCAACTGGAAGCAGAGATTGCTTTCGTGATGTACGTTGCTTCTGCCTATGTGCATGAGCAATTGCTGACTCTCATTAGTACCGCCATACATCAAATAGGTGATCTGATCCCTCTAGCCTGTGAGTTATTGCGCACCTCGTAGCATTCCAGCTTGACGTCAATATGTATAGGTCGATACGCTCGACTGTTAGATGACTTCGTCAAGCAAATGTGCGGCGTAGATACATATCGAAAGCTCGAATCCATGGTCGTACTCAATGAACCCCTCCGTGACGATCACACACATCCAACGAACTTACAAGAACTCCCGGAACTCCTGGAAAGCGACGAGGCGGATGTCCTTCTCAAATTGAGGGAGGCGCTCTTGGAGGACGTGGCTGTGAGGAACAGAGCAGACATGGCTGCCTTGACAATCCAGTCTCATGCGCAGGACGCTCCATCCAATGTACTTGCTTCATAATGTTAGCGCGAATGACGGATGTGGATATATACCGTATATATGTAGCAATCTAGTAAAAGTAGGAACTCATCGTCCAGTCTACATACCTCAAGTTGTGTGCAACATACTTTCCTGAAAACATCCGACTGGCCATGTCGTGACGCGTCGATAGATGGTAGAGTGTATTGCCTCCGCATGCCCATCGGCTTGATGCGAACAAGGTTGTGCACGACATCCATGAGCGTATATGCCGCCACACCGTGAACTCAATCATCTGAACCATATCCAAACCCGAAAGGTAAACAGTGATGATGGTTAGACATTAGACCTTTGTCCTGAGCCACAACCACACCCTCCGCATCAGACGTGGATGGCGTCCGCCACTGAAGAAACCAACAGCCCTCAGGCTCTGCCGAGATTGTCTTTCTTGGGACCCATCGGTACATACTCCCATCAGGTTGGTTTAGTGAGACTCTGACCCAATTACACGTCCGGATGAATGTCTAATTCCATATAGTGTGCACAAGAATCCTTTGGAACGAACGTTGACTATGTTCAGAAATCCACTATCGCAGGTTTGGTCTTTGGCTCTGGCAGGCTGCATATCGGAACGTACTGACAACTACACAGAGGTGTTCCACTCTGTTGGTCCCGATATTACTTATGGTGTGATTCCGCAAGAAAACAGCATATTCGGGCCAGTGGTTGAAACATACGATTGCCTGCGGCTTCAAACCGCCGGCTACGATAAATTCGTGCGAGGCGAAATCACCGTAGCTGTACAGCATTGTCTCGTTGCTCGCGCAGGGACCAAAGAAGAAGACATCAAGACGATCGTTAGCCATGAACAAGTACGTTGTCGCCGGGCATACGAAACACAATGGCGGCATCTGAGGGTGTTCCTAGGCTCTAGGGCAATGTTCCCGTTTCCTTGCAGAACGATTCCCGAATGTAATCCTTGAGAAGAGCAGTTCTACCGCAGAGGCCGCGCAGCTTCTCTTGGAGGAGGTGGAAGAAACTGGAGGAACTCGTGCTGCTATCTGCTCTTCTGTATGTGCAAGCACCTTTGAGGGATTAGAAGTCCTACATCGAGGTATCCAAGACGAGAAGTGTAAGTGAAGCTCGAGCACACCAGCAAGTCCATTGCTGAAGTGTAATCTCCACAGCGAACTTCACTCGCTTCTACGTGATATCAAACTCCATCAAAGAGAAGCCTCCTTTAAGAGAGCAGCCGCCCCGCCTCCGTCGCGCTCTCGTTCGAGTTGGACTACCGTCTCCGAAAGACATCGACCCCGAGTCCTTCGAGAGTCTCGCATACAACCGACCACTGAATTTACTGATGAGTACGCTATTGACCACATTCGGTGTTCCAGTGCTGCGCATCGACCGAAGACCTTCTCTCAATCCGATACCGTTCGAGGACGTGTACTTCATTGAACTAGAGGAACTAGGAACACCACCCGAGTTCAGAGAAAAAGATCCTGAGAGCAGCATGACGGAAAGAGAGTGGTTGAAAAAGGTGTTATCAGGCGTGGATCGGGTCAAGGCTGTGGACTTGGATGCAGCACTGCTGGGAATCTGGTGAAGTTCACGGGAGATGCACTATCGTCGCTGATGTCCATTTCCCGACGAAGTTTACTTGTACGCAGAGACTGTAAACTCGGCAATCTAGTCTATCCTACTCGCGACCGTGACTTCTTGCGCATGCTGTCTAGGCCTGTCCCACTGAGGCATTGGTCATTGCGCTGAAAAATTGAAGTCGGAACCCTGGTTGGAACTTGCAAGAACTTTCAATTGAGATGAATAGGACCTGTAACCAAACCTTAACCCTATGCTCCTTCCGGCTGGGAGAGGCTGGGAGAGGAGTTTGTTTAGCCGCTGGAGGTACATAGTGTCGTCCCACGTGGCAGAGGATGTGTTTAGTCAACACGTGCATATCAAGTTGTACAGAGGTCTTTCGTCGTCGACTCGCCTTCGGTCTCTCCAGCTCAGACAGCGACTGGCGACTAAAGTGCGGATTTTATCTAGGTCAACGACGTAAAGTTCTTCTATCGCAAAATCAATTGGCTTTGGGCTGCTTTGGCCGTTGTTGAGTCGAGCTGTATCCTACCTAGCAATTACTCTTGCTGGCCCTGAGCCGGTGACACTACGCTTCCACACCTCCATACCACTGAGGAATCACATACTGCTATCATGACCAACACACTTGCTGGACCATCTCAGTTACGAGATATTCTTCGTCCCCAATTCCACCAGAACAACTTCGTGGAGGAAGCGTTTGTTAAGAACGAGTTAGGGATCAAACTCGACAAAGGTGACGCAGTTCTTCCATGCACATGGGCATTCAACTGAACCCGTGCTACAGACGATCAAATATGTCGCTTGTCTCTTACTCCGGAAGGCTGCCCTCTCGGTCCCTTACACTGTCCCTTGAGACATACAACACCTTCCTCCCAAAACTTCCAACCTCCTAAGCAGCTACCAACACATCCTAGAGACCGAGAACGTTTGGCTACAGTGTGCAAACATTGGCTCCGCGGCCTATGTAAGAAAGGCGATGCATGCGAATTCTTGCACGAGTATAACCTGAGGAGGATGCCGGAATGTTGGTGGTACGCAAAGTATGGATATTGCTCTGCCGGGGACGAATGTTTGTATGCACATCCGAAAGAGCGAAAGATCGAGTGTCCAGATTATAAAAGAGGCTTCTGCAAGCTCGGTAAGTTCTCTTACGATTTGTGGCGAAACAAGGTTGAAATGTTTGCTGATATGGGACGAATGATATAGGTCCTGACTGCCCTCGAAAACACGTACGCCGCGTTGCGTGTCAAAACTACCTTACCGGATTTTGTCCTTTAGGACCAGAATGTCCGCGTGGGCAGTAAGTGTATAATTGCATCTTTGTGATTGATTGTTGCTCACAATTCCCGTGTGCTTTCACAGTCCTAAGCCTGGTTTGCCCCCACCTGAAGCGTATGAGCCACCACCACCACCTTCACAGCGCGAACTTGGACCACCACCTCCAGGATATGGTCGATATGCTGATTTTGGCAATGGTCCATCAAACTCGAGCGGCGGCGGCAGCAGCTCTGGTCCTATGGGACCACGGAGAAACTTAGAGGATGTGGTTTGCTTCAAGGTGAGTTGTTAAAAACAGTCAACACTTTGCCAAACTTACATACACCCTCGCAGTGTGGTGAACGAGGCCATTATGCCAACCATTGTACGCGAAAGAATGTTCCGGGAAACCGTGGAGGCATCGAAAGGCATAGCAGGCGTTATGGTGACGATTAATCGGAGGCAATGGCGTCGTAGGAGGATATGTGTGTACCATTTTCTGCTGATCGTACTGCAATCTTCAATATCCAATAAATGGCGTGCAGCCATCAGTTTCTCGTGTCGATCCGAGTACTTGTTGAATATTTCGCCATTTATGCAGTCAACTTCAATATGAAGCCTGGACAGGAGTTATGTATGACGTATGCGCGCCGTGAGTCAGCAGCTTTTGATCACACACGATCAATGACATCTCTCACAGATGGGGTTCTGCCTTATCGTGCTCTTGACTGCATACATCCATCTTCTCTGAGTTCTAGCAGCGGTAAGCAATAATGTCCTCAAGCCTTCCCTCATTAAGGTCGAAAGTTCACTAGGACTTTCAATTCCATCTCCACTGTCAGCCCTCAATCAGCGATTCCTTATTCATTCGAGACACGGTGACTCAATATCGACGAGCCACAATCGCATCAATATTAGTCGTCCTCCGTCATGGGTTGGCAGAAAACGTTCACACTAGCAAGGCGCGCGAAGGGATGCCATCTAGTCACCGAGGAGATTCTGGGGCATATTCAGCCTGGTTTACGTGGAGTTCAGGTCGGTTGGGTCTCTACTGAGCCGTCTCAACGGTTGTGAAACAGCGCCCATTCTGAGTTCCGCATCACCAGGTTGGGATGTTGTTCCTGTTCATGTACGACGAAATACAATGCTTTCCGGATACGGCCAGTCACTCATACATTGCAGCCAACACACATCCGCAGCTCTGACAATCAATGAAAACTTCGACTCCGGTGGGTTGACGGTGCTTCCGACGCTTGTGACATGAGTTCCTGCTGATTGCCCTGGATGTCTCATTCAGACGTACGGAAGGGTGAGCGTTGCTTGTACACGGCCAGACAGTCCAGTCAACGCAAATATGATTCAGGGACTTTCATGTAGTTTTCATAAGAAA
>MU275172.1:0-229249 GCA_022160315.1 Panus rudis PR-1116 ss-1 | reverse complement strand
AAAATGCGTAAACATTATGCACATATACTTGAGTCTCACTCAGTGCGTTCCAATCTGAAGGTACGGTAGATGAAAATGTGCCAGTGAGGCTTGAGTCCGAGTGCTGTGAAAGGGGAGTGACCAAAATTGTTGCTAAGTCCAGTTACCCATATAGGCAGGCGACTGCGTGTGGTCATCATCGTAATGTACATCTCCCTGGCAAAGCCAATGTGGCTGAGTGGTATGGGATAGGTCGGTGTTAATTAGGAGTTTGTTGAATTTGACTCGAAGCGCGGGTTCGATTTGCGCTGGTCGTATCTTTTCTTTTATTGCTCGGTGTTATCTTGCCAAGCGCTTTGATATGATCACCGGTAATCTTTACGTGATGGGAGAATTTTCATGTTTCCGTCACACTTAGGTTTTGATAATTTTATGATTTTCTCTTGAAAACTACATGAAAATCCCTGAATCATATCTGCGTTGACGGGACTGTCCGCCCGTGTATGATCATCGGTGATCTGTACGTGATGGGAGAATTTTCATGTCCCCGTCACACTTAGATTTTGATAATTTTTTGATTTTCTGATGAAAACTACATGAAAAACCCTGAATCATATTTGCGTTGACTGGACCGTCTGGCCGTGTATCCCACCGTCAAAATTATCTCGCTGAGCATGTTTATGCAGATATGGACATGGCCTTGGATAATGTCGTGCCAGAGTCGCTCAACTGGTTACATACAGACGAAGGACCTGAGTACGCCATGTTTCAGATAGGCCTCTTGGATGTTTCAACGCTAATGTGCACCTTTGCCATTGTAGCGACTCGTGCGAGGAAATTTCTTGTCGCTGAGAACGACTGAAAGCTGATTTTGCCTAACGTAGCGTTTCGCATACTAAGACATCACTGATTGGCAACACGATATCCATCCCAATCACAGACGGTCGCCTGAATCTTGGAACCTGGCAGGGTAAGTCTCATTCAGTTGTTGTCGGCCTCCTCGGTATCATTGCTTGTTTACTTCATCATACTACAGGAATTTACTTGACAGAATTCAGACATGCACCTCACTCCAGGCGGATTGTGGCAACTATATTGTATGTGGATATTAAACAAACGCGTATACTCGGTGAATGTTACTCTTCTGTTTTGCTAACATTGTATATAGGTCGTGAAAGAGCCTTGAAGTACTTTGTCACAATGTATTACCAACCTCGCTAATCTCGCCATGTCTCGAAACGAATGGAAATACCCTGACTACACCTCCCACGAGTGGAGTGCACCCATTACGGCTAAGAGATCCCGATGTAGTTTAGCAGACGAGATCGCTCTTCCACCCGTTACGATATCCTACGATGTTCCGCCGGGACATGAACATTGCACAGGCCCAAGTGCGAAATGCTTGATTATTGATGTCGTGCGACTGCCACCCATAGCACAAGTATGCCGCGACTTCCCTATTAGTATGTGCTTCTTGCGTCTCCCACAACCTCACAGCATTATACGCACGCATCAACAGCTGTATCGTCAGAGGAAAGCAGTGTGGGTCGATGTCAAGATGCTATAGAGATGGTGGATGTCGATGAGCCATGGGCGCGCAGTTGGAACGTCAGGACCGGCGGAGTTTCGGTTCGCGGGGGCCCTTGCAGCGATGTGCGTATGCACACCTTCAGGGCAAAGCACTGCTTGTATGTCGAAGCATTTTGCGATCCCTATTCAACCTTGTAACGGATGTTCACTGAGTCAAATTGTGTCCGTCAGGTTGATGCGTTGTTCCTTTTTCTGCAACAACGCATGTACTGGCTTGTACAGTAAATCCCTGATGTCGCATGCCGTACCATAGACGCGATATACATTGACAATTGGTGGGTAATGTGCGGCTATGCGTGGAACAGCCAGGTGATAAATGGCCGAGAATGAAAGGATACTCTGAGCGCGATCAGCTTCTCAGGTCACAGCAGAAGTAGTGCTTGTGCACATACTAGGGTACATAGGGTACAAAAAGCTGAACTGCATCTTATGTCAGGTACGGGGGAATGCAATGATGCCGAATCGAAGGTACGCGGCAATGAGTCTGCGCCTTCCTGAGTGGTCCGGGGTCCGGGTGTGCAACCTTCTGTAGATAGTAGCAGGCAGTCACAAAGGTTGCCGGATGTTGGTGTTGAGTTGACTGGAGCAGATATGCCTCCGGGAGCATTCGCGCGGTGGACTCTTGGTTCCCTCCTTTCACCAACGACGACAGCATCGCATTCTGCCACATGGCCCCCGAGTTGCAGGTCCCTGAGGACAAGAGAGTCTCGTATGCGATCCAGAGCCCCTTCCGGATTTGGACCGGCAGCTGTGCGTCTCAAGTTGCCGAGGTGACAGGAGGTCTGGCCACGCGGTTGTTAGCGCTTTCGCGGCTAGAGACACGTGCGAAAGGTATATAGAGATGAATCGGGATCGTCTGCAAGTATACATCAAGCCGTTGTGCTCTTCCAGGCTCTGCGCAATTGTCTCCCTGTGTCTCGTATCCCGTTTCGTTGTCCCGCTCCCAATCCTGTCTGCTATATTGTCATCCGCACTGCTCTTAACCACGCCCCCTCCCACAGTTTCGCCAAAGAACGATGCCCAAAGCTCCTAGTGGGTCGTCGAGACCTGCGCTTCGTAGGAACCAGGTCAGTCTTGTCTCGCTACAACCGGTTTCCACGCTTACATTCCCTGTCATGTCCACAGGCGTGCTTGACATGCAGGAAACGGAAACTAGTGAGATTACAGTACTACGTCCCGAAATAGTACTGACTTTCTGCGACCTCTAGAAATGTGATGCTGCTCGCCCCCATTGCGGAACTTGTGTAAAGTACGTTGTTGTTGGCATGATCAGGAAGCAACGAACTAAATCATCGCATAGGCAATGGCAGGCCTTGATCAGTGTTCCACCTCCAGTTGGTTATGCGTACGTTTGCCAATCATTTCTCCTATCTTTGTTCCTGGCTGATATCCAGACTAGCCACCCGACAGAACCTCAGTGTTCCTATGACCCGGTCGAGGGACTGCCAATTGCTCCTGATGTTGATCCCACAGAGCGTATACGGATGTTGGAAGAACAAATATGTGGGTATAGCGTTTCTTGTGTGGAGGCATGGTGGCTGATTCGTCTGATTATTTCCATAGCACAATTAAAGAGTCAGCTCAACGAGTCCAGGAGCTTTCACTCGCGCTCTGTTTCTCCTTCTCGTCATGGTAAACCATCGTTGCATTCTGTGGTTGTCGGTAGCTCTTCATCGGTACACAGTCCAAGTGGGATGAGTGGCGATAGTCCGACTGGCGGTGGTATAGTGCTCCCACAAGCCTCACTTGACATGGTCAATCAACTCTCTACCGCCAGCCCTGAGTCACAGTACCGAGGTTCTACTGGGAGCCCGGAACTTCGACAAGGTGCTGGTAGCCGTAATGGGCATTATACAGACATATCCTACTCCGGATGGGATCCCGACCTTCCACGAATCGATATCCTTAGTCACTAGTGAGTCACAGTGCCGCAGAATGGGCATGGACTTCCCAGCTGACGAACGCGTCCCTCGTAGCGTCGAAGTTTTCTTCAGATGCGACCCATGTGGATCCCGCGTGCTTCATCGACCATCCTTCTTAGCCTCTCTACAGTTGCACCCTAAGGATCCTAATTTCCCGCACTCTGCTATTCTACATGCAATCGTACGCTATTGGGCTTGACAACGGTAGCAAGGATACTAACGTAATTTCTAGTGTGCTTCTGCGTCTCGTTGGTCTTCTCATGATGTTGTGACATCTCCAGATGGCACCCGACGGGATCGCTTCGCTGAATACCATGTCAGCAAGACGCGCGCCTACATTGACAAGACGATGGCTACAGGGCAGGATATTTTCCCTGTAATGCAAGCTTGTATATTGCTATCTTGGTATTTCTACCAAGAGGGGCGTTGGGTAGAAGTATGGATTTTTGCAGGCTTTCAGACAAGGGTTGCTGTCCCTCTGCGTCTGAATTACCCTGGGACGTTCTATCAATCGGGAACCAACTCTCCGGGCGCGTACCTAGCACCTCCAAAGGATTTCAAAGAACTGGAGTCACGGCGCAGAACGTGGTGGATGACCATCATCTTTGATAGAATAGTTTCTGTAGGCGGTTGGTTGCATGGGGTTGACGAAAGAGATATCGGCACTGAACTTCCGCTCCGTTCCATTGATTTCGAGATGGATGTAAGTGCATCTTGCTCATCTTGATGTTCCCCTGCTAAGTGGAATCGGGTGTTTTAGGCAAATGTCCCAAACAACCCGCAGGACTTGTCCTCCAAGGACCTGTTCACTCGACATCCGCCGGAATATACCGACTCCTTCATCCTCCTTCTAAAGGCTGTAATGCTATTTGGGAGAGTAACTGACCATAATACTCGGCACGGTCTGCGAGCATCGGCTCCTCCCAGCAAGACCCAGAACCCCTTCAAAATACCGGGCTTCGAAGAATTAGATCGGCTCGTTTCGCATGGATTCCTCGACAGTCTACCGCAGCACCTTAAACACCTCGGTGTTACTGACGATGGAAATGCCTTGGATACGGATTTGTATATGGTCCATATCATTCCTCATGCGTACGTTCCCTTATCGACTTGTGATACGGTCACTCTTGCTGATCTTCTCCCAGTGCAACCATCACGCTTCACAACCCGTACCTGAACTTCAATGACTCTCAAAACGTCTCGACTGCTCGATGTATTCATGCGACGCGGTCTATCCTAGCGGCATATTACAGGTTATCCGAGACGTCATTAGACATCACTCGGCTTCATCCTTTCGTCACAGTCAGTCTATTATGGTCTTAGCCTGGTATATTTTTTCTCAATTGACCTGAATCATTCTGGCGTCGCAGATCTGCTGGTATCTGGCCGCAGTCATACAAATCCAACTTTGCAAGTATTTCATCGAGATAGGGGATACAGCGCGAGAGTCAACTGTATGGGGAGAAATCAACCTCTTGCGGTAAGTCTATCATCGTCAGGTTAGACTCCCTCCCACCGGATTCTGATGTTCAATTAGGTTTGCAATGTTGACTTACGGTAGTCGCTCACCAGTCGGAAGTGAGTCTTCCGCTGCACAAATTACCAGTCGGGCGAACAGTTCTCTGACTCAATTCTTGTTCTCGCAGCACGTCAAGAGAAACTTCTTCAAGGCCTCATGACAGAGATTGTGCGCATGACAACGCAACCTCAACCACTTGAAGTCGGAGTCCCGTTATATCCATTCTCTCACACGACACTGTTCTCCAAGGACGGAGGCGGAGTTGTTCAACAAGACCACATTGAGAACCCTCTCCCGGATAGCAGCAGATTCGAAGAACATACTTCAGGCTCGCCGACTTCGTTGCATGGTATCCCCGGCACACACCACAGTGGGGTGAATGGTCGCATGAACACAAACGGGATGTATCCTCCCTACACGTTATGACAACACTCTCAATCGACAGTATCCGTTTAATTCGCATATCGTTATGCTTTCTTGCTCTCCACTCGATGTCGCTTCATCTTTCTTTCTCTTTCTTTGCGGGACTATTGACTGTATCATGATAACCTCATACCTTGATCTTCTTTGATCTATCCTGTTTTTGTGTGTTCTAAATTTGCATCTCTGTAGTCTTACTCTTCTCTCTTGCGTGTATACGTACGTTTGGCGTTTGTTACCAAGTAGATATTATGGCGTTATGTGATAACATGCCTTCGCATCCACCTTGTTGGTCTTCGTGTCTGTGTGTTGGTTGCTGTGCACTAGATCCCCCGGGGCTGCTAGGACCCCCGAAAATACACCAAAATGTCGTTCGGATTCCCGAGATTTTTGAGCCAAAAACGGCCGAAGGCCGTTCCGCTTTCCGGAGATTTTAGGCCCAAAAAGAGGCACATCCCGTTCCATTTTCCGGAGAATTCAGCCCCTCCGGTGGGAGGATGGTCGGCAGTCCCGAGATAGCGGAGGTGGAGGCTCAGCTGGGCACATACATTAGTGTTTTTAAGACGAGTTTTTGTAGGTACAAGTGAACCACGTATTATGTCAGTACAAACTCAGCTCTCAGTCGATCCGGAGATTCATCAGGTCTTGCGAGAAACCAAGGGAGATCGCACGACGACTGGGCTGGAACGCGCCACACAATGGTTGGAAGGCGGTGCGGAAGCGCGGGAACTTGAATTGTGCAGGACCCGAGAAAGAGTGAAAGGCTATAATATCGTAGTACTGCTTTAGGTTTAGAATCATTACGTTCGCAGTCTTTACAGATGTTTCGCTGGCTCAGAGAGGCGTCGTGATGCTCTCAGGAAGCATGAAAACCTTTTTTGTAAAAATCCATAAAAATGCGAATTTTATTCAGATGTTGATATACTAGTCCCGAGAAAATCTGCCCAATCCCGGCATGTCATTCGGATTCCCGAGATTCCGCCCGGAGGGCGTCCCGAGAAAAAATGAGAAATTCCCGAACGACATTTTGGTGTATTTTCGGGGGTCCTGGGCTGCTATACAAGGGTTCGCCGAAATGCCCGAGCACAGAGAGTCGCAGCAGAAGTCGGCCTGTCGAACAGGTTCGGCGGAGGTGCACAGCCGAGCCGACCCAAGGAATTGCCTATCAGGTCGGAGAGGAATACAAAACCACAAATTAGAATGAACCACAGTGAACCCATCGAAACACCCCACAGAGACACATTAAAGACACGCGGGGAGATTGTTAACGTTACCAAGGAAGTACCCAAGGCACAATATGCGGCACTTACATACCTTGAACCTAGTCAGGTTCGTCCTTACTCCCGAGGACTCATATGATAAACGTGATCGTACAATGGTCACTAGTGTTTCTTCCCCAAAGCTCCGTGTCTAACCTTGCGCCTTCCTCCGTTCCGCTTCCAACAACGCGTCGAAACGTGCTTGTTCCAATCTTCGCTCTTCATCAGACGTACCACCGGGAGTGACTACGACGGGAGTATCTAGGACGAAATCTGGCGAAGACGATGAGGTTGCTGAGGCGGCGTTTTGAATACGCTCGCGCTCATGTGCTTGTCTGAGGTGGTCCCAAGTCGAGTTTTGCGCGCTGGAGCGAGCATTAGCTTCGCGAATTTCATCCCACTTGCTCCTCGGCCTCGACGATTGGGATGCGCCAGGGGATGAGTTGGATGTCGGTGGGTCGACAAAGATATTCGGGGATGAAGTTACTATATGCGTTGTAGGTGAGTTGTCGAAAATAGAGTTTTATGAGTTAGTTCCGCACGTACATATGTTTCCCTCCCGTTGCGAACTGTTATCGGCCGCTACCCAGCCGCCGTCACTAGATGGGGCCTCCTCTTGCCCCTCCCCAGCAGGCTTAATGTCCCTCCGAGCACCAGGAACTGTCCAGCCGAGCGGTTCCGTCCCACCCGTTCGTCTGTTCACGTTCTCCAACGCCTGAGCAAAACCGGTAGGGTTCTCGAGCGACTTGGTGAACTGTAGATGAGCTTTCGCTCGTTCTATCTGTCCCCATGTTGCACCCATTGTGCCTGTAATGAATGAGGACAAGACGAGCCGGGGGTTCGTGAATGACCATCGTCTGTTGTGACGACCGAAGAGAACCCATGCTGTACTCGTTAGAGTACCATATGCAAACTAATTTGGTTACATTCAGAGGAAGTACGTGTGTTTCTATCGCAAGAGTACGAACTGGGTAATAACGATGATAACCTGGAAGGAAGTCTCGTGCGAGGTTATAGTCGTGTTCTGTAATTAGACCGGATTCGAGGTCTGGTCGGAGTAGCTCTTCGGTTCGCGAGCGACTTCTGAAGGTACTATCCAGCCACTGGACTGGGTAGACGGGCATTGTTGATGATTCGGGTATGCCTGAGGCGTTGTTGGTGTGAGCTCGGAATGGCTTGCAACACCGTGACGGACCACGGTCATTACAGCTCCGTAAATAACGCGAGGAACTTAGCAATGGTTATTAACGCCCGGTTAAAAACTGCTAATTAACAGGGTTAAGAATTGGGGGTGGGGGTAAGCCCAGTTATTAGCATATGGTTGCATTCAGCTGAAGGAGGGCGCCTTTGCCCGGCAAGACCGTATAAGGTTCCATACTTACTATGTTCTTATAGTCCCCAACTCCTACAAAACAACTTGAAGTAATCTAAGTATTATCCGGTGGGCAACTGACTTCGTGCGCAAGTTCAACTTAAATTCCACCACAACTTATCTTAGGGTTTGACAGTAAGTTAGCCACCTTAGCTTCAATGATAGCAGGGTCAATGATACAACAACATTAGCCAGCCTAAAAGACTAGGCAGATGAAAGCATGTCCCTTCACTGGTGCAGAGTTGCGGTAAGTTAAGTTATCACTGACCCGGTCCAACTTCCCCCTACTGGCAGGCTCGAAGTACCACGTCATTTTCATTAAAACGGACAGTCAGAGGCACGAAGTGGACATTCTCGTGCATTTCTAGAGGCAAAAAACGTTGTTTGACTTCTTTAAAAGACATTTTTTGTGAGGGTTAAAAATGTGTTAATAACATAGCATTTCGGTCGAGTCAAAAATTCCCAGGATCACTACCTGCTAATTAGCAGCGCTAAAAACCCATTTTGGATTCTTTACGGAGCTGTAACGGTCATGCGCGGATGACGTCGCGTAATTATTGCTTAGACGCGTTCGGTCGATCAATCGAATCCGCCCGACTCAAGTGGGCAAGTATGTATCTCCCTCGTGCACTCTCGTTGAAACTTGACAACGAAGGGGAATGGCGGGGTATTTATGCAAAGATTTGACAAAATTACGAGAACTAAGAAAGCCCGAAGAGGTCCGACTATTTCTACAAGACGATGTATTCCGTACGTGTCGGAACCAACGCAGGCATGGAAGGCAGCCAGCCACACCTGCGCAAGAAGGATATAGGCCGACGTGTTGAACAGTCAAGGGCTCCACCTGGTCGATAGAATGGGATGATAATCGTGCTATCCCGGGCGAACAAGGAACGGGGGCTCAAACGCGATACGATGACTGATGCACGTTTTTGAGAGATTCCCCGGCATGCGGTGGGCGGTGACAGAGAGCATCTACGCGTTTGTATGCATTCGCTGCGCGAGAGAAAGAGATGGACGCCGGGTTGAACGCGTGGTGAGGCCGTGGTGAGAAGAAAGATGGGAGGAGGACCTGGAAAGCCTGGGCTGCCAGGGCTGCGAGTGCTGCGAGCAAGACAAATTACATAAGCGCCAGACAATTGCCCGATCGGGATGCTGTTCTCTTGGCCCAAGCAGTCTTGACCAGGTCTTGACTGCCTTTCGACGGCTGGCCCTCTCGACACCGTCGACAACGTCGTCCAGCTCCCCTTTGGCATCGTCCACACGCCTCTCTCCTTTCCCCCGCAACTGACCACATTCGTTTGCTTTGCTTCATGAACGCGTCAAAGCCGCTTCCTCCCCCGCTTAGAGACGAGAAGCTTCCCCCGCTTCCCCCTTCAGATCTCGACTCCCCGTCCCACGATGTCCCTCCACCTCCTCCCAAGATCATGCACGACAACATCCCAGATGGTCCTCAGTCTGCCCGCGTCCTGCCAGCAATAAACACCTCTGGCAGTCTCAGTCCCAATGATACTGGTATTTCCGTCGATCTGAGACCCTGCTGTCAACCCATTGACCGTTTCTATGCCAGGCCTCAACGTGCCCCCCATTACTCCTATATCGCCTGTGGGTGCCATCGGACCTGGGGTACCCCGTTCGCCATCGTCGGAAGGGAAACCCAAGAAGACAAACCCTCTTACAGACCTTGTGGAGACAGAGAAGACCTATGTCGATCTACTCACTGGCATCATCCGAGTACGTTCATCCTCGAGCTCACTAGTCTACTGAGCTCACACATCTCCCAACAACAGAAAGTTGCCGGGGCCTGGTCCCGCTCCAATTTACCACCGCCTGAATTGGACACTATGTTCAGAAGTATCGAGGGCGTCTACCGCGCAAATCGCTCCTTATTGGCGGTATGTGAGATCATCTAGCTGTACACTTGATGGTCGTTCTAATTATACGGGCATAGAAATTGAAAGAGATTGGCACAAATCCGTCGTCTCCCAAGGCCCTTGGGGACCTGCTCATGAGATGGGTCAGTGAATCACCCAATAATGGTTTGCACCAAATCTCAACTTTTCGCAGATTGACGATCTAGAAGCTCCTTACACGACCTATGCCAACCGCTTTTGTGTCGGATTCGATGTCTGGGACCCTGTCATCTCGAATCCTCGCCTCAGGACGACACTAGCTATGTTTTCCTCTTCGAATCCTCCACCGCTGCCCCCTTCATCTCCCCCTCATCCGGCCGAGCCTCCATTGTGGACTTTGGATGATTTGTTCCTACTTCCCAAGGATCGCCTCCGATACTACAAGAAGCTCTACGGACGTCTCTTGAAAAGTACACAGCCTGGCAGAAGTGATCATCGCTTGTTAACGGGGGCTCTGGACAAGCTCGATGGACTTTTGAATACTCTTGATCAACGGGGTAGTGTAAGGGTTGCCCCCGCTGCTCCTCAATCTCCCCCCAATCCTCCGATGACAGAGGACGAGGTGGTCATTGATATGAGAACACGGGACAGCAATGGCGTAGCACTAAAGAATGGTTTCACATTGGGGCCACCTTCTAATCGTGGAAGTGACTCAACCGGTGGTACTGGTAGCAGGTCCAGCGGGTAAGTGCAAAATTACGTTACGAATGTGCATTTTTTAAAACGGTGTGGTAGGCTCTCCCAGGAGACTGCGCCAACCTCTGAGGATCGTGGTTCGACTGCAACCCTCGCCATGCCCATCACCGACCTTGAACGTCGTTTATCCACGGAACGTACACTAGACATTTTCACCATGACACCAAAGGTAGTTCTCTAGAGTCAGTTATATCCCTACAGACGGATTGCTCATCGCTTGTCTCCCTCTACAGCAAGTTCGTCTTCAAATATCACCCCCTACATTGCATTATACCCGAGAATTGCGTATATCGTCGGACGTAGTCCTTAATCTTATACCCCGCTCCACCGGTGTTGAGGTCAAGCAGGAGCGAGGTCATGTTTTCATACTAACTGATCTGCTCCTTATTTGCGAGAGAATGACAAAAGAGGAGATGTCTAGACACGGACCCGATGGACCCGATATGTGGCTCTTATACCCTCCTTTGGCTGGCAAGCACCTTCGGGTCGCTGCTGTCGAAGGTTCAGGTAAATCACTTCGACTTTTGGATACTAGTGCTATTCTCATTTTTCCCCTTCCACAGACACAGCTTTGTCGGTGACCATCCTTCGCAAAGAGACTTTGACACTCTATGCGGACTCGCCTCAATTGCGCGACAGACTGGTCCACGAGTTCAGAGAGTGCATCGAAGCTGGTGCATCGCGTAAGTCATCTTTTACTCATGTCTCCAGGCACCCATCTCGTGAACTGAGTGTGAATTCAATTTACGCAGTAATGCCATCCTCCAAAAATACCAAGCCGCCTCCGCCTGTTCCTGCCTTGCCGCCAATGAACAGCCTGCCAAGATCATCCTCGGCTCCATTAGACAACAAGAATCAACCGCCGCCTTCGGCACGCTCTAGCGGCAGCATGAGCCCACCCTCTCGAGCACTTTCGCCAGCAAGTGCAAATTCGAACGGAAGAGGGATGTCGCCGGCGAACAACCCCAGCATTGTAGATGGTATGTCCAGAATGGGCCTTGCGCCTGATAATCGCGTTCCGCCTATGGCAAACCCTCTTCCTGGACCTATGTATCCTCCACCTCGGGCATCATCTGCAGCTTCCGGAGGTTCTGGCCAAGGTATGCCAGGACCCGGATTTGGACCAGGTCAAGTGATGCCCCCGCAGTCGTTCGGTCCTGGTCAGACCCTCCCGCCACAGTCGTTTGGCCCCGGTCAGACTATGCCTCCGATGCAAGGAGGCCCGGGACCTGGACCTGGCGCCGTCTTCCCTCCTCGAGGGACAAGCAATATGATGCCGCCTCGAGCACCCATGGGTGGTTTGCCTTCTCGTCCCGGACAGCAATACAACAATGGACCGTCCCGACCACCCAGTGCGCATAACTCACAGTATGGTGACATGCCCGGCCAAGACAGGAACCCGTCGAGACCGCCGTCGGATGGCTCCTACGGCAGCGGTCTGCGCAAGTCGCCTTCATCACGTTCGCTGGCGTCTCAGTACGATTACACGCAGCCCAATGGCTCGCATCCACCTATGCCTGCATATCCGGAAGGCCTACCCCCACCGCCTCGAGCACCTTTCCTTCCCCGAAGTGATTCATCAAGTTCGCTGTCAAGCCTTCACGCGCCTCAGCCTCGTCCGCTCCTTCCTTCGGCTCAAATGAGTATGAGAACAATCTCGACGGCGGGATCATTCATAGAACCCAGTCCTCCTGGCTCGCCCGTAGAAGAGACGCCGCAACACACAGGTCCCGTGACTTCGACTATCTCAGCCCAGATGAAGTGCAAGGTCTTCCTGAAACAACAGCACGCGCAATGGAAGAGTCTTGGCTCCGCCAAATTGAGGTTGTACAAGGAATCGCCTACAAACATCAAGCAGCTTGTCGTCGAAGCTGACAATAGCAAGAAGGCGGTGTTGATTTCTACTATCGTGCTTGAGGATGGTGTCGAGCGAGTTGGAAAGACGGGAGTGGCAATTGAGTTGTCGGATAAGGGACAGAGGACGGGCATCGTTTATATGATCCAGCTCAGGAATGAAGCCGCCGCCGTCGGACTGTTCGACAGCTTGCTGGCTGGTTCAGACAGGCATGGAGGTGCCAACAAGTAGACGTTGAGTGGGTTCTCCGTCCGTTATCCGGTTGTTCTTCCCCTTCCTTACCTTCACTCCGTCTCAATTTCATCTGGCAGCATTTATTTCCTCATTCATCCATGGCACGTCTGTCCGTTTTCTCGCTCTCATTTTCCTCGTCATACTTGCTTCGCTCGCTCGGACTAATATTCTTCTTGGGTTGATTGTCGTCGAAGTTGGAGAAACAGTTTCCAGCAGCCTACCTACATACGTACGTTGGGATGGTCTTAGTTCACTTGTTCAAAGACTTTCGTTCTTCTGTTGCCCGCGCAAATCAATCTTATCATCTCTCCCTACTTATTGTCATTACCTTAGCAATCTCATTTTCATCTCCTTGTTAGTACGACATTTCTTCGCAGATCCCTCTCGTTCACTTGTCATCCTCGCGTGCCGCTTCGCCCCTTTCGTAATCTCAGTCTACTACTGCCTGATGCTATACATTCAACCCACATTGCGTTTTACAGTCCTGGATATGTAGCTCTATGAGGAAGTATTGGGGGTCTGGTATTTCGGCCATGCGAGCTCTGCACAAAGTGAGATATGGTCGCTTCCGCATACGCCTTTCTGAGGGAGCCCCGGATCAAGCTTGTCCGTAGGGATGGGCTTTGCCAACCCAACAATTGTCACTGGTCTTTGCGAAGGCTCTAGAATAAAGATGTAATCTATGCCGAGGGTCAGTTTTTAGTCATTCTTCGAGCTCGGGTGGGAATCCGTACCTAATACCGTTTTCCAATACTACGGGGAAAACGCGTTAGGCACATGTCAGAGATCAGTTTCGGAATACGCTTACATGCGTGTAGCTTGTCCACACAGGCTCGTAAGCACCTTTACGGTCGGCAGGAATGCCTATCCTTGAACCATACGTTAACCCTTGTTCCTTGATCCCTTCGGAAAGCCTCAAGCCGCGATCATAAGCACTGACAACATATCCTGCCTCTTGCGTGATTTTCTCCAATTCGGCGTCGGCCAATAGACCATCGGCTTCCACTGCGGCCCTTGCGTTGGTGATCATCCGGTCTGGATCGGTCTCTGTCGTTCCCTCCTCGTCTTCAGCTAACATCTTGGTTGTCATAATGGGGACGTCCGGGTCGATGGTAACGTGTACGACTCGGGAGGATGCGAGACGGGTGATTTGGTCGGGGAGAAGAGGATCACCGACGAGAAGTGAGTAGGCGGGATCGTCAGGAGCGAAGTTGAAGTCTAGAAGTGAGCAGAAATGGGCAATAATCATGTGTGTCGGATACTCGTGGCGGAGTATTTACCTCCTGCTATGATACATGGCCAGTGGTCCTTGCCCAGCTCTTTCCTATCCTTGGCCGCTTCTCGCAGCAAGATAGCAGTCTGTCTGCCAGATGTCAATTGTGGATGAATGGAATGTAGACAGTCATTACCTAGCTCGCTCGTAGGTATACCTGTATACATCAAGAACGCGTACAGTAAATTCCATGCATGTAGTCATGCTGCGAATGAGATACCTACGAAGGATGCCAGAATAGGTGCGTAGTAGCCACAATGAGACCATCATCTTCTTCATCTAATCGTTTCAAGGCTACGAACGACCCGATATTTTTAGTCTTGAAGCTACTGCCGTGAATGTTGCTGACGCCATCTTCTGGTCGGACTTCTTGTTGGTCATAGACTATATTCTTATCACCGTAAAGTTCATAAAACTCCTTCCGATATGCAATCAAGCATCCGTGCTTCTTGAAGGGACCGGCAGCGTACACATAATCATATCCCGCCTTCTGCAGTACAGGAAACAATTTCTCTGTTCTGTCAACCTCCTGCGTGATACAATGTAACTCTTTCTAACGCAAGGCATTTATTAAGACATACCTGAAGGCAGCATATATGGGCTTGGTGCGATAGTATTTCTCGATAAAGCATATGTTCCCGTTGTGATGCCTTCAGGCAATCACTGGTAGGGAACAATTCTCGCCCTACGCCCCTCGGTTGGCGAGGGAATTACTAGCAAAACACGACAGACCCGACTTACTGACTAAACTCTGGGCAAGTAGCTGAATGTGTTCTATGTCAGCTTAACAAACTACCTCAATAGGTGACACAAAAAGAACAGACTAACATTCCAAGTCATTACTTTGACCGTGACACTCTCAGACGGAGGGTCCTGAATCGACAGCCATTCCCGAGGAAGAATCCGACCTCTAGCCTCTTCTTCCTCCTTTGCTCTCTGTTGCTGCTGCAACTTCTTCAAGCGCCTCGCTTCAGCTAGTGCAACTTGTTCCTCCGTCGGTTGAAATGGCTTAGGGCTATCTCTACTTGGCGGCCCACCGGAAGCCAGCAGCTGAGCAGTGTCCTGGGACATGAGTCGCAAACCTAGTGCAGCGCAATTGCGACGGTGTAGTGGATTACTGGCCGCTGTGAGCCTGACTATTCTGGAGATGCACAACAGGTTGAAGACGCGGGCACTCAAGAAGCTGGCGGGACTGGGCGGTAAGGTAAAGACCTCGTCTATACATAATACAGCTGCTGCTTCAATAAATGCGACTGCAACGTCCACTATTTATGATCGATCGAACGATTTACGTCATTCCATCTTGAACGCCGCTTTAAACGAATCGGAGCCTGTACATGGCTTTGGCAATTTACATGGTATATTGGTGAAGGCTGAGCATGGAGGGGAAATTAAAGGGGGAGGCGAGTTTTAGATGGTTGTGGCAGTAGAAAAAAACTGTCTACACAGTAGGATGTATACGCTACAAGCGAATAAAAACTTGAATACCAGAATCAAGCGTGTGGTACTCCAAAAGAAAGTTAACGTATAAGTAGTTAGTGAGTTGTCCGAAGAATATGGTGCGATGCATGCATGTTGCGACGATGGTGTTACCGGTGTATCCAAAAGAAAGAGGTGTGTGTACTAGGTAGGAGCAAAGACGGACAAGAAAAGCAGCGGCAGGGCAGCGAGAGAGCGTGCAAGAAGTAGTCGAACTGTAGTATACAACAGCAAAATAGACAGAGCTGCGAGCAATCACACGACGCGAGCCGGTAAGGCTACGGACTGAACTTCCCCACAGCTTGGAACGACGCTGTGATATTCCCAACGTTGACAACAGCGTTATTGGGTGTGTGAAAGAAGTTGAAGGCGGGGTTCCATACACCGTTAAAAGCATCGTCAGTGAATGAACTGTCGCGGACGACCTCCGGCGATGTTGCTCGCTCTGCCCAAGCTATTGACGACTGGGCCGCGTCAATGGTCCACTGTCGGAGGACCAACGACTGATCCGTACCAAAGAACAAGTTCCCTGAGGGTGTCGCGAATGAAGAGACCGTGCCCGAGATGTCTGCCGGGAGTACGTTTCCAAAAACTGCGACCTCCAGCGCAGGTATGGAATCCAACGCACTAAATAATGCGTTATCGCTGGTTGGCGGAACCACGGAAGGGTTCAAGACAGTCCGAACCAATGCGATTGCCAGGTTGACGTCGGGAAAGGAGGAGAGATAATTTAGCAATACATGGTGGATGTTATTCACCGTGCCAAATTGTCGAGGGTCCGTAACGGTGGAGGTCAGGTTGGGCGTGGTAGTGGCATCAGGCAACGCACTGAGAACTTCGCCGCTATATATTACAGCTCTGGGGTATGCCTCGCGGCGCAGGACTGCTGCTTGCCGCGCCACCGGGCGTGAAGTAGTGAAAGGAAGTCGTAATTGAAGGAGATTAAGGATACCATAAATAGGGTGGTTGGCGAAGCAGTTCTTGTCGAACTGCTGCGCTGCGTTCGGCGCTGATAGGCCGAAAACGGAGGATTCGAAGGTGGAGACCGTCTGAAGCTGCGTAGAGTTCAGACCAGGATAGCATGCCAAAGGAGGGGGGAAAGGGTCAGTGGAGGAGTTGGTCATCAGGGACGTGATAGGATGGGAACCAGGTGAGGACGTGACATCGAAGGGGAGGAGAATGGGAGAGCCGATAACATTGGAGATGAAATTCGTAAGTTTGGCAGGATCTTGCTGTAACACGCCTGTCCAGTACATTGATAGGGCTTTCTGTTGCTGGGTAGCGGAAGCTGCATGAAACCATGATGATATCAGACCTAACCCTAGATGGAAGAGATGGAAGTACAAAAATACATACCTGTGGCGAACGTATACATTCGATCCAGGGCTGCGATTGACACATCGTTCGCCCGCCCAATCTGTTCCCGACTAGCCTGCCCAACGTCAGTGAACTTTACCGGAGGTGCAGTAACCGTCTGCGCGGCAAAGTCAAAAGTGTACCCCGACACCGTCGTAGCAAACTTTGACCCCGCTGAAGTTGTCGGCCCGTCCGATGACCCCAGAGACTGCCAGTCTGCCTTGGTCACGAACCGCTGCAAGGTCGCGACATCATCAAGGTTCTGGGATTCGATGAGGTCCCACAACAGCGCTGCCTGTGCCCATTGAGTTCTATTTGGGGAGGTCTCCGGATCCAGGGCAGGTGCAACGTCGACGAGACGCGCCTGTTTGGAACAGTCTTTCCCTGGACTACCTTGGGAATTCCATACCGCTTTGCCCAACGTCGTCTCGTTGAACGCGGTACCGAACTGGGTGTTCAACGTCGGTACCAGCTTTATCAGACTCTGCGCAACCTGATTACATTGGCCTGCAACGGTAGATGTGCACACGCAGGTGGCATCTTATTAAAATTATGAGATCATTGTTTGCCTGAGCGATAAACAAAATGGACCGACCTAGACTGCATGCAGCACCTGTCAGATTCCCAGTGCAGACAGGGCCCGAATGCCTTTTGCTGACCGTGGCACCGACTGCTACCGCGATCACAACAATAGCAATGATAGCAAAGACGCCAGCCGCCAGCCATATCCTGTGCTTTTTCGAAGTCGGGAGCACGAACCGACGAGGTTTCGACGGTGGTGTATCTGGTGGTGTGTGACCCGTCCAAGTCGACTGTCGAAGGTCCTGCGAGCGACCTTTTCGTCCTCGAGCGGAATGCATGAAACCGGGATGAGCTACAGCGCCACTGTTCCGTACCTGGCCATCAGTGAAGTTTTCGACACCTGCGACGCCGCTTGAAGGCAACGAGACATGATACGAGCCACTGCCATCGGGATACGAAATATTGCCTTCACTTTGATGTGGTCTATGGCCCTTGTCGAGCAGTTGGTGTAGAGTTTGGGCGCGGTTGACAAGTTCGGGAAGCGGAAGGGCGGCCTCCTGTTTTCGGTGTTCGGCTTCTTGTGCAATGGAGAGGTCGGGAAGGCGGGGTACTGGCGGTAGAGGTTTCCGACGAAACCATTGAGTAGCCTGTTTCAATGACTTCCGCTCCCCGGTCGAATGCGACAAGCGGGTTATTAGGGATGAAACATAACTCTTGGTGGTTTTGCTCGAATATGTAGACTGCCGTCGTTCCCGTTTCGTCCTCGAAGGGCCAGCACTCGATGACGCACCCGAGTAATCACCTTCGCGCTCGTCCTCCTGGATTGTGTCGCCTTGAGGAAAAGCCCGTGGAATGAGAGGATCAGAGCTGTTCTGGGTTATCTGCGTGTTCTGTGAGACAAGGCTGGGAGCTGCAATAGAGAGCGAACGGGTTGACGCGTGAGCTACACCAACAGCCCCCAGTTCCGCCCCTACTCCTCTAGAAACTGTAGCGGTTTGAACGATGTTTGGGTGACCATACTGTTCGGCACTGGACTCGTACGTGATGGTCGATATAGGGGTCGCACGGCCCTGAGGGGGAGAATGTAGAGTAGAGGGTTCTGTTAGTGTAACCGGGGCATGTGAGGATTCGCTTTCGGTATACATGGGTGTCCTAGGGAGAGGTTCGGGCATAATCCTGCGTGGGGGGTATGTGATAGTTGACTCTGTTGAGTATATGCCACTGGTGACAGAAGGCTCGTAGGGATCACGTTTGTAACGAGGAGGAGCTTCCCCGTATGCGTGCTCTTGGGATGTCAGCAGATCCGTGATGAATGAAGTCGGAAGCATCCTGTCCGAGTATGCATCCATTGCGACAGAAGAAGACCCTTCGTGCCAATCATGTGTTGTCGGTAGACTGGTGTAGGAAGTCGCAGGGCTGGTAAAACCAACGTACGCAGGTACGAAACGAGTGGGTGAGCCGGGGCCGGGGGGAGTCGGTAGCTGGCGGCGGCCCGTGATGCTCGGAGGAGTCTGAAGGAGTTGCAAACTGCTGCCTGGGGTGGGAGGCTCGTCGCGCTGTGGGGAGGAAGGGGCAGGAATAGTTTGAAAGGCTGCCTTTTCGTCCGTCATTGGCCGCTCATGTCTCGGAGAGTCGGGAGGAATAGTGGGCGGCGGAGTGGGCACGGATGAAAAGAGCTTGGCTTCAAAGGGGCTGATGGGGACACCAGCGGGAGGAGGAGGGAACTGGGAGAGACGGGCAAGCCCTTCGGTCGTCACGCTGCTGAAGGAGATGGTACTGTCCGCAATTCCCGAGGCGTTCGTGGTGAGCGACGGCCGCGAGCGGTGGAAGGAGGGTTCATCCTGGGCATTGCGACTAGCATGACGGGGGTGGGACATGACTGACCGAGACATGAGCACCGCCAAAGAGCTGGAGACATGAGCTGGACGTACTGGGTCAATCCGTGAGATGATGAGCTTGATGAAGTGGAGGAATGTGGCATGTCATCAATACCGCTGCAGACCCTGGGTGATCAGAGTAGCTGTGGCAGGCCACTCGGTGGACGGCTGCAGACGTGGGCCCAATCGAGTGCAGCGGTCTGAAGGACGTAGCGTTGCTGAGATGGTCTACCGTGCAGGTTGTGAAGGAGCGTGGTGGTGAGAGAATGGATGCAGTCAGGAACGGTGGTGGCCTTCAGAAAGAAAGGGACAGCTGCTGGGATAGATTGTTTGCTCAAAGAAGAGCCCGTGCCTGGCGGTGCTCAGCGTACGGTCTCCTTCGGCCACTGCTGCTGGCGCCCGAGGCTCCGGGACATTGTAGGTGACATTTATATGTCAACAGCACCTTTCACTCTATTTATCTATGGACGAGTTCATTCTGCTCAAGATGGCTTTCGCGTTCGCACTCAGCACGCGCCATCGCCTTGTCCGTTCATTACCGCACTGACATGCGGCCGGATGGAAAGGCCCAGATCTCTGGCGAGTCTCCATAGCAGCCCCCTCGCACCAGACATGGTAAAGCAGTATAGAATAT
This sequence comes from Panus rudis PR-1116 ss-1, assembly GCA_022160315.1. NCBI lineage: Eukaryota > Fungi > Basidiomycota > Agaricomycetes > Polyporales > Panaceae > Panus > Panus rudis. The sequence goes on along the minus strand of MU275172.1, from coordinate 209,349 downwards.
CTCCACATACGCATGCAACATCAATACAAAGAAAGAAGAAAAGAATAGACCATCGAACATGGATATATCACCGTGCAAAAGTCTCAACTGTATGACAGAGACAGGCATGTCGTCTTTAGTGTTCGAATGGTGGTAATGAGGTACGAAGGCATCAAGTCGGCATCCAAGTCGTAAATGGGAATAAATTCGTGAGGAAGCAATCGTCGGCCTGGTCCCAGCGGGTGCTATAGCCCCGCCCGCTCTATCGCGTTCAAGCAATGATGCACTTGTTCTTGCTGCTCGACTTCTTCGGCTGAGGAGGTGGGTTCACTGGCAAACGCTCTTAGCAACCGGACTTCGCAAGAAGGCGCAATACTCACAGACGGCACGGATGGCCTCGTCAAACACCGTCTTCAGGCCCTTCTGGGTCAGTGCCGAGCATTCGAGGTACTTGACAGCACCAATGTCCTTCGCCATGGCCACTCCTTGAGAGTACTGTATCGGTGCCATCCGTCTGTAACGCATCAGCGAGACACTCGGTACCCTATACAGACACACTCACCGTTCTCTGAGCTTTTCAATCGTACCGGGGTCCTCACGAAGATCAAGCTTAGTTCCTACCAGCACAATCGAAGTTGATGGTGCATGATGAGAAATCTCGGGATACCACTGCGCACCGAAACGGCCGTCACTATTTGATATGAATGTAAATGTGTGCAACAGTTCGCTCACCTTGGTTTTTACGTTCTCGAAACTGGGCGGGCTGACGAGGGAGAAGCAAATCAGGAACACGTCGGTTTGAGGGTATGAAAGAGGCCGGAGACGATCGTAGTCTTCTTGACCAGCAGTATCCCAGAGACCCAGAGAGATGGTCTTGCCGTCCACCATCACATTGGCCGAGTAGTTATCAAACACTACAGAATGGTCAAGGCGCCTTATCGACTTGACGTGTGCATGAGAGCATACCTGTCGGAATGTACTCTCCCTGCAAAGAGAATTAGAGTGTGTGGCGCCGCAAAAGCACAGTCGCACATACCGGGAAGGCATTCGTCGTGTACGAAATCAGCAGGCAAGTCTGCGCCGGATATAAGGAGCTAGCTCATTGAAGCACAACTGGGTCGAACTTGCCTTTCCAACCGCACCATCTCCAACAACGACACCTAAACGGAGAACGTGAGCACACTGCGCCGCGATATGGGTGGAAAAGCCTGGGACATGGCACACACATTTAATGGCCTGCATTCTGTGTGGATTCTATACGTAACGACCACTTGAGCGGATCTTGGCGAGCTTAATGGTTCGTGACACTGGGACAGGGCTGATACATTGCAGGACAGGGTACAGCGCAGAGGAGAGCAGGCGACCGTATGGCGGAGACGTGGTGAGATAAGTGCACAGTTGTGAGACAAGGGTGAGACTTGACTGTACCTTGCAGAACAAGTTCGGACTTGAAGCGATGACCAAACGGGCCTGAGGAGTATGAGCAGAAGAAGGGAAAACAGCGAGAAGAGAGTAGGACTGGGAGGAGCTGATGGCCAACGATGTATATCCTCTGTTGGACCCAGCTTGGTCTCTCTCTGATCCTGCCAGGCGTTACCTACCACAGCCAGCTTTCTCACGCTCCTCCTCCCTCTCTCTTACGTTAAATAGCTGCCTCCTCAGTTTTCTTTCCTTTCTTTTCCTTCTTCTCGTGCAATTTCTTTTCTTTTCTCGCAACGCACATTGCTGAGCAATGCCAACCGGGCTGCCGTCCCAATCCGTGGTGCCATCGCTCATCAACGTAGACTAACGTGGATCAGCCCCTTTTGATCAGCAGGACCGGACGTTTGGGGCACCTGCTGAGCCGTATCGAGATGTCCCCGGCCGAGTCGCGCACCTGGTTGCTTCACTTGACGAATACACATATCTCCTCCATGTCCGATACGTTCCCGACGACGTCGTGCCGTCCCACAATGTTCACGCTATAATCTATCAGCCACCGCTCTGCATAGTACGAATTGTCGAACGCTTTGAGTTATGAGGTTGTCAATAATGTCGTGGAATTTGCGTGCTACGGTCTCTTCGAACCCCCTGCACATAACCTACATTGTCGGATGTCCTATTCCAACGGCTGTTGAAACTGCAATTCCTTCAGTCGGACTTCTCACGATCGCCTTTTCCATGCCTAAGCCCGGTGGGGACGTCAGTCAGGATCGATGATATCAGAGCCTTATCCTCAGCTATTTAAGTCTTCAGCTCATTTGAAGCCATAACCGTAACCCTCCGCAACCTCAGCTGTCGTCGCCCTCTGTCGTACATTGCTCACTCAAGGTCCAATCATCTTCTCTAGCACCCCTTGATAGTCAGATTGAGCAAAATGGCTGAAAAGAGACCCATGCCCCGTCTGTTCCTAATTCGACACGGTACGTACTCTGCGTGTTTAACGGTAGGTATGGAATGGACGTAATCGATGCTATGGACAGGCGAGACTGAATGGTCTATCAATGGGTAAGGCAAATTTTCGTATACCAAGTACCGCAACTCATTGACAGGATCCCTGCTATAGACGTCATGTAAGTAACGTAATTACGATTCTAATAATTGTCAGCCCTCCTCATCCGAATGAACAGACCGGTCGTACCGATATCCCCTTGACGGCTCGAGGGGAGCAAGAGACGGCTGAGAAGGCAAAACAATTGGTCGGAGAAGGCAGTACGTACCAAATCCAAATCATCCCTTTCCTGGCAGCTTATTCTATCACGTAGAAATCATCGATCCGAAGAATATCTGCACTGTCTATGTATCCCCTAGGACCAGGGCACACAAGACGTTCCATCTCCTGTTCGGACACCTCCCCGAGCTCCCCGCCCATGTCACCACGGAAGAAGTGAGAGAATGGGATTATGGAGAGTATGAGGGACTTCTCTCCTCGGAAATTCAGGCTAGAAGACCTGGATGGAAGATTTGGACGGACGGATGCCCGGGAGGGGAGAGTACTGAAGAGATGTGCTTCCGCGTAGATACTGTTATTCAGAAGGTATGTGCATTCAATTTCAGGCTCGACCAAAGCCACTGAGCATGGCTGCTTTGTGCTAGGTCCGAGAACACCATCGTGCATGGTTGGAAGAAGGCAAAGGCTGCCGAGATGTTGTCATCGTGGCCCATGGTCATTTTAACCGTGTCTTCATCGCACGATGGATTAACTTCCCCTTGTCACTTGGTAAGTGCGACATGACCCGGTCCAAGTGCTCGGTGATAACTCACCCAACTCTGCTAGGGACTCACTTCAATGTCGAGCCTGCTGGTGTAAGTTCTCTTGTTATTCTCTTCTCGAGCCTTGTCTGACGAAAAATACATAGATCGCCATCCTCTCGTACAACCACCGTAACCTGGCTGAGCCCGCTCTGAATGCACTGAACCTGTATGCACATGTAAGTTAGATTGATCCACCTGTGGGATCCCCTGTAGTGCCTTAGAAGAAGAGAGAAGTACATACATATACTGTACACAAGTATTTTGCCCAGCCTCATAGAAAGATGTGGAAATATTATTACATTCAATATAACATTACCTCCAGGACTATATGCGAACGAGCGACGGTTGACGATACAGATTAGACGTTGATATGGAACAATATGATGCTAACAATACTATGTATGATCACGGAGGAATGTGGAATATCAGGGCTCCATGCATGAGGACGGTAGCTGCGGTTGGATCTCTTTTTCTATCTCCTGTGTTTTGAAGAAAATCAAACGAACAGGAGATGTACACTCAGCCGAACCGTTCTCAGCCTTCCGGATCCGCACCGTCGAAACAGTAGAGCCCAATACATCAGAACCAGTCTGCCCACGTTCTACGTCGCTTGAGTGTGACAGATCGACAGTAACCGGGCTCAGATGATGGTCCTCGCAGCGAGGCAAAGTGCATTGGTCGACGGTAAGCGAGTCCTTTCGGAAGCGGAGGGTGCCTAAGGGGCCTGGTTCGAAGGAGAAGTCTAGGTCTGATATTGACGTGAGGAAAGGAGCGTCTTCTCGGCCTGACCAACACATCTTGCTTAGTCGCGTGAGGAGGACGCCGAGGTTGGAGACGATGAGTGCCACGGATGCCTGGTAACAAATGACCTATTCAATATAGCGTAACTTGGTATAAGAATTTGTAGACTTTACCTCGGTGACGCTGAGTATAGCGAGAGCGTGAAAAACGGAGTCGTATAACGCGATGGCGTGAAAGAGGCTAACCAATGCCGTCAACATATTGGCAGAGAAGATGATCGTTAAGAGTCTCCGAGGTCGAGCAGGAAGGGAAGCTGTGCGCCATAGTAAACGGAGAGGCACAATCATAAGAATAAAATCCGAGATGCAGTCCGCTAAAATGGTGCGGTAAGAGGGTTAATTATTTGCAGTCGAGGAAAGGCCAGACTATTGGGACTTACTAGCCAACTCGTAGGCCGCAATACCGCGATCACGGGTCAGAGGACATCGAATGGGTTCGATTCGTTTCCAAGCAGGCCGGTATTCGCAAACGACGACTTTCAAGATCAACAGACTGGCCAAAAAGACAGCAAAGAGACAAGCGAAACGCTTCGCCCACAAGTGTGAACGCATTAAATAGGGTGTAATCCGGATTATAGAGCTTATGAGGCTGAGACGTGACGCCCTGCGAATCAAACAGACCACATCGAATACAAGTGTGTTAGCCTGCAGCGCGATGTGAGACAGAGGCCGTAGTCGTACCAGAGTGTACAAGTGAATCCTACTATCCACATATAGTATCCTATGATACGCATATGGATAGGCTGCCCGAGAGGTCCAAATCCTGTACAGTGCACTTCTATTTAGACCGATGCGAAGAGTATGATACGTTTGGGTTAACTCACCAGGTTCGTCCGTCTTCATCCAAGCCCCTGTGGTCATAAAGATAGCGGATACGACTGCGACGATAGCCCAAGCATCGTCAGAACCCAACTGATGCCTTCGCCATCGAATCGAGAGCCTGGTGAATGTGGCAGCACAGGCAATACCAGGTAGTACGGTGCCTACGACTATTAAGGATTGTTAAGTCAATTTCGGCACCGAGATATCACAGAATAGCTTCACAGACTTACTCCTCAAGGCTCTCCAGTCAGAAACAGACATAATGGAGTAAATATTGTTACCATCGAGGATGGGGGGAAGAAGGGCAAAGGAAGGAGGGCAGCAAAAGCAGGAACCAGCCAGCTAAATGTCAGTCACCTTGCACCCTGAGTTTTTTTCAAGGGGGGAGGTGTTTAAGGATGACTGCGGCTAACGGGGCAGTGGGCAGCGAACCTCGCTTCACGCGCATCCCGTTACCTTAGTCTCCTACGCGTTCTGAAAAAGTGTGGATGCGATGTCTCTGGGTACTTACCCGAGCGTAAGCGGGTCGATTTTCTCTTGTGATCTTAGAGGTGTGAGATCGCCATCAAGTGATGACAGCATGGCTTGGATGCTTCGCAGCCACCGAGCGGTGTCACCGTGTCTCTCGCGGCCCACTCTGGCCCACTGCAAGAGGTTGATAAGAAGTTGAAGCAGCGAGTTGTAGGGTCAACGTACGTTGTAAATATGGTCGTTTAAAAGGGGCTCGTTGTATACATGAGGGTAGCATGTATCGATATCACTGTGGGGTAGTCAAGTAAGGTTCGACCATAGGTACGTGCCGACGCGGAAATGAGCTGACGATGAGAACTAGCTGTATTAGGTGGAACGTCTCGTAACCTTCGTAGCTCTCCAAGGTTCAATTCCGATTAAAGCTGATGGGTATTCGAACTCGAGATGGTCGTTGTCAAGGATGAGTAGCAATACCTGTGCTATGTAAGTTCTTCCCTCCTCTCAATGACAGTCACAGTTGTATGATTGTAGATATATTGCATGTGAAGAGTACAGCTCGCCTGACAAGAGCTCGGTAGCATAGCGCGATTTCACTCTGACAATGCGAATAACTGACCTTCGGCGGCCTTGACGTTATGAGGCCCATGAGCGCGTTGACTACTGTGACAATATGTCGTGGGGTAGATGACTAGTGACTGTCTATGCATACGTTCACTTCGCTGATGTGAATGACACAGTCGAATGAGCATGCCAGACCAATGCTTTCAGATTAAGGGTATGGACGCTGGAAGAAAGCAGCCGTAGTGCAATAAGTTGGCCATACCCTGTGAATTGATCCGCACAGCGCAACGTGCACAGTCCGAGTTTATCTAAAGGGGAATATGATGTGCAAGCTGTGCCAAGGCATGCGCAAGTTTACGAGTAGAAGCACATACTTACGCGTCGCGGCAGCACGACGATATCATATTGCAGTTTATAAGTTGTGTATTGAATCCGATGGCCCCGGCGATGGGATGGGACAAAGGTAGAGCCCATAAAATGTGGGGTTAGGGTTATTACGCACCGCCTTGGTGCTGTACTGGCACTGACACAGTGACACTCGATTTCCAAAGCGGTAATTCGCTGCGCCGCTGCGGAGCATGGATGACAAGCAGACGGGGAGATATAAACAAGCCTCGAGATGTACCAGTTTCCTCACTTACTGGCTAACCACTTACTACCGCGACGATGTCTTATCTCGATGAACTACCATCCGGCTGGGTGAGGCAATATGACGAGCAAGCTCAGCATCCGTTCTGGGTGGGTTGGAAGATATCATCCTGGAAGATTTGCGTATTGAAGCGGTCGATATAGGTTGATACACGGGCGAATCCTCCTCGACCGATCTGGGTTCACCCGTATGAAGACGAGCAATATTTGAGCGAGCATCCCGAGCATAGAGGAAAAGCCAAACGCGCAGCCTCGGAAGAGTCGGATCTGCCGCCACCGTATTCTCCGCGACGACACTCGTATAGTGGCCCGTCAAGCAGTGGCCCGTCAAGCATCTCGACGCCATCTGGCGACCGTCCGACAACATCTCAGCCCCCTACTCCCGGTCCTTCGAGCGGCGCTGTGAACAAACAGAGAGGCTTCTTCGGCAAGCTGAAGGACAAGGCTATTGGAACGAAGGAAGAGCGAGAGGAAGCTCGCAGACAGGAGGCATTGGTGAGCTAATATCGACCCAATCATGCTTGTCTCCGAAAGCTGACAAATGACCAGTACATGCAACGACTTGCACAAGAGGAAAGAAAGCTCGCGGAAGAGCAGAGAAAGCGACGGCAGGAGCGCCTGGCTTCGATGGGAGGAGCACGATACTCACAGTCTATGTATGGCCCGCCGCCAGGTCGCCCGTTTGCGCCGTACGGCTGTGGGTCAGGCTATGGCAGAATGAGCGGGATGAGCGGAATGGGCAGAATAGGTGGATACGGCGGAGGCTATGGACGAAGCGGCTTCGGAGGAGGAGGAGTAGGTCTGCCGTTGCTGGGAGGTATGGCTGGTGGATTGTTGCTCGCGGACATGTTAGATGGTCCTGGTTTCGGTGGCGGGTTTGACGGCGGTTTCGATAATAGTTTCGGAGGAGGATTTTGAGTAAGATTTTTTTCACGATGACTCTTTGAGGAACGCAATGAACACGCGATATGCGTTTCCCGCGTACACTGTACAATAGTAATAACCAGTTCAAGTTGTCCAATACTGAGTCTATGGGAGGTGTAAAGTCCTCGCGATCGGCAGTTTTGCAGCGCGTCGGTGTTGCCTGATTGGGAAAACGACTTGCCGCAGCGCTTGGTCACCCACAGTCTGCAGACCGCGACGGCCATGAGCAGAGTCTGAAGAAACAGCTCTGGTAATTTGCTGGTAATATTCTCGAGCTTCAGATATTGGCCAGGCTTCGCGTATATAAAGATTCTTGACGACAAGACATGGCCCCGACGCTTCCGGCATCCCTCAGTCCGCATATCTGTATAGTCCACTCACCAGATGTTCTAGCCCTGCTCGAATCAGTTTCTTTACCTCCACTACCCCAGATACTGCAGGCGTTCTCGCCTCTCTCTCAAAGTAAGCGCAACTGATATCTACGCGTGTAGTCTGAATAGTAATGCACATGCAGTCACGACCAGGACAACATCCCTCACCTCGGTGTCACTCCCATCTTTCGCATTACGCTTCTCTGATATCGCGGAGGTTGAAGCAGCCACACATGAAGATGAAGAACAAAGATCACTGCGTACCATGGACTGGATTGGCAGTAGAGTGTCAACGCGGTGCCCGCGTTGGGTGGAGATGGTTGAAGCTCATGCATCCTCTGGAAATGCAAACAATCCATGGAAGGACAGAACTCCTTGGTGGGAAGAGGTGAAACGATGCGTAGAAGGTGACTTTGTCCCTTCGCGGACGGAGGGATGGAACCATCCCGCAGCAGGTAAAAGCTATGTCTTTCTACTTCGCTCAATATGGCTTACCAGGAAAAACAGTCATATACGTCGTGTCTACGACGGCTGTGAATCCCCTACAAGCTCTCCAAGACTTGACAAACCGGCCAATTGATCTTCCCCCATGGATAGACAACTCGTATCTTCGCTATTTTCTGATATTACATCCCGCAAGTTCTCAGTTGTCCGATCCCATGTAAGTCTCGCGTATCGTTTGACATTTCTGCCATTTCACCAGTGGAACTAGAGCAGAATCTCTCTTCAATGCAGTCAAGAAACAATATGGGCTTCATAGCTACTTGCTCTCATTGAACCTCCCATCCTCCCCTCTACCTCAACCTGTACTTGTCCCTATACCAGCTCCTCGGTTACCCCCTCAGCCAACCATAGATTCTTCACCTATGCCGCCTGCACAACCTACCCCTGCCAGATTATCTGTGCCTCCAACACCTTACACGCCTTCCATGTCACCTGGGCCTCAAGCCGTTGGCCCCTCTGCATTAGGTGGCGAACGGTCACCGCGGCCAAATCCACCAGGGCCGTCCCAAGGTAACGTCTTGCTTCTCGATCCCAAGGATATCCAACAGATTGGCCGATTCACGCGTGAGTTTGCCACAATGAGTTTGATACCTTGGATGGAGAAATGCGTTGTCGATTGGAATGAGTCTGTAAGTGAAAGTAAGTGAGAAATATAGACACATCTAACCCCGGCTCGTAGTTTACTTCCTCGAGACGACTCCCCTCGCGGCTGTTCTCCTCTACGCGTCGATTATTTGGCTCTGGATATGCGTCGTCCTCAAACACATCTACGCCAACACACGGCTCTAACCCCTCGATATCATCTATTCCCTCACGCGTATCCCATGCTGCCAATAGCTCCGTCAGCTCGTTAGCCTCAATATCATCAATAGGCGAAGGCGCTGCTCTGGTGAATCAGCAACGACGGTTAGCCGAGTTCGCGACTATCCTTGGAGACTTCAAGCTTGCTATCAGTGTGTGGGAAGCACTTAGGAAGGAAAGCAAAGGCGGCTCTGTATGTCGGTCTACCATCCACATATATTGATACTTATATTCTTCGTACAACTAGGATATCTTGCCGTTACTCACTGCCCCGTCTCCTGCGCATAGCCTTCTCGCGTCCAACGCTATCAACTTGCTACACACACATTTACCTGATTCCCCAGCTCAAGTTCAACTACGTTCACTGGCATATGCTGTTCGGTGGGATCTCGGTATTGATTATCGAGAATTCCTGAGTTCCACCCTAGAGGGAGAACGATGGTTAGTTCATGCTGCCGGTAACGTACGCGAATGCTATCTCGCCTTCTGTTGTTGAGATGCTGATTATGATGGTCTGTTCAAGGCAGATGAGACGCCCATGGCACTCTTACTCGGTCATGCCGCCTTCCTGAGTGAAAGGAAAAATGCATATCGGAGGTCTGCTCTGTGGTACTTGTATGCAGCAGATCGTTTGGAGAAAGCTGGTATGGTACGTATCATGAACATCTTGTCAGTTGTACGTGCTCTTCATTTTTTCTACCGACAGAAACCACTAGCAATGTACTACTTCCGCCGGGCGCATGAACTCTACAAATCTCATCCAGAGAAGAATCTCTCCCCATCGTTCTGGGAAAGCGAAGGTCGGGAACCTACTGATTGGATAGGTTTTGAGGGGATCCTTCCTGGGATTGAACACGAGCTTGGTCGTCTGATGTATACCACTGGAGATACAGAAGGTGCCGTCAAGTATTTCTTGGGCTTGCTGAGGGGGTCTTCGAGACCGGTGAATCCTCCATCTGGGCTGGGAATAACGAATGGGGGTACTCCGATTGACTCAAAAGCGTCGACGAGTAAGGTTTATCTCGAAGATTTCCGTGTCGCGCTGAGAGTATGTGACATCCTTTCCATACCCGATAGGCGATTAAACCTGATATCTCTAGCATTTCAAAACAACGGAAAGCGAGCGTTGGGCATCCTCCGATCTCAGGCTCCCTATCTCGTTTTGCCAGGCCAAACAATCACGTGTCCGTCTACCGGGCGACTCAACGGAAGGTCCCTCTCAGGAATGGGACTCAAGAGAAGAGGCTTGGGACTCGTTCTGGAAGACGAGAGGCAAGGAAAAGCTTGAAAAGGGCGGGAGGGCAGCTGTTGACGGTAAAAGACTACGTTTGCTGTCTATTCGGCTTGAGTCTGATCATCCCATCACGTTGTTTACAGAAACGTTTTGGGTAGACCTAGTCCTCCGGAACCCATTGGACGTAGAGGTGTCTTTCTCGGGGCTTACAGTCACTGTTGAAGACGCAGCGAACCCAGAGACTGCAATTACGAGTGAACTTGTCGAAGTTGAGACTATTGACGACATCAGCCTTGGTGGCAAAGAGACACGGACTGTGCGCCACTTTCTTTTGCTGTATGTTCACAAACTGAAGTTCGTCCGCGTTAGATCCCGATATCCATCAGATGTCGACGGCCTATGTCACTAAAGATCACCCAAGCCAAGTACGACTTCCTAGCCCTCCTTCCCAACGTCGAATCTCTCGCAGTCCGTGGTCGGCGACTACAAGATACACCTTATCAACGTCAGAACAAGGTATATGCGCCCGATATTGTAATCAAGGTTGAGGTAGAAGATGCTAGTCAAAGGCTGCTGGCAAGCTTTGTAGACGATAGAAGACTCGTTCTGGCGGAAGGCGAATGTAGCCGTATGCATCTGTGGGTTCAGAACTCGGGGACCGAGCCTATCAAGGAATTGTGGGTTGTACCTGGTCCTGATGATGAGATATGGGTAGATTATGATGAGCCAAGTACATCGAGTATGTTATTCCTTACCTCATCGCTTTGTTTCAACTCATCCTTCGATTAGCTGCCCCAACAGCCGTTTCAGAGGAAGTCGTGCACTCTGATAATTCCCTGAAAGGTTGGACTCCTGTGTCAATATCCGTTGACAGACTACATTCGTCCGACGTTCTCAATCCCGGCGAAAATCTTCAGCTCCCTATTGTTGTGCATGCCGCGCAGTCGGGAGATCGAGGCCTCTGCCTCCTTCTGGTATATCGACAGGCAAGTACTTGTAGTCACCCCGCCGATTTGTCAATGGTTGATGACGTTAATGTTAGGGCGAAGGTCACCCATTCCGTTCGAAGCGGCTTGTTCGCCACTACGACGTACGGCAGATATTCGAGTTCTCGATATCTGCTCAACCGAGCTCATCTCCGGAGCATTCATACTTTGTCAATATGGAATTGGAGAACATGACAATGTCTAGCATCGTCGAGATTTCGCAGGTCACCACCATCAGCCCTACCTGGTCTTGCTTTCCTTTATCCGATAGGATCATGTATGTACAAGTCACTGAATCCGGTCATAGGCACCCGCTGACGAGGTCTTTTTCTTAGTGGCCCGCTCTCGCCTCGACAAATTGCCCGCGCGACATTTGGCGCGACACCGAGCGCGGATCCGTCCATCGTGCGCAAGGTGGAGAAATTCATGACAAGTCAACTGAGGAATGTACTTCACGGATTGCCTGTCGAGAGCATAGACCCTCCTGCAGTGAATCTGCACTGCAGGCACTTGGCAAAGGTGAGCCTCATTATTTTGATCTGGCAAGCGGTGTTGACAAGCATCCTTTCAGCCCTCCCGATTCCATTCTCTGAACGAAGCTGCAACGCGGCACTTTATCCATTGCGCGCGGCGATCAGTCAGCACTCATGCAGCAGCAACCACTCATCCATACATCCCATCCAAGTTCTATCCATATGCATTCCCCCTCTACAATCCCTACTCTGCCGATGTCATCGTCTTCTGGGAGATCCCGTCCCAAGATAGGTCAGGTTTCAACCTCCTAACCGGTCTGAGACTAGGTGCAAGTCATGCACCGTTACGTGAGGTGATTGAAGAAGCTACGAGTGCGAAAGTCAAGAGGAGTATGTATGCGGAGACGCAGAGGGAGAAGGAAGAGGTGGTGGAGGCTGTGAGGACTTGTGAGTGGAATGCGGAGATGAATCCGATTACTGTCTCTGTGCATGATGGGCTTCAGGTGCAGCATAACTTCTCAAGAGGGTCAGTCTTTTTCAGCCAACATCCCTCGGCATGTGTGAATCCTGATGTTATGGTGAACTGTAGTCCTTGTCACGTACATGTGCCCTTCACGATCCGGAGTCATTCGCTGACACACACGGTCAACTTCCGGCTGAAGCTGCCTTCAGGATCATATCCACCCATGTCGTGAGTTTGTTAGCTCAACACTCCGTACCATTTGCTCACCGAGCTTCTCTCCTCCAGTGACACTCTCCTTCCCCCATCTTACGCCGGGAGACTAACATTCAAAGGCTCATTGGCGCCATCGCAGTCAACGACGCTCTCCGTCAAGCTAATCGCACCGCGCTCAGGGAGTTACGCGATAGACGGATGGGTGCTTGAAACCGAAGTATTGGAACTCTCCGAATCCGAGCCAGATGCCCCCCCTCGTGTTCGTCATCGGTACGAACAACGCCCTCCGGAAGGCGATCGTCCTTGTGTGACTGTTGTGAATGTGGATATATCGTAGAACATGTATAATGAGGATCCAGATACCAGACACGGGACAGATTACACCAGGTTCCGAGAATTATAACCGTCCATGTGTAGAAGTACAATCAGTCACGTGGCACAGAGTAGAAGGTGAGGATAGCGTTGGGATAGCGTGAACCGAGTTCGGGAACTTAGGCAGGATAGGCAAGAAGCTAGAATTAACTTAGTCCTCCCTCTTCTCTTCCTCCTCTTTCTTGGCCTTGGCCAACCGAGCCTGCTTGAGCTTGGTGTTAAAGTAGGTCTAGATCAGAAGGGGTTAGTCGCCTGTCGTGGGAGGACATAACAGGAACGAGAACATACCCCAAGGACGAATTGCACAAAGTTGAAGAAGGGAACCCAAAGCTATATGATTAGCGGATATTAGTAGGTGTACTATTATCGTGACACAACCATTTCACCTCGGGAGAAAGGTACTTCTGGGCAACCACCAGCGTCAAAGGTGAAGTCATCCATGTGAGCTAAGCAAGGGAATGTATTAGTTGTATCCTGTCGTATCTCAAAGCCGTGAACTTCTTACCCTCATGACATTCATGAATCCGCCTTTGACTGTGCGGATGACTTCCTCCTTCGTCTTCGCCCCATTGATTACAGCCATAGATGCCAGATACACTGCATATATTCGCGTTAATGAACAGATGGCACTGTGCTCACTTGAGGGAACATACCAGAGATCTGGATAGGAGCAACAATCAAGTTGCTTGCCAAGATCTGCCCAACCTTGGCAGCAGTGCTGGTCTTGCCTGCGAACGCCTTCTGCAACAACCCGACGAGAGTGTGTCCTAGAGGTGCAGAAATGAAGAAGCCATATGCGGCCATCTTCAATGCTTTGGAATCAATCTTGGCCTTGGACAGTGCCTTGGTGTAAAAGGGGGCATCCTTCGGAACCGGGGGTGAAGGCGTGCCTGAGAGGTGGGTAGCCAGTACCTCTTGAAGGAATTGCAAGACACCTGATATTAGAAGTTTGTTTAGAGTGATTACTGTATTTGAAAGGCGAACACTTCGCGCACCCAACGTGTACATCTTCGTACGCAATGGGTTCACTGCGAGTTCCGCAAGGTACTTGGCAAGCAGGGGATGCGGGGTAGGCTTAGGGGCTGCAGAGATAGCCACAACCGTAACCTCGACGGACTCTTCAGTGGGGACCGACATGTTGAACACTATGGCTAGCTGGCAGAGAGTGATTCAAGGGACTAAGAAGAGTCGTACGGTTGAAAATGAAGCAAGGGTCTTATATGGCCTGAGACGAGGGAACCCATGATGTTACAGTCGTCCAATTCAGGGACCGAGCGCGAATCTAGAGTGACGACCTCGGTTAACCTAATATGACCGGTTGTCCCGGAGGCAACTCAAGAAGCGGGCACGTGCGGCCATTTCACAAGCAATTCAAAATCCTGCAAAGCGGCAAGCTGCAACGTCGACGCGTCAACTCTCACAGTCATGTTCGTGCGCGCAAGGCAATGTCATTAGCAAGTATATTAATGCGTGAACAGATGGTAACGTCTGGTATAACCAATATCGTCATCGGTGGTCCGTCCAGCGTCGTTCTATGATGAGAGCAGTCCAAACCCATAAAAAAGTAATAAAAGTCGTCATCCCAACTACTTTCCTTTGACCCTGTATTCCAACATTCAGAGGTGGGAGACGTTAATGACATGAAACACTACTCACCAAGCCTTGACATAATCAGCAAACGAGACCATGCAGACGGTTTGCCAGATGCCGAGACCTATACGCGGTGTAACGCCCCGGTAGAGACCCTTGATACCGTTCTCCTTGTAGATGTATTGCAGAGTGTTTACGATAGTCAACTTCTCTGGTCGGTTCGAGTTCGCTGCAGCCTTCGACATAGATTGCATCTATGTAGAGAAGGCTCTTAGATTCATGGTACACTGTAGAGCACGGGATCACTGTACCTCAACCCGGACGACTTCGATAGGCTGATTCCATGTTGCCAGAGCACCACCAATGGTAGATGCCAAGATTTTCTCCAGTGGAGAGAGCTTGTCATTTTCACCCTTGCCTTTGACTTTCCGGATAGTCGTCTCAGCGAGCCGAGCGAATCCCATCCTATGGAGACAAATTATGAGTACGAATGCGTCTGCCATGTGTTAAGGAGACCAACCGTGAGCCCCAGTTGGTGCATTGCCGCACGGCAACGGCATTGACACCCTTGTTAATACCGCGAATACCTTCCCGGCGCCAGATGTCAGCGAAGACAGCCCACGTCGAGGGAGGTTTAATGCCAGCGGCTGCTTGCTTATGACGGGTGATCTCTGCCGTCTTCATGCAAGTGCAGAAACCCATTGTAGCATATGCTTGTGCGATGCCACCACCCATACCACCAAGCAAACCGGCAGCAGCAGGGCTGAGGCCGAAACCGACACTGGCCGTTTCAATTTCCGAAGCGGTGAATAGCAGGACCGCGCCTTTTGTTGATGCTTCAATCCAAGCCTATAATGAGTCAGTTTCGCAATTCATGTTCATAAAAGGCTTATGCATACCCAGGGAATGAGGCCTTGATAGAAACCAGCAACGCCGCCTCTGCTCCAGACGGTTTGCATGGCCTGCAGCATAGACTGGGACCGGTTAGCAGCCATCTGAGTCTTGAGCACTTCCAAGGGTTGACCGAGTGTCGTGACCTGTATGCATGGTCAATCACAACGCCAGGAGCGTATCCAATCGTAAAGACTTGCCTCCTGTGGAGAAATTGATCAGTGATGTCCAAGTACGTGCGGTCGTCGATCACTTACGAACTATTCATCCGGAGACGCGACACGAAGGTCGTTAGCTGTGACTCTGCGTTAGCTACACTATGGGCAGACATACCATGTTCATGATAGCACCTAGGACGGGGTCGTATGAGTATACTGCACGTGTCCTGCACTACAGAGACGCGTCCTTACCGACTGCGATGTTGGACCAGTTGACGCCCTTCTGACCGGGTTCCTTCTCGATGGCCATTGCGGTAGTATTCCGAGGGCGGGGGACGTGTACACGGTCGTAAGAGAGGGTTGGAAGGTGGGAGGGAGAAGGAGAGATTGCGCTGGCCAACTGCCACGGCTTCCTCGAGCCATTTCATTGGGGTACTCTCGCTAGACGCCCGCCCGACCAATCACCGTGACGGCGCTAACACCGCTCGGCTGCCCGCAAAGGCTATAATCAGCAGCGTTCCATCGTCTCATTTCCTGTGATTTCTTTTCTCTCCCGTTGTACATCGCACGAGTATCTCAAAAGTCTGAAATTTGGCGAGGACAATATGTTGTGCTCTGTTCCTGGTCATGTATATGGCTATTTGTAATAGCTGCAGTAAATCAAGGCCTGGACTTCAAAGCCTGGTTTCGATGCACTGGCAAATCATGAAGCCAGCAAATGAAATGAACAACTTGCAGATCTAGGACGCATGACCACTCGGAATTTTGGCAGCCTCACTCGGTTTTGTCGTGTACTGTGGCCAGCTGAGCTCTATGGTGTCTTCGACAGAGGGTCTTGCCGTTGTTAGCAACGTATATATCCGTAATATAACGCGTGGACACCCCGAGGCACGACTCTAGCCTCCACTCGCGTCCATTCTCAGGACTGATCCTTCCCAACCAGGCCCAGGATAAAAGTAAGGAAGTAGTGAAGACTTCTTGTGGGTCAGGCAACGAAATGCTCTAATCTTCAGGTATATAAGAGGAGATCCGACATGTATCGGGTACACCCAGGGTGCCCGGTCGCCCAAGCTCGTCCCGGTTAGCTCGTCCCTCAATGTTTCAGAAAGACACCGGCAAGGAGATACAATTGTCAAATTGCCTAACGCCAATAGCACTATAAGACACACTGAACCAGGGGCAATTACCCCCTTTCCTAAATGACCAGATTTTCCCCTATGAGACGGTATGTCCTCAGTTCAACTGATTCGACGTGCTACGCTGAAGTATATGGAATGTAGCGCAACAATGTCCATAACCAATCTCCCTCAGGAGATACTCGACTATATCATCGACTACCTCCACGACGACTACATAACTTTGCGCAGCTGCGGAATAGTTTGCAGAGCCTGCATCTCAGCCTCTCGTCACCACCTATTCCACGAAATAGTCCTAGATACCCCCAGCAAAGCACAGGCATTTTATGCGCTTCTGTGTGAGGCTCCGTACATTGGTCAGCTAGTCCGTGCACTCAGCTTGACATCGTTTGCCTTTGTGGGGGACAGACCTGCACAACAAACTGGCACTGACCGCTACATTTCCCGGATTCACCCTCGCCTCCTAACACTCCTCCCTCGCGTGCAACGACTTGAGATTCAATGCGCCGAACCCAAAGAGACCGCCATCTCGCATCTCGTACATGCATTTCCAGCCGTAACAGACCTCTCCGTTCGATACTGCACTTTCCTCAATTTGCAACAGTTTGCTCGCCTCGTACAGTCATTCCCCCTTCTATCCTCCCTGACCACAAAACGTGTTTGCTATACCTATACCGGTGATATCAGAGACAAAAGAATTGGTGGTCTTGATAACGTACAAGCATGGCCGACTATGCGGTCGCTACGTTTGGAAACCCAGTCCCCTATCGAGGACATTTTCTCTCTTCTCGCTGCGAGCCGAGCATCCGAATCCCAAATTCGAAATCTCACTGTAAGCCTCGCGTCCGCAAAAGATGTGGCTGCAGTGGGTGCATTTGTAATGCAAGCTGGCCACGACTTGGAGCGATATAGAGTTGAATGCTTTACCGACGCTCATGCAGGTGACTTTTGCTGCGCGTACCACATACATACGCGGGTGTCACTGAAAACAGATTTTACAGGCACTTTAACACTTCCACCTGAGACAAGCTTCTCACTAAAGCAATGTACCCGCTTGAAGTCATTCGTCCTTGATTGTCCTATAGGCTACGACCAGAAATTGCCATGGGTAGCAGACATCTTCAGCCGACTAAATCCAGCTTCTTTGGAGACGGTTGATATGACTGTGCGATTACTCGGAAACATCGACGCCATCGACTGGTGCAGCATAGGAAACACACTCTCGAGAAAAGAGTTCCACAACTTACACGAGGTGTCAACACGAATCATACTCTGGTCGCCCCTCTCCAGTACCGCGGATGAAATCGAGACAAAGATCCGCAGCGAACTTCGCGAACTTGAAGAGAAGGGTGTTCATGTGCGTGTACACATCCAATGACGGGGTGTGTGCGTGCACGGTTGTACAGTACGAAAACCTATCCATTCTCTGCTGCATTACACATCGGTCGAGGGTAGTGAGGGTATACGAATGAAGGTAACATAGAGCAAGTGTAAGACGAAGGTCGAGAGGGAGTACGATCGGGAACAGGGATAGCAAGGAGAAAGTTTAACCTAGCATTACCTCGCATGAGCGGAGATACGGTAAAAGAGATAGCTAGCAGAGGTATGGTGTTGTGGCAGGCAAGACAAGATTCAGGAAAGCAGGTAGGGATGATCGGTCGGGGAGGGGGGAGAGTGCGTTGTCGGTACATACAGGTCCCATGCATGGGTTCGAGTTCGATTGGCCTTGAGGGAAGGGAAAGGTGGATCAATGAAAGACGGCAGGAAATGGCATGGTTTCCACGAGGCAACCGAGTGCTTGACCGGGCGGGTTCCATGGTTACTTGCTTTCTTGGTGTTGCAGCTTTTCAGTGAGGTGTTCGATATCTTCTTTCAGTCTGCCAAAATCAAATAAGAATGAGTTATATGATATGTTATGAAGTCCGAGTGTCCGAGATGCAAATGAATGGAGATGACGATGCCAAAATGAGTGGACGCATGATCGAGAACAAATGATGAAGCAATGAAGGTATACGTAAATAAGAGAAAGGAAGCGAGAAAGCAAAATAAAGTAAAAGGGGTTCAAAAAACACCATAAATCACGGCCAGCGCGATAACTCCTCCAAGAAAACTCTTCAAACCGAAAATTCTAACATACCGTGTGATTTGGTCTTGACTTTCCTCTTGATCCTGTTCGAGGTACTGGATCTCCATGTTCTTCCGCTCAAGTTGCTGGTTGAGCTCATCGGCCTTAGAAAGTGCGTGTTCAAGCTCCTCCTTCATTGCGCGAATCGCACGCTCATGTTCGGCCTGGAGGTCGTACAACTTGGTGTTGTGCGCCTCGTGCATCTTCTGCAACTCCTCCTTCGTGACACTCGATGACCTCTGGTGAGCGGTGCCGTTACTCCTCGGAGACCTCACGGGATCAGCGGTGAGCTGAGCCCGAACGGTAGCCAATTCGCCCTCCAAGTCGGTTACGCGAGTAGCCAACTCTGACTTCTCCTTCTGCAGCGCGGCGGTCTCAGCATCATGGGAGGCGCGAAGCCTGGTAACCTCCTCAGCACGACCCTTCGCCGCCTCTTCGAGCTCCGTGGAGTGGTTGTTGGTGATTTCACGAAGCGATTCGGTCGTAGCGGTGAACATGTCCTTGAGAGCTGCGTGCTCGTCACGGAGATTGGACAAATCTTTGGACAGCTGAGCGATAATCTCGTCTTTGTCACCCTTGTCCAGTGAATCAGCCAGTTGGCGCGCATGCTCCAATTGAGACTTTGTGCTCTCTAGCTCGTGGGTGACGGAAGACAACGAAGCCTTTGACTTGCTGAGATCATCTTGAGTAGCTTTAAGCTCGAGCTTGAGGCCCGAAATCTGCTTTTCCAGCGTGGCGACTTGAGCTTGGAGAACAGATTCGTGCTCGGCCTTCAGGTTCTCAATCGTCGACTGGTGCGCTGCACGAAGCTGCTCGATGGTCGCCTTCGATTCAGCGCGAAGGGACTGAAGATCCTGGCTATGAACAGCGCCCGCCTCATGCTACATGAAATCAGAAGGCAGTTCAAGGAGAATGCGAAGAGATCGGTACCTTGGCCCGCTCGAAGGCTTCTTGCAGCAGCTTGTCGTGCTCCGCCTTGACCTCCTCTACCTTAGCATTGTACTTCGACTCTTGACTCTGCGTTGGCAAATCAACAAATGACAAGACATTAAATCATCGAATCCGTTTACCTCAAGCTCGGCAGTAATCCGGCGGATTTCCTCGTTCAATTTCGCCTGTTCATCCTGATGTGCATTGTCGAGATCTTCCAATTGACGGCGGTGCTGCTGGGTGATTGTCTCAGTGAGAGACTTCTGCTCCTCCAACGCTTCGCGAACAGATCTGAGTTCGGCCTCTCGCTCGTCTCTCTCACGGACAGCATCCTCATATTGCTTGCGAAGAGCATCCAACTCCTGAGCGTGCGTCTCTGCGGCGGCGGCAGCAGCAGCATTCAATTCCTCCTCCTTTGCCTTCGCGGCGTCCAGAGCTTCTTGATGAGCCGCTGCTGCTTTAGTGAGTTCTCCCTCGAGAGCGGCAATGCGCGAGGCAGTCTTGCCACGCTCTTCATCTGCGTTCTCCTGTTCTTCCTTGAGCTCCAGAATCTCAATTTCGAGCTCAGAGACCTTAGCCGCCTTCTCTTCGTTTTCGACCTTGAGCTGCTCGACCTGTGAACGGAGAGTTGCAGCCTCAGCAGCCTGTGCCTCGAGCGCTTGGATCTTCTCTTGAGCCTCAGAAAGAGCCTGCGCGTGTTCGGCATGAACCTTCTCAATTTCAGACTGGATGGCCTTCAGATCTGCCTGTGCCTTCAACAGAGCTTCATGCTCGACAGCGGCGGCGGCAGCAGCAGAAGAATTTTCTGCAGAGGAAGCGCGCAGGACATCAAGGTTCTCTTTGGCCGCTTTGACCTCAGATTCAAGACTCTCGATTTGCTCGCGTAAGGTATTGATGAGCTCAGTTTGCGACAGGTTTGCTGCCTTCGCAGCTTGAAGCTACGCAACGTGTGTCAGAATAGAGTCGATGACTTGTATTTGCGATTGCCTACCTCTTCCCGAATAGAGTCGAGAGTGTCCTCGCTACCTGAACGATCAGCCTGGAGAGATTCGAGTGCCTGCTTTGCCTCGGCGAGTTGTGTCTCGGCTGATGCCTTAGCAGCCTCCAACTCCTCAATGAGAGTACGCTTAGCCTCGAGATCGGTTTGGCTGGACTCGAGAGAGGATTTGAGCTCGGTGATTTGTGTCTCCAACACAGTCACAGCCTCCTCTTTGGATGTCAAAGACGAGTTCGCCTCAGTGAGCTGTTCACAGCAAAATCAGTACGGATGTGGAAGGTATCAAGACAAATCTAACCTTCTTCTGCAGGTCTTCGACTACCTTGCTGTCATCCTTCACTTCTTTGATGGAAGTAATGGAGCCAGCAGTTCGGCCGGCAGGGCGTGCAACGGAAACGCTGGCTTGTCTGCTAGGACCTGTAGACGAAGCCAAACTGGGTCGCGAAGAGGGTGTAGCCTTCCGAACTCCCTCGCTGACGGAAGCCCTGGGGCGAGCAGATGTAGATGACTTGAGGGATGCGACGGAATCAGGCCGTGCGGGTGCAGGCGACGGTGCGGCAGAGGATTTAGCAGCAGTAGTAGTCTTGGTCGTCGCCGTGGTTGGCTTTGAGGGGCCCGCGGGAGTTGAGCTCTTGGGGACAACGGATGCCCTTCGAGCAGCGGTCGCAGCAGCGCCAGGAGCGGTGGATGGTTGCCTCGTCGGTGGCATGGCCTTGGAAGGTTGACTAACTGATATGCTACTAGCTCTCTTGAGAGTGGAAGTTGCAGAGGGTTTGGGAGCAGACGCAGAGGAGGTAGCTGTAGCTTTACTGGAAGCAGTTGCAGGAGCAGCCTTCGACGCACCGCTTCCAAACGTGCCCGAGTTGAGGACCTATGCAATCAGACGTAAACACATTGAACGCGTGGCAGGAATCCAACACGTACCCTCTTCACGGTAGGTGTAGGGGGATTACCTGCAGACTTTCCTGTAGTCCTCACGCCAACGGAAGGTTTCGCCTTTGGCTTGGACGGCGAAGCCGGGGCTGCGGGCTTGACTTCTACTGGAACCTCGGGTGCAGGCGCAGGCGCGTCGTGGGTGACTGCAGCCTCAGCCACCTCGCCTGCTACATCGCGTGGAGGCTCCAGATTCGAGCCGTCTGCAGGAGCCTCGTTATCTGCGACAACCTCGTCGCTAGCAGGTGCCTCGTTGCTAACAGGCGTTGCCTCCTCAGAAGCTGCAGGTTGTTCATTTGGCTCGGAGTGAGAATCCGAGAGGTGGTCCTCAGACGCGACCTGGTCTTGATCGCGTTCGTCGACGGCGACCGGATTCTGCTCCTCAATGTCAGCCATTAGGGATGGATGGTACTGTAAGAAACCTGCACTGGCAGTTACCAGCGCAGCAGAGGGTATCAAGTTCAAGAAGATGGAAAACAAAAGCCAGCGAACAGAATCTCCTCACTCCGTCAGATCAGTGAGTAACGCTCAAGCGCCAACACACTCGTCTAAATTGGGCAGTCGCAGTGTTGGCATTGCATTATGTTTTAATTAATTTTGTAGCTAGGGAGGAAGATCGCGGTACGCGTACATAGAATAAAGGTGTCCAGCCGGTATCCAGATCCATTTCAGTGCGAAGTCCAAAAAAACTCATCAGATGAAAGCGAAAGAATATACTTGGGTGGAGAAATGAGAAACAATGAAGAGAAGAACGAACTCGGAATGCAGTCTGCCAAAGCCTAGGAAGTCGCTGACGAAATCGTGTGCCGCTTGATGGTATGTGCAACTTCCTGTATCATCCTAATCTTCTCATCCGTGTCCATCTGTCAGAGAAGTCTACTGAGTAACCTCCCATGTCAAGAGCGTATAACATACTCACCATGTAGAACTTCCTCAGGGACGAGGCGCGATTAGGGCCGGCACGAGTCCGCCGCACAATGAACTCGATGAACGGGTTTGTCTGCGGAGATGTGATGTCGCTTGCGTTGTTCGCCACATTACGACGGGGGACAGGTTCCCCATAAGAGGAAGATGGCGGGGTTGCAAATGATTGGGGCGTCATCTGTTCCACAGGGGATTGCTCTGCCTGTGCTACAGGTCCCCAGATAGCTTCTCCAACATCTGTGGGCCAGTCGGACAGTGCTTGTCCTTGAGCTGCAAGGTGTTCATCGCGGGCCAGTGGGTGCACCCATGAGGCGTTCCATGCATCATCCCTATCTGACCAGGTGGGTACTGCTTCCTTTGCGCCCTGGTCCTCATCCTCATCCTTCCAGGGGTTCCACCCATCATCAACGACATCCCCCCATCCTCCATCAAACTGAGCCTCCCACTCAGAATCGTGTTCAATCTCCCTACCCGCTTCAGGCGGGTCACACAAGCCGTAGTTTTGAATCTCCCAGGCATATGCGTCGAGTTCATAGTCATCATAGCGACTATAGAACTCCATCATCTTCTTCATCTTTGTCCCTTTCTCCGCCGCAACCACGCCTTCTAACCAGAATGTTATGAATTCTTGGACGCGATTGTACCTGCATTCGTACTCCCAAGCGGTGGGATTCCAACCCTCAGGTTGTTCAGGTTCTACCGAGTCAGCTTCTTCGATAGCGGGGATGTCGGCGGTGTCATTGAGAGGTTGCGGGGGATTGGTCTCAGTCCTCTTGGACTTCTTTCGGTTTTTCCGATGTCGGTGATTTTTGAATTGGGGCTTCTGAGAGGCAGGATTAGGCATGTTACAGAGGGATAGGCAGAGAACTTGAACGAGTCGAAGGTGTGTGGAAGGTTGAGTTGTTTAGGGAGACAGATGGTGAGTGGCGATGGGAAAGATCGCGGTAGCGTAGCCTCCTATAAGCCTCGGGAGGAGTGGCTCATACCACAATGAAAGCTGCGACGAGTCCCAAAGGAGCAGGTAGAGCAATAGACACCGTTTCGGCAAACAAGGTGCTAGGGTTCGGGACTAGGCAGAAGAGAATCAGATTGAATAGAATGCCAGACACGTGTGATGTGAGAGCACGGCGAATCCCTGGCCGCCAAAGGAAGCTTTGACGGAGGACAAAGACGATATCGATAGTTGGCAGTATATTCAGGGTCCTGTGTATGTACAGTTGGCTGGATGCTGTGCACGGTACATAGACAATTGCTGCGTGCGCCCAAGTGGCGGAGAAAAGCTGCCAAGATACGTAGATGCTCTTCAGATTTTGCCTCTGAGCTTGAATCCATTTGGTGTTTGCGAGGCGTAGAGATCCAATACTTCCCGATTGCCTGCAACAGTAAGGTTGCACGGATTAAGTAGGCTCATGGAACAGTAACGGGCACCGGGCGAACTTACCATGATATGTACAGAGAAGCATCCTAGGAGACAGGAAGGCACGACTCCCAGTGGGGAGATTGATCTACTTGACTTCGTTTGGACTCAGGGTGGTAAGTAGCCTGCAAAAGCTTCACAGTGGTGACCGTAGATTATGAACGTAACGTGAATGATATTGTATACGGATTGTATACGAGATGTAGACTGTTGTAGACCATGGCGTACAGCTAGGAGATGGATGCTTCCTTGACGATGGTGGGATGCGGTGGGAGTAACTCAGTGGCTGACGGCATGACCGTTGACGCTGCCATACAATAGATGGATCGGTCTCGGACGGACGGACCGGTACTGGTGCCCGACGGCCCGCTCAAGAAGACATGACTATTCTTTTGAGACGAATCTGCTGCAGAGGACTGACTATATGCTCGACGATACACATCGAATAGGTACCTTGGATTTTTGTTCAGACTGAATCACATCGTTCAATGTTAGCATAGGCCTGTCTACGGTCGATCTCGGTGAGACTGAGGGCAAGGATGGCGGGGAATAAGTACAAAGATGCGAAGGGTATAAAATATATAGTAGATAGCTGTAACGATTGGTATCACGGATATAATATAATACATACTTGTGGCCACGACATCATCCCCTACGAGACAATGGCACATCGTCGTCGGTAGCGTCGCTCGCAGCACCTGCATATTCGTCCCTATCCGCTGGAGTTGTAATCCCCACAAGGCAATAAATGATAATCACAATGTACTCCATGACGATGGACATGATGAGGTAGATCGGCCATGACCCGCTGATAGAATTGAACTTTGAGAGACCATTGGCCGCTTGCCCAGCGGTAAGCGTAGGTGAGAAGGCTGAAAGAACAGAGTAGAGGACGCGGACAAATAAGAAGGGGAGCGCAGCGGATACTCCTACGAGGAGCTGTATTGGATTGAGGTTGTCAAAATCATGACCGCGCTAGGCTTGGGTTAGCTCACCTTGCGTCTATGCATCATAATGTTCTGCCTTGCTGCCCAGAGGTAACCGTGCAGAAGCACGAGTGCTGCATACAATGCCATATATAATATGCCACCAACGTGACGAAGGGTCAAGCCTGCGGTGGGGTTCTGAGGGGTAGCATTGGATGCCTGCGTGCCACCGGCGATTGTCAGGGCTAAGGCAACAATAGCCAAAACACCTAGTAATCGCAAGGGTCGCGCTAGTCTACCATCCGGGAACGCGTGATCAGTACTATAATGGAGGTAGTCAGTAAGATCAGATGTTTGCGTTTGAGTAACCAAGACGGCTCACATTGTAGATAGGAACCCTAGCGTAGCAAGTAGCAAAGGAGATACTCCGGCACTCTCGAGAATCAGGGAGACTGTGAATAGCGTTTTGTTTGGAGGGTTGCTCTGCTCAGCAGCGATGTGAATGCTTCCTCCCACAATGCGAACTAAGGGGGCGGAATGATGAGCTATCTATTGAAAGGGGCCCGATATCTTTGTGAATGCGTACTGATTGCCAGGATCAACAGGAAAAGCCAACCGGCCCGTCTTTGAAAACCATGGCGGAGGGTAATAACCACGCCGGCAAAGAGGACAGGCAGGTAAATAATGATTTCGACGAGGGATAGAATCCCTCGTGCGTCGAGAGCCATATTCAATTTCCGGTGAACGAGAAGGAGGATCAAGGAATGACTTGAACAAGTTGTGGGGTTAGGTTAAATGGCCGTGGACCTGAGGCACAAAGCTGGAAATCGTGCGCAATATATACTCACCTCAAAAGAGTTCATTCTTCAAGTTTTAGCGCATGTGCGCAGCGTACCAGTGGCCAGCACTTCATTGACATCCCAGCCCACTTACCCGCGGCGCGCGGAGCCCAATTGATCTAGTGATTCCGTGTCCTGTCGGTAGTACTTACTGGCTATACATGGTCGGGGAGTACAACAAGCGAGTGAGATTAGTAGCAGAATCACAGCCCCTAGCACAGGCGGAGCAGCAGGGCGGCATTGACTGTTACAAATTGTCGCGGTTGTCAATATGATGGAACTTCGATTTCCTCATTTGGAACTATTTTCGAAGAAGTTGAAGTTGAACCTTAAAAGATCTAAAAATAACCTGCTGCGTTTGTCCGACACGGCTATCGAAATCCGGTCAAGGTCGGTCCCGCAGAAGTTCATCCAGAAGCCAGGAAATCGTTCGCTATAGCACAGGTAAGATATCGCATTCGTTTATGTCGCGGTTTCGAATCATCTACAGCTCAGCGCATTCCGCAGGAAAAATTGACATGAGGCTCCCTCGTCGTGTCCCTTGGTCTTCCATTGCTGAGTTGGAACAGGTTTGCGCGTGGATCTACTCAGACGAGTCTGACACCATATCCAGACGTCTTGCTGCCGAGAGAGTAAGAATTTATGCCTGAAAACAATTGCACCAAGGTCTAAGTTCACATTGTTTCTCCAGCTTGCAGCATGGGGCGCGATAACCCCTCTACCTCATGCTATTGAGTCTACACACGCTATATTGGCAGCGAGTCTTCAAGACGCATCCTCCCAGAGCTCTTCGTCGTATCTGTCATTGAGACAGTCTTACGCGACAGCAATAATTCGTCTTGTCAACGGCTTAGTAGATCCAATGCAGTTGGGCGCATATGCGCGATCAATTTCAAGCATTGCCACTCAACTTGGGCTTCCTACTTGGTTAGTAGAGCTCCGCCATGCAGCTACCCACGAGGATCTACCCAGTCTTGAAATTCTACGTCAAGCTGCGAACGATGTAAGATGCGCCCACTCCTCAGCCTGGCTATCTACTTACGGGGCCCAATCAGTCCATGACTTGGTTGCTCAACAACTATTGGCTGCCTACAATAAACCCCGCAACTCCGCCCTCTGCACAGGCCCCGAAACTCCCTACCTTGGAGCCGCAGTTAAAGCAGTATAAGGACTTACTGAAGGCAACAACCCGTGACGCTTCTTTACAGAATACATTCAAGCCAGAAATAACAAGAGTGCTGCGGGAAGTCGAACGCTGGATATCTGGCGCGAAGGTTGCGGCGAACTTGTCCCTGGGAAGCTTTGATTGGGACGTCGGCGACGTCTCCACCGGTGAAAGGTCATGGGAGGAAGATCCAAGAGAACGATGGGCTCTGGAACGCCTGTGCGACTACTTGCTCGACAAAGGCGCATTGGTGCCACTTTCCAAAAAGTTGCTTCTGTGTCACTTCTCCGTTGTTTGATCGTGCTAATCGTCCTGACAGGAAACGCATCTCGTTGGATCGAACACTCAGCGCACCCCCTCCAAATATCGCTATTTGGCGACCGCTCATTTCGCACATTCAAAATCTCCATCCTAGTTTCCCCGCTGTCATTGTATCAAGGATGATCTCTCATTTGACAGAGGATCAAGATGCCCAGAAACCGTTTACAGAAGGTGACATGATTGCCCTTACACCTTCTGCCGCAGAAACACCGAAACGTGACCTATCCTACGAATTGTACCTTGCGAACTGGGCAAAATGGTTCGTCGACACCTACTCCAGCCCTGACCACGAGGAGAACAGCGATTCATCCGATGACCTTGTGAACCCGAAGCGTAAAGATGTGATCATCTCGCTCGCTGCAGGGCTGGGTCCGACGGGGCAGATGGCTGTGGGAACTGGGAACCCGTATGTTTGTTCTTCTTCGATGTAAACACTATCTGACCTCGTTCCTTGCGCTAGTGCCAGGATACTTCTGACAGCGCTCTGCTCTGATTATCCGGAATTGCAAGAAATCGTGGTGAACATGACCCAGAGGCCGGCAAAAACTGAATTGCGTGCGGTATGCGTCCTTCCATATCTTCTGCGCGGATGACTCTTAGCATCACTTTGTCCCCCATAGGAATGGAACGAACAGGACCTCGACGCAATGTTGGAACGCCTGCAAATGTTGGCTCCTTCCACTGCGTTGGCAACAACACAGGATATCGATATGGGCGTCGACGGCGAAGTCGAAAAAAATGCGGCCGCAGCATCGACACAAGATGGTCCTCTCGAATTACCCCCTGGTTGGCGAAAGCTTAGCGAGCATGGTTGGAGGGCAGCACCCATCGGCGTGTTTGTTACGGTTCAATGATTTTAGAGAGCAACTATCCGCAGCAGTCTTCTCTTCTCTTTCAATTTACCCGGGTACCCAGAGTCGCTATCCATCACCCACATCCACGCGTCGATGAGCATCGGTAGCCTCAAACCAGCGATCCAATTCATGTTGCGCGAGGCGACAGTACTACTGCCTACAATAGTCTGATTAGGGCACGGCAGATACAAGGGTACAACGGATTGTGTATGTCATCTCGCGATGCACCTATACTACAGAGAACGACTGTCTTCTCTGTGATTGTCTGTGGAGGAGATTACGTTGCGTCGATATCTACGTGTAAGCCATGACCGCGTCGGTCTGGATGAAATCGACCAATATATGAAATTTACGCCCGGCATAAGGATTACAACACGCTATGTGAACCATACTCCGTTGGAGATATACATGCGCTTAATTTAGCTAACTAGTCGTCACCAATCCTACACAGTACATAATGCAACATAGAGCCCAATGAATGAGGATATACAACTTGCATGCCTAATGTACAGTTGACGAACTGCTTAGGAAGCGGTATCAGGACTCGGAGCAGAGGAACGCTCGTCTTTCCGCCGTCGATTGCGATTTTCGCGCCTACGTGGTTCGGAACTATTCTGTTGCTGTCCGTTAGCTCCGGAGGTAGGTCGGCGTCGGCGTGGGGGTGGGCGACGAGCGTTATTGTGGTATGGACGAGCATCACGTTGCACCTGTGGTGCAATGTTTGCATTCATTGCCATGGTGGGAGGGCCTGCCGTGGACGAGGAGGCTATAGGACTAGTGCTCGTTTGAGATTCGTCCTTGGGCTTGGGTTCCGGGAGTGGTCCAGGATCGTAGAAGGGATTGTGCGGCTGCCAGAGCTTTGCGGGTTGATCGATGGACGGCTCATACAAGTAGCCATACATGCAATCAAACGTGAAGTATATCCTCTGAGGCACCGGGGTGACAAACGGCAGCATGCGCATCAACCGCTTGTAGAGCATGAAACCAGAATGACAATCATTGGCGGCATCTTTTCATGTTCAAGTTCAGTATACTGCGGCGAAAAGACAAAGCATTGCTCACATTCAACCTGATTATCTTTGAGGTACGCTGACCAGTCACTGCGCTGCACTCGGCCCTTGCTGAGTGCCGCCTGAAAATAATGTTCGCATAAGCGCGAAAGGCCTATCGGGTCGCTCCAGCGGCCTTTCCAGCGAGCATTATCAACGCTTCGCGCCAATAGCGCGAGATCGACGAAATTGCGGCAATTGACATTGTAATCTGTCCATAGTTTCTTGCAATCGTCTATGCCCGAATGAGCACGGGAATAGGTTCAGATGCAAATAACTGACATTGAATACCGACGCCGGCTTTGACTATGTTGGGATTTTGCAGAAAGGCCTGTAGAGCAGCGGGAAACTCTGCCCCATAGAATTAGCCTCGCACTATTACTCCAGGAGAAGTTAGGACTTGCCATTCATTGCACTGACTTGCAGGAGAAGAATATCTTTGTCATCCGCTATTTGCACAAGAGCGACGGGGTTCTGCGGGGTGCCTTTAACATAGTTGGGTTTCCATTCTAAATCGAAGCCGTAAGCCGCCCCTTTGAGCTGCGCGATGGCACTCGTCGCCTGTGCGGCATCTCTGATGTAGTGTCTCTGGGCATTGGGAGAGAGCTCCCTCCATGAGTATAGCTTGTCTGTGGTCGGACCCTGCTTTGAGGGAGGGGGTTTATTAGGTTTATTCCTTCGATTGCTTGACTGCGGTATTGCATCGGAAGGATGGGTGGATGATGGAGCGGGTTGGGGATGTTGAGACTGCATTGACCGTAGCTCGTGGATCTGTTACGATGTAGATGGCTCGTAATCGGTACGGCCAAGTTGATTCGTGTGTACACTATGTGGTGTTCCGACTGAAGATCCAAAGATGCAAGGACTGAGAAACAAAGAAATAAGCGATAATAATGTCCCCACAATTACAAGATCACGAAGACCCGAGCTTCAACTTCAGCGGTGGTCTCGTAGATGAGGGCTTGCAGAGTACGGCGGAAGATGTGAATAGCTTCCAAAGGAGGGTACAGGAGAAGTAAGCGATTGTCTGCCACAGCAGAATGATGTGGTGGGTACAAGAGGCGAGCGGAACTCAATGTGCAACCTTGGGAACTTGGAGCGTTGCAAGTTGGCTACGAGACGTTGTACGGTAGCTAATAAAAGCGCGTCAACAAACAGCTCCAGTGCACTATGTTTGAGTGGTCGTAGGCTGATATTCGTCGTTGCAAGAGGTTGCAAGCCAAGTGAGGAAGAGGCGTTGCCGCTTCGCTCAGGCCACAAATGGACCGTGTGCAGCCATGTCACGTGGTAATCGAGGTCGGCCGCCCGTCGGCGACGACCGACGGCATTTGGCGGCACGCGCATGTGACTCGGTCGCGAGAGGCCCTAGCACACGCGCGCGGTGCACCCTCATTGTCCAACGTGTCTCTGCCACTACAGCAATTTCGAAACTTTCTCAATCCACAGTCAATGCTATAAGTATCTGCAGTAATGCCGGCAGATGGTAAATGGTACGCCGTGTTGAATGGCCGAGAGGGTACGAAGATCTATCTCACATGGCCAGAAGTGAGTCTCAACCTACACCTCCTTGCGCTAGGAAACAAGCTCACTGTTTGTCTTACTTCAGGCGGAAAGAAATGTGAGTAAATACTGTGCGCATGAGGCATACAGGTGAACCTCCTGTAATAGGTCTCGAGATTCCCTGGCGCAATCCACAAGTCGTTCAGAAGATTAACGGATGCTGAAGATTGGTTGGCAACTCGTTCTGGCGTAGCAATTAAGAAAGGTGCGTCTTTACATAACGCTGCCCAGCACAGAACATTTATGTCTATGTGAGAAGAGGTTATTGATATTGATGCAATGGACGATGAACCCGCATCTGGTGTTCCAGTGGCAGGGCCTTCGAACTCGGGAGTCAATTTGAATCAACGTCGCCAGCGCATCCCTGTTCTGTCCTCCAACCAACCAGAGCCACAAGCCCAGCAAGCTAGACCACCTCCAGTTCCTATGCCTCCTGAGCCCGCATTCAATGCTGCTCCTGCTGTTCATTTATCAGACGAACAGCAGCACGTCCTTGACTTGGTCAAACGAGGGAAGAATGTATTTTTTACTGGATCCGCCGGTACTGGGAAGTCCGTTCTGCTGCGTGAGATTATCAAGTGGTGTAGATCCCAAGACGCAGAGTGGGGCGACGTAGGCATCACCGCTTCCACGGGGATTGCATCCATTAACATTGGAGGATGCACTCTGCATTCATGGGCTGGAATTGGTCTTGGTAAGGAGCCTAAGGAACGTTTAGTATACAAGATTCTTGGTCACAGCGCGAAACCTCCTGATGAAGAGCCGGGCTTTGAAATCGAAAGGCCACGTAAAGCAAACGCCAACTCTGTCATGCGTTGGCGCAAGACTCGTGTTTTGATTATAGATGAAAGTAGGTACTGAATGTCTCTTCGTTTCGAAACAGGTTCTCAAATTTCTTCCAGTTTCTATGATTGATGGGTATCTCTTCGACAAATTGGTGGGCTTTGAATTATCTCTGCATATCTCCTCGGAGATTGACCGAGCTCTAGGAATATGTCGCCCGGGCAATACGACGTAACAGTGCACCGTTTGGTGGTCTTCAGGCAAGAAGCTTTTGGGCGTGATCTATTCTTTGCCTTCTGAGTCTAATCGCATCGCTAGCTTGTACTGTCAGGAGATTTTTGTCAGTTGCCTCCAGTGCCAGACCAAAGTAGTGGCGTCCCGCTAGCTCAAGTTTTCGCATTTGAAGCCAAGTGTTGGAATCAATGTGTGGGTAAACCCATATTCCTTACAAAGGTTTTCCGACAGAAGGAACAGCGTGAGTTCGCCCTTGCCTGTGATTCGCACACAATAATATTTATGAATGCATTTGTGCCTATGCAGACTTCGTGGATATGCTCAACGCTATGCGATACGGCAATATGAGTCCAGAAGCCATCCGGACCTTCCGTGGCCTTTCTCGAGAAGTCCATTATACCGACGGCATAGAGCCCACGGACCTGTGCGTATAGCATCGCGGTAGCTCCTGAACGCGTATTCAAATAGTCGTTTCACAGCTTTCCGACCAGGATGGAGGTTGAAGGATGTAACAGCAAACGATTAGCAGCAATTAAAGCTGAAGTACACCGATATCGGGCGACTGATCGCCCGGGATACGATGAAAACGGCAACCCCATATCTAAGGAGAAGATGGAGAAACTCTTGGATCGTCTTGTCACACCAGCTACCATTGACTTGAAGGTTAGTCACTCAATGGCGTGAACCACGAAACAATACTCACTTAAGTAAAGGTTGGAACTCAAGTGATGATGACCAAGGTTTGTATTCTAGGTGGCTAAATCTCTTTCTGTCTGCTCAATCTCCGTTCAATTCTAGAACATCAGTCAAGGTTGCTTAGTGAATGGGTCTGTAGGCAAGGTGGTTGACTTCCTCAAGCCTCGTGAGGCCGTCGAACGAGGAATCGAAATCGCCATGTCTAAAAAGATCGAGGGTGACAGAGCTAAACCCGCGGACCACCTGCTAGACCGTCTACTGGCGAATGACACGGTTTGGCCCGTAGTGCATTTCAACGTTGGCACCTACCTTTGCGTGCCTGAATCCTTCGAGGTGAATGGCCCCGAAGGCCAGGTGGAGGCCCAAAGATTGCAGGTACGTTCATGGTGTCATTTTGAGCGCGAGACGCGAGAAGACATGCAGTGATCACTCTAGGTCCCTTTGATTTTGGCGTGGGCATTGAGTATACACAAGTCCCAGGGTCAAACTCTCGAACGAGTCAGGGTGAATCTTGCCAGGATCTTTGAGAAGGGGCAAGGTAAAGTGTATCTATACGCCATTGTCATGGCATCGAGCTAATATATGCCTCCAGCATACGTTGCTTTATCTCGCGCCACAAGTATTGAGCGGCTGCAGGTGTTAAACTTCGACCCAGCTAAGTATGTGGTTGCATTCTAGAGGAGTATCCCATTCGCTCACCTTATTCCACATACATAGGATCATGGCACACCCTCGCGTTTTGGCTTGGATGAAGGAGCAGTCTGGCTCTGCCGACCAAGTCGATGACGACCTTGAATTTTGGGCGGAAGAGATATATTGAGCCGGTTCACTCATATTAGACGATATTCAAGACAATAGTAGACCGTCACATTGGCACGACAGTGGATGAACTTCATGACATTTTACAACACCTTGTCATACGTATGAAACTGTAAATAGAAATTCTGGAACAACTAGGTACTTGGTATCTCAACAAGAAGACTATGGTAAGTACCGTCACAGGATACAGTATAACCCAAAAAGAAAAAGAAAAAAGCCTTAAAATACATTACTTCGTGGACGTTCATGTCAATATTCGTATACAGGTTTCATTCGCTCCCACTCTTTTCCCTTGCATGAGTTTGATTCTCATCAGCTTTGGAACTTGGCGAGACGGTTGTGCTCCTGCTTCCCGAGCGCGTATCTACGTCCTTAGCAGGTGCTGGTGGAGGAGTGGATGGAGGTCGCTGGATAGAGGTCGCGGATGTAGCCGAGGTTGGAGCCGTCTCGAAAGTCGATGGTGAGAAGGGCTCAGGGCTTGGAGATTCGTCTGGATCAGGAATGACGGGGATCGGTGGATCCTCCTCATCTTCTGCTTCAGTGGTGGAAAGTGAAGGGAATGCTAAACTCGACTTTGACGAAGATGAGACACTGGGACCTGGAGGAATAGGTTCCCTGTCTGACCACGGGGAGGGCAGAGATGCATTTGACGGTGCTCGACGGTGTTCGCTCTTCGTAGGCGAAGGTGGTACAGGACCATACCTACTGGTCGCCGACTGAGGTGCGAAGGGCACGTTTTCATCGAACCATTGTGGAGGTTTCTGTGGGGGAGGTAGCGATTGACGAGCTGGAGAGGAAGACATAGGGCCGGAGCGGAGCGAGGGGTGGATACTATCAGCAGGACGTGGCGGTAATCGAGGTGCAAAGTCATTGGATGAATTAGCAGTATCCTTATGGTGAATACTATTGGCAGGACGTGGCGGTAGTTCAGGTGCAAAATCATTGAATGAATTAGCTGGATCCTTGGAGGTGGAAGAGTTTGAGGGAACAGGCCGCGGGGGGAGCGGAGGAACGACGAAACCATCATCATCCTTCAGTGGAGTAGGCGCACGAGGGGGTACCTGAGACACTTTTGTATGAGACGAACCGTATGAAACTATGAGTGCTGGTTCATCGAGCGGGGCAGGAGGAAGAGGCGGTGATTGCGTGTTGCTGAAGAGGATGTTAGCGTGTGTGATTAGATCCTCCATGAGCGTATCCTGTTGCATTTGAGGTCAATAAAATTGGCGAGATACAACCAGATATAAAGCTAACCTTCCATGACTGCACATTGAGAAGGTCGCCCGCTGCCTTGGGTAGGTCATCCTCGCCAAAGATGACACTTCCGAAAACGATGGCAAGATTCTTTGCATCCATCTTGTTCTTCTCACTATGAGAAGCGACTCGTGCTAGATGCTCGACAATCGCTTTCAATGTTGCTTGGTGGATTGGCGGAAGCCTCCGAATCTTCCCCCGCAGTAACTGAAAGTCCTTGGATATTTGATCCTCTGCAGTATCAGGCGATTATCAGTATCCACGGTGCATATAGCTCACATGCGACTCGCCTATTTCATCTGTATGCGCAATGCGGTCTTGCAAGGGAAATTTGAAGACGGGCTCCGGTAGTTCACGAAGATACAACTGATGCTTGAATGAGTACGCCGACAAGTATTAAGCGTTCGCCTTACCTTTAACAAAGAGGCAACAGCATAAACATCATCATGCGGTGCTTGGAACATGAATGTAGCTTCATTGCGTTCAATTTTGTGTTGAAGCTACCATTGCGTCAATACAGATGGCCTAACAAGGAAACTATGTTCAAATTGATACCTCTGTTACGGCAGCATGGCGTCCTGAAACCTAGTATTCCAGAATAAGCCTTAGTAATGAGAAACACCGATTCAGAACAGAGTCAACGTACCCTGTAAATCCCTTCTGCATCCATACCCCTATTTTCAATTTCGTTGATACAAATCTTGACGATCTTCGGAATCTCGCCATCGCTCAATCCCCTTGAAGTGGCGTAATCAACCAGACTAACGCCAAAAATTAGGTCGCGACATTCCCCAACCGTATAATTGTAATAGTATTGTGGCTTTGGTGATGCTTGGGCGAGTAATTGAGGGATTTGAGAAGCGATGGAGGAAGCATCCTTCTCAGGATTGATTCGTTCTACGATTTGTAGTACACGGTTACAGAGGCCGGTCTGCGTCGAAGCGGTAGCACTGCGGGTGAAAGTAAATGATCAGTTCGTGACAATCCAAAGGTCCGACTCACAGCATATTATCTAGATACCGCTTCAGCACTTGCTTTACAGTGATGGAGTTCTCACGAAGAAAAGATTCCATGCTCTGCGGCGATCATTTCATATATAAGAGCAGCAAGTTGAACGGAATAAGAACATACATTATAACCACTTTCGAGAATCTTGACTCTGCGGAGGCGCAAGGTCTCGAGCCAATGAACAGCTTTGCGATACTCCTTGTCTAGTGCAATCAGCCAAAGAATCAACCTTTTTGAATTAAAGATATCCCCAAGATAGCCGGCTTTACCTGCTTCATCTGCTTCCCGCTTTGCCCGAACGGAACGTAAAGCGTTATCACTTCTTCCGGCCAAGGCATCCTTGACATTGTTCTTGTCAAGGAATGTCATGAGCTGATTCAGCTGTTTCTTGCCTACAGCTGACATTAGGGTATTTACTCAGTAATCCCAGGATAACAAACCTTGAGATGCAATATCATGAAGAGCTGTTGAGGACGACGGTGATCGGTTACGAGTTGCAGGAATAGTACCGGACGCGCGACGCTCCAACGGTCTGAGTGGTTGCGGGGCCGTTACGACGGGTCTTCCACTTGAGACACTAGACCTAGGGGATACAAATGGATTCTCCGCAGTGGTGGTAGGCGAAAGAGGTGAACGCTCTGCCGCTGCCGCTGCCTTGTAGTCCTGTTCACGAAGGAGTATGAGTGGCAGGTGGCTGTAAGAGGTATAGGCTGAGTACCTCGACTTCCTGAGACTTCTTAAGGTACGCTCGTTTCAGCTTAGGGTAAACGTTCTCGCTATATTCAGTATGGGCGGAAATGGCATCCTTTAGATCTTCGCGAATACGTTTGCGTATTCGTTCTTGAGTTTCCTAATGACGAGACATACCAGTTGTGAATGAGATGTTCTAGTCATCTACTGACTTACCTTCAGGTTTGTCAGGGGGTTTATAACGTCCGTGGTTAGGGTGTGAGCAAAGGCAACGCGAGATTGTACCTCTATGTGGCGGATGGACGTCAATAAGTCCGGAAAGAAGCAGCGATATACCGACCTCTGTCAAGATTCTCCCTGACTTCACTCCACGCAATGCGGGTTGTGCTGCGTTCATTTCGATCATCCAAATAGGTGTCGATCGACCTAGCCTTCTCATATAGCCTTCTGAGAGACTCGGTGCTGAGAATGTGCATGAGACGAGCAGAGACTACCTCATGAATGCCACATACTATATTTGCTCGATCCTCCGCCTGAGTGTGAAAGACAATTGGGCTCGGAAAGTCGTAAGAGGGCAGCAAAGCGGCGCACCTTTCTTGGAAGAAGTTGAGATATGAATCAGTTAGCACCTTCAGTTGCGCATCAAATAGGGGTATCGGCCCATTTGGCACGTCCGCAGCGGAGGGACGTGTCAGTGGTGGGTTGTCTATGTTGGCCGTCATGAAGGTCAGAATCAACAAGCATGCAGTCTCAAAAACTCCCGCTGCAGCTACTACTTGATCGTGTTCATTCTCAACCGTAACCCATCGCCCACCCCCGGTCACCCCCAATGCAAGTAAATTAAGTACTTAAATGTGGGAACACGCTGAAGGGAAGGTGCACGGGGTCATGGTTTGGATCATGCACGTGGTCTGAGTCGTTGTTGGCCTGGGGCCAAGAAGTTCAACTTGCAGTGAACGTTGCGAACTTCGTGGGCACTTCGAAGTTTCTGCCGCGCCCGACTGAGACATTAATATACATCCATATTGAAGGATTGGTGGCGCGAATTTTCGTTTCTCTCCTGCGCGACTCGTTTACGGTTCCAGCATCCAAGTCATGACTCTGACGACTCACGCGAGTTCACCAAAGTCTCCTCAGCAGGCTCAGTGCGGCACTAAGCACTTCTCGGACTCGGGCAATTTCTTGTTAGTATTACTCTAAGATGGTCTCTTAAGCAGCGGTGAGCTTCCGTCATAGTCAACAGTGCTCTGAAAGTAGCTGAAAGTAATATCAAGTCGTATGGACGCGTACGCGGTGACGTGATTGCGATAACGCGTGGTGGGTGAGCATGTTATCGGGTGTGAGTTTAATATGCAAGGTATGACACCAAGCGCTGGCCATATATAGCGGAGCCGGCGAGCTTGGCAGAACTCAGTCATCTTATTCTTCGCCCCGTCCTATTGAAGACCTGAGCAACGTAGAGAACGGTGTCGCAAGTCAGATCACAGCTGCGCCGCCAGGCTCTAGTCGTTGGCGAAGATGTGGACGCCCTCGAGCTCATCACCAGTCGCAGCATCTTGGTTGTCTCCGTTATATACAAACTCGAACGGCATTCAAGTTGTCTTGCATTCCTACGTTCCGAATGGTCGTGTCCTAGCCCTGTCCGAGGAGGAAGGCTTCTCGTATGTCTTTTCATATGCGTAAAAGGCTATACTCAGTTTTTTCCCCCTTCTACAGTAATGTTTGGCACAATTCGCTCGCTATTCCAGTATATGCGTCGGGCGTGTCCCTGCTCGCCTTCGGTATCAACATCCTATGGAGTTCTATACTGTGCAAGTTGTTTAGCCATGTCCCTTCTACGAGTGAAGACGACGGTGCACGCGAAGAACCAGGACACTCGAAGAGCATTCGTGCTCACATCGACTCTCTCGGAGGGCTACAGATATTCATATTCAGAATCGCGCGGCTGGTGTCCTGCTTAGCGTTGCTTGCTCTGAGTATGATATCTTTACTGCGCGACAAAGCACAAGATGCGTCTGGGAGCTCATCTGTCTCATTACTGCTCCACTTGGGTCTTTGTATCGTCTACGTACGACAGTCCAATTCATATATTGGCGATTATTGACATTGGCTTTAGGGTTACGCCGCAATTTTGGCTGTTCTATCCGTGACCGCAAAACCAAATCGAGCTCGTAGTAGTATTAGACATCTATGTTTTGTCTTGCTAACTGCTTGGGTCGTCTTCCTGTATCGCGACTTTTGGCCATTCGCTACTGTTACTCTTAAACCCATCGACAGGGATGAAGCTCCGTTGATATGGATTCATATTGCAATCCTCACATTCGCAGCTGCTGTCGTGCCTCTTACTATCCCCCGTCAATACATTCCTCTCAATCCCGAAGACCCACAAAAAGAACCCAATCCTGAACAGACGGCATCTCTTCTGTCGCTTTCCACCTACGCCTTCCTTGACAAGCTCGTCTTTGCGGCATATGCTATGCCCCACCTTCCCCTGGACAAGTTACCACCACTCGCAGATTACGATTCCACAAAGAACTTGGTATCGAGGAGCTTTCCGGTATGAAAGTTAACATATCCTTCGTTGATCTCGTGCTAATCTCCTGCAGCATTTGGACCCATTCACAACACATAGGAGGAGGCATATCTTTTTTGGTTTGATGAAAGTCTTCAGTAAGTGTTACCGTTCATGTGTATGGTGAAGTCAACTTAAACTTGCGTAGGAATCGAATACTGCGTGCTTGGTACAATGCTTGCTTTGCGAGTACGTTCAGAATAGAATACATCAAAAAGTAAGACTCACTTTTCGCAGGTCATCACAACCTTCGCAGGTCCAATCGGTATCAACCGATTATTATAGTAAGTCTTCATTTGGGAGAATAGAGGAAACATTATCTTACATTCCTCAGCTACTTGGAGAACGGCGGCGAGGGCACGAATATTCGACCATGGGTTTGGGTTTCCTGGCTACTACTGGGCCCTATCCTCGGCTCGTTGGCAGTTCAATGGTACATCTTTGTTGCGGTACGTGAATAGTCCTCAACTCCTTCGTCCTCTCAAGCTAATACATTTTAGACTGGTATGCTAGTACGAACTGAGGCTATAATCACCCAGCTTGTGTTTGAGCATGGTCTTCGAATTCGTATGAAAGCAGAAGCCAGAAGTGATATGTCAGCTTCAGCGCGGTCAAGCGTCGCTCCTACGCCAGATACAGCTTCCATAGCGGAACGGTCTGATGCGGCAGATGAGGCACGAGATGATAGCGAAAATGAGACTGTTGCGTCTGGTGTCGGCTCCAACGACGGGAATAAGGGCAAGCGGGGCGAGTCTTCTACTCCAACGGCGAGCAGTTCAAGTACGAAAGTTACAGAGAAGCCTGCGGAAAGCTCCGGCGGTGGTAATTTGTCTGGTAAAATGACAAATTTGGTCACAACCGATTTGAACAATATTGTGGACGGTCGCGATTTCTTATTCGTCCGTACGTTACTCAGGTCTTGCCCGAACAATGACCTTACTCACTCTTGACCCGTAGTCTTGTACATGCCGTTCCAGGTAGTACTCTGTGCTATTTTCCTGTACAAGGTTCTTGGCTGGAGGTATGTGGAAAAAAGCTGTCCTGAAACTGATAGCTTGCTAAGTGGTATTTCAGTGCTTTCGTCGGCATGGGAGTGACAGTCGCACTCTTTCCTGTTCCTGGATTCATCGCGAGTCGCTTACAGGCGGTCCAAGTGGAGAAGATGAAAAAGGTGAAGCCTTAGCTTTTAGTCCGTCGTCCCGCAGTGACTGACCGGTGTAACGTAGACCGATGCAAGAGTACAAACCGTTACTGAAGGTACATCGAGATATGCTATATTTTTCAATTCGTATTGACACCTTTCGCTCAGTCATGAATGTGATTCGGATGGTCAAACTCTTCGGATGGGAGGCACGCATGAACGAGCAACTTGCCGAGAAACGAGAGCAAGAGCTGATGTACCAGCGTCGTCTGAAGCTTCTCGAATTGGCCAATGGATGCGCCAAGTACGTTCTCGCCTGTGGTTGTATGCATTAGCTGACGATCCCTTGCAGCTTCTTGATCCCTTGCTTCACCATGCTTTTCACCTTCGGCACATTTGTGAGTGAAATCTTGCCCTTTCGATCTGCGGCCCGCGTACACATTGTGCTGACTGCATGGCGTAGACCCTGATAATGAAACAACAGTTGTCGGGTGCGTAATGACCACGAACACACCCTGACCCAAAGCTGACCTACGCAACAGCCTCTATCATCTTCCCTGCTATGGTCGGTGAGTGGCCCAATAACTGAATAGGCATGCGCGTGGAGACGTGATTGTATGACGTTCGAAGTGTATAAAAAATCGCATCACACAACATATTCAGTTTTCACACAACTCAGCCTGCCCACCAGCGCTTCCTCCCCGGCGTTCAGTAGCCTCCTCGCCTACGTCTAATCGCCGAGCGCGCTTAGACGATCGCTTTCCGGACTTCGACATTTCAAGTTCGACGCAGTGTCCTCCTTCCCCTCACATTGACTCCTACATCTCCTCTCCTCCGATGCCCTGTCTTGTAGCGGTCACCGGTGTACCTACTTTCTTCTATAGATACCCTCGCGATATGCTTGGCGCACAGGCTTTCAAACTCAAGGAAAGAGGCTACCGGATATCCAGGCAGCTGAGGACATTGCCAGCGCATGATTCCAGGCCATTGGTGTCTCCACGGACGACGGGCATGTCTGAAATATTCTGCCCCTCCCTCCCTGGTCCGCAGGATGTAGTAGGTGAGCTTGGGCAGCAAGGTATTCATCTATACTTCACCTATTCTTCGCCTCATGCCCTACTGTCCCGGTGGGGTTCATATACTCCAAAATGCAAGATTTCCTATAGTCGCTCTCTTCTCCTGTCCACTTCCTGTATGTATACCAATACAATACCAACCCATGTATGCCCTGCTAAGACCATGAAATGCTATGATTAATGATGAAGTGAGCCATGCCCGAATCTTGTGTGATTTTGTGGCTCAATAAATTGCGCAAATTGGTAAGTTGTGTTACTTTCAATGTTGTGGGGGCAATGATACACATAAGTTGTGAGTTTCCAGCCGATGTTGTGTGAAAAATGGATATGTTGTGATAATTGATTTTTTATACAGATCGAACGCCATAGAGCAGAGTTTGTCGACTTTCACCCCCCCCTTCTGATTATATTTCTAGACTGAGTTACTTGACGACTACGCTGAGAAAGCTAATCCGAATGCCGCTCCCGAACTCTTTATGCGCAATGACGTTGATCCCAACGTTATTGGTTTCCGCGAGGCATCCTTCACCTGGAGTGCCGAGAACGACGGAACCTTGACTCCCGGTCCAAGCAAGCGGAACTTCACGCTTCGAATAGAAGATGAGCTGAACTTCAAACCTGGTCACATCAACCTCATTGTAGGACCCACAGGATCAGGAAAGACGTCCATGTTGATGGCTTTGCTTGGTGAGTAACCTGGTAAATATTCAGAGCCAATGTTCATATTTCTTCCAGGTGAAATGCACTACATTCCGATGGGACCAAATTCGTACTATAATCTACCTCGAAGTGGAGGCGTCGCTTATGCAGCTCAGGAATCATGGGTGCAAAATGAAACCATCCGGGTATGTTGCCATTCAAACGGCATGTGACGCTTGGGTATCTGACTGTCTACTCAAAGGACAATATCTTGTTCGGAGCCCCCTACGACGAAACTCGTTATAACAAAGTGATTTATCAGTGCGGTCTGACTCGCGATCTGTCTCTCTTCGATGCGGGTGATCAGACCGAGGTTGGTGAAAAGGGTTTGACGCTGAGGTCAGCAGGACTAGTTATCCTAAATTCTATGCATTCTTTTAAACTAAATCTTCATTGTTTGCAGCGGTGGACAAAAGGCTCGTATTACGCTTGCTCGTGCGGTGTATTCCAATGCTCAAATTCTTCTCCTTGACGATGTGTGTTCATCTCAGTTGACGCGGGTTTGTTTACGCTGCTAATCGAAGACTTAGGTACTTGCTGCTCTCGATGTGCATACCTCCCGATGGATCGTAGATAAATGCTTCAAGGGAGACCTCCTGCGAGGACGTACGGTTATTCTTGTGGTACGTACGGTTCCATCTTATGATTGGTCGGCGCTTTCTCACCGTTAGTCTGTAGACGCACAACGTTGCTATGACCAGCCCGATCGCGGAGTTTGTAGTTTCCTTAGGATCAGATGGTCGTGTCCTCAGTCAAGGGACCTTGTCGAAGGCCCTGGCCAAGAACAAGAAGCTTGCCGTTGAGTTGAAGGAAGAGACTGAAGAGATCCAAAAGCACGAGGATGAAATTGATCAGCCTGATGAGCCCGATGTACCTGCGAAGTCGGATGGCAAGCTCATCGTAGACGAGGAGATTGCATTAGGACATGTCGGATGGAAAGCTCGTAAGTGTCTTATGGCAGACAACTGTAACTTGAGATTCTAACATTCCTTGTAGTCAAGCTATTCTTCTCTGCTATGGGAGGCAGACATTCCTACATGTTCTGGGCTACCTTCTTGACTGGAATGACCTGTACGCCCATCATTGAAGTCATACAGACATGGTTCTTGGGTTACTGGGCAAGACAATATGATATCATGCCTCCCGAGGATGTGTCCGCCATCCAGTAAGTCACTGGCCTCCTAACAGTATTCAGCACCATTGACCGACATATATCAGTTTCCTCACATTATATACTGTGCAACTCATTCTTGGCAACGTATTCTACATCACTGGAGCGGTCGTGTTCATTTTTGGTTGCTTGCGGGCCTCTAGAACGATCCATAAGACACTCACAACGTCTGTTTTGGGTACAACGCTTCGTTGGCTCGACAAGACACCCACATCTCGTGTAATCACTCGTTGCACAAAGGACATTGCAGCCGGTAAGCCTTTCCACATTGATTGATGATTGTGAAATATGAAGCTCATCCTTATCAACACACGCAGTTGATGGTCCTATCGCTCAAAATTTTGGCTTCATCGTGGAGATCACTACCTTCCTCGTTGTAAAGTTTATCGCGGTGGTCGTCATAACCCCTGTTTTCCTTATCCCCGGTCTCTTGATTGCTGGTATTGGCGGTTGGTGTGGGCAGATTTACATCAAGTCTCAACTATCGGTCAAACGTGAAATGAGCAACGCGCGGGCACCTGTATTGGGTCATTTCAGTGCTGCAATGGCGGGGTTGACCTCCATTCGTGCATACGGCGCTCAAGACTCTTTCCGACAACGAGCATATGACCGCATTGACCGATACACGAGATCCGCTCGGACGTTCTATAACCTGAACCGGTGGATTTGCGTGCGGATAGAGACACTGGGTGCACTTTACCAAGCTGGATTGGCTGCCTATCTCATATACGCTACCAAGGTGCATGCTTCCGATGTCGGTTTCTCGCTGGCTATGGCGGTCAGCTTCAGCAGTACTATTCTCTGGTGGATCCGTATGGTCAATGACTTCGAGGTCCAAGGAAACAGCTTGGAGCGTATTCAGCAATACTTGGAAATCGAGCAAGAACCTAAGCCTACCGTTGACGGAATCCCTCCCGCTTATTGGCCTGCAAGTGGCAACTTGGACGTGCAGAAGCTATCAGCACGTTACGCTCCTGATGGACCACGGGTCTTGCAGGATGTCACCTTCCAAGTCAATTCGGGTGAACGGGTCGGAATCGTAGGACGAACAGGCAGCGGCAAATCCTCGTTGACGCTTGCCCTCCTTCGTTGTATCTTGACAGAAGGGACGGTCCGGTATGATGGTTTAGAGACAGATAAAATCAACCTCGATGCTCTTCGTTCGAATATCACCATTATCCCCCAAGTCCCCGAACTGCTGAGCGGTTCGCTTCGCCAGAACCTCGATCCATTTGGACAATACGACGATGCAACATTGAATGACGCCCTTCGCGCCGCCGGGTTGTTCAGCCTGCAAAGCGAGGACGATGAAAGTCGCATTACCTTGGATAGTCCCATTGCTAGTGGGGGTGGAAACCTGTCCGTAGGGCAAAGACAGATCTTGGCGCTTG
Source organism: Panus rudis PR-1116 ss-1 (assembly GCA_022160315.1). Lineage (NCBI taxonomy): Eukaryota > Fungi > Basidiomycota > Agaricomycetes > Polyporales > Panaceae > Panus > Panus rudis. The sequence goes on along the minus strand of MU275172.1, from coordinate 165,144 downwards.
CGAGAGCTATCGTGCGGAGAAGCAAGTTACTGATTCTCGACGAAGGTACGTTTCAGTACTAGTATAATGGTCTAGATTTTTTCTCTTACGAACAGTGTACTTTCTCAGCTACATCCGCTATCGACTACGAGACCGATACAATCATTCAGTCATCCCTTCGCAAGGAATTGGACAAGGATGTCACATTGCTAACCATAGCACATCGTCTGCAAACAATTATGGACGCAGACAAAATTATGGTGCTGGACGCAGGCAAAATCGTGAGTAACGTTGTCTGAGGTCTATATGCGAATGCTCACACATTTTGTTACTGCGTAGGTCGAGTTTGGCAAGCCAAGTGAGCTCTTACAAAATGAACACGGTTTCCTCAAGAGCCTTGTCGATGAAAGTGGAGACAAAGCTGCGCTCTATGCAATGGCTGCCGAAGTTCCCAGCGATTCATGAAGGACCACCGTTTGCGGAGCTATTTATGAATATATACGACTTTACGAGATTTGTCTCTCCCGGTTTGTAAGTTTTGTCCTTTCACGACAAGGCACAACTAGCACCATAGGTGTATTGTATTCGGAACGGAAGTACTAGATCGTAGACGTTTGATAGCCATGATAGACTCTTCCAACCCGCGATACCCCCTGATAACTTGTCACACGACCAAACAAACCTAACCGCGATACGATGCAGTTACACTGACAGGCAATACCGGTATCCAGCAATAGCAATAAACACAAATCGAACAGAGCATGCAAAGTACTGAGGGGAAAGTCTTGAGTCGAGGCAGAAGACCAGAAGCCATCTGAATGGACATCAACTGGTAGGAGTGGGTGATGGTGCCGAGGTGGGCGGAGGAGATGCACAAAACTTCTCCAATTTCTTCCGCAAAGGATGGTCGAAGCGAACTCCGACCGTCTTGAGCAACATTGCAAGTTCCCCCGCTAACCTTCGCCTCTCGTCCAAGTCCCCTCCCTGCCCCTCTAGCAGTTCCTTCACTGCACGCGCGAGCCTACCCTTTGGCATCTGGGGTCCCTGACTATTGCTCGAAGGAATTTTGTTTCGCTTTCCGTTCCTTTTTGCCGTCTTGGGGACGGTCAAAAGCGGTTCGATGCATTCGATGCGGAATCGTCGATAACCGAGGTTGACTAGATGAACAATTCGGTCTGGCTTGCTGGCTGCCTCTGCACACGCTTCAGCCTGCGCAAGCTCTTCCGGAGAGCCCCCCTCCGAATAACCCCACTTCTTCAATTCCTGCACCCTCATCTCTTTCAGTTTGGTTTGAATCTTTTCGCGAGTGTCATCCTCCTGGATCATCTTTGTCACCACGTCGAGCATGTCCGTCAGCCTGAACCAACCTCTGTCTTCGTCCACGGCGCGTTTGACGTAGTGACGGTTGACATAGTTGAGAAGGCGGTCAACGGAACGGACTCCGGCGGAATAACGATTGAAGCAAGGGACAAGGTAATGGATGAGGGAAGCATCGTCGTGAGGCGTACCCAAGAATACCTCCCTCGCAATCTCGGCGTAATACCGATCGAGTTGGTCGTACAGGTCTGTACCACTTGCTTTAGCTTTGTCTGTGCGGGGCGCAGTCATGGCAGCAAAGGAAGCCATCTTCTCCGCTGGATGCTGCGGCATGCCGACTTCGGATTGGGAAGTAAAGTAGTTGTAGACGGCGGTGTGAATTCCCATGTGATATGCAACGTCAATTGCGGGTGCCTTGGCGGTGTTGTTGGTCGGTGAGCGGACTATATGGTCCAAGGCTGGCTGAAGGTAACCCCAAAGCGCGGAGAATGATGCTGCGGGGTTTGCGCTGCCTGTGGCAGGATTCGGGAGAGGGGGAGCTGAAGGCGCAACAGCTGCACCTATGCTGGGACAAACAGGGATTGCGGTGGTGGATTGTACGTGGGCCTGGCTAGTGTTCTGGGAGGACTTGGATTTGGATTTCTTGCCCTTGGCCATCGTATCCTCTGGAATGCAAACAAGAAGTGCGAGGTTGGCTGAGGCCGCTGAGCTGGGCTCGACAACCTGCACTGGCCCTCTGCAAGTCTTGGCCAAGAAATGTTTCCCGGGCGCTGAACCCACAGGGATGATCCTCCGATCATCCAGGCTCCTAACCAGCCTGCCTTGCGCGTTGTTTGCAAAGACCGTGTTGGATGTCCGACCAATACTCACAGTCTCAAGCTTGCAATGTCCAAGTCCAAACTGAAGAATACATACTTAGCTTACAAGTAAACGTAGCAGGCAAGAAAATACAGCCTACTGTCAGAATCTCAAGAAAAGGCAGTGTATAGTGCAAAGAGAAATATTCTAAAGGAAAATGAATGGTAAGGTAAAGCGTCATAGTGGGGGGTCGAACCCTCGACAGACGAGCGTGCCGCGGAAGCTTGGAATTGTACTTCTCTTTCTCTTCTTCGAAAACCTTAAGACTGCCATCCTTTATTCAAACGGCTGTAAAGTGATGAAGGGCGGTGGAGACAATGCAAAGATCAAGACCAACGCAGGCACATATATACGCAGTTCATTTAACCCCTGATGTGTTGGGTTCTGGATTGGAGCGAGGGTTTTGTTCGGTTTGTGGGATTTACAATAAGTAGCGTCGTGGTATCGGTGAGCGTGGCGGTTGGGTGCGGCTCCCGTCGTGGGTACGAGACTAATACTCAAAGTAATCCGAAGTATGGCACATCGGTGAGACACATCCCATCTCATTGCGATTATCAGAGAAAGAGGAAAACAAAGCGACAAAGTCATGTAGATCCCTCCAGCCAATTCGTCACCATTCCACGCACCCGCTTCTGTTGCTCCTCGCGACGGGTTTCCTCCAGCTCCGCCTTTCTCTTCATGATCTCCGGGCGGTTGATGGTTTCGGTATATCCGAGTGCGAGAAAGGTATACCAATCATGCATACCTTTTTGCCTTGTTTTTCGTGAGGCCGCGGTCGCAGCATCCAACTGCATCTGCCGTGTCGGCTTGTTTACAGCGACCTTTTCACCAGCTGTGAGCGCAGCATCTCCAGGGCCAGGGAATACGGAAGAGGTATATGCCACCAGTTCATCGGCCCCAAATTGTTCCATAATGGCGCAGCCGTATGCAACATCAAAGAGAACAAGCGGCGGCCACATTTCCCTATGATCGCTTGGAGGAGTGACCACAGTACCATCACAAACATTGCTCCAATATGCTTTATTATTGGAGGGCTCCCCAAGCCAGTGCAATATGCAATCTCCGCGTGGATCGAAAGCTTTGTTCATTCCCCTCCTAGATAGCTTGTCGGGATTGATACCGATGACATCAGCAAGTTGTTCTGGAATCTAGGACACCATGGGATGAGTCTGTCAAGAATGCAATAGGCAAAGAGCACACACCCGCAAGAATGCAACTCGTTTGAGATCGAATGCAGTTTGAACTTCAGGACACAGAGTGAGCCCATTACGAACGTCGTCAATTCCTTCGATGATATCGTCGGGATGTTGCATACGACGCTCAGTCAAACGTAGGATTACCTAGATCCAGTCCAAAAAGACTTCAGGTGTCCGACGCAAGAAAACGCAATGAAGTAAACGAACCTCGTCTCCTTTGTCATGGGGAATTATATGATAGGGTTCTGGGTTTCTCCCGCCAATGGCGACACACTTGTTCCCATCTCTCAATGCTAATTGGTCAACAAACGAGTCAGCGCAGTTGTCACTGAGGCTACCAGGATTCTTGGGAACCCTGAGATCATAAGGGAGTGGCAACAGCCGTTTGATCTCATCTCTGGATTCCACCCGCCAGAATCTGTCTGATTTTCGGCGGGCAGAGAGCCATCATAATTGATGAGCTCCGACGGGAAATCCTTATCAACGAAAAAGTCTCCAACAACGCCGAGCATTTTAGTCATGCAGAGTTGAATCCATCTGAAGTAAGGCATATCGAACATATTGATGGTAGGCGAGGTACCGGTAGTTCTAAGCACTTGACCCATGTCCAGTCGATATCGTCTTCAATAGGTCCAGTGGGAGTGTCGACCTCGCTAAGCGGCGCGTGTTTGGGCAGGCGTGCTATGACAAAAATCTGAACCATCTTAGACTCCCTAGCCTTCCTTTCCTGTCGGTCCTTAACAATCGAGGGTTATATACTGTGAGTCATACTTGACAAATGTAAAACATACCTCTGATTGCATCAGGCTCCAATACGCAGAGCACTCTATCGATGACATTCTGCCAGCAGCCATGCACGATGTAGTCAGTCTTGTCCAGTTATAACAGTTAGAACAAGAAATTGCACGTACTGGTGTCAACTTGAGCGAAAAAGTCGATTGAATGAGAGAAAACGAATGCACAGTGCATAAATGTTTGGAGACCCAGGTTGAACGTTGAACACTGATCTACAAGAGGTACGGCCGATTCGAATCTTGGACACTGAGGCGGCCACGCGAGCATGCTCGGTCAGTCCCGCTGCCGACATACCGAAAGGCTGCCGACTGCGGCTTCCCGGCATCGATCTCCCCAGCAACCACCCAGTTGTAAGTTACAGTACCTACGAATCAGCTAGGTGGATATTTCGCGAATAAGGACTACATATACAGAGTGCCCATTCTATTTCAAGCTGTCTGCCCTAGTCACGCTATTCCCTGTATTAGTGGGTCTGTTCTCGCCGATTTGTAGTGTCGAGCAGTAAGCACGAGGAGTGACTGGAATACTCGTGCCCTCAGTTTCCTCAGGCTCAATGTGTAATCTAACTCCTTACCAAACATGTCTTCTGGGATACCAAGCGCTATCTCTGGTCTCGTACCCATCCGTTCTGGAGAACGTCTGGGGCATTTTGGCAGAGGACCCCTACCGTAGAGCTAGCGTCCAGTTGTAACGGTCACATCAGGTCTCGTGCCTGACTTCCCGGTGGCGTCTCAAGATTGAGTTGCAAGATCTGGTCACGTGAATGGTGCACCAGCAAACGTCTCTGCAGTTGGATCTCGCTGACGGTAGAGCCTGAGGACAGCCAGAGTTGAAGAGAAATATTGTATAGTACAGCACAAAACTCTACTATCTGTTTTTGAGTCTTTTAGAGAGAAGATAATGTATTTGACAGTGGCAGAAGCAGTATTACTACACTTTCCGGGTGAATCTGCACTTGTTTGATGTTTGTATGAGTCCTGCTGACATCCGTGTGGTTTTTATAGGTATATAACATCACTCAAATATTGATCGTCCAAGTTTTATGAGCATACAGAGTCTCCAACTGACAAGATAACTCAAAGCCATCGCAGCAAGGAGAATTGAGACTGCGAGACTTTATCCAGAATAGGCAAGATCTCGAAAGCCTATCTCCGTCCCATCAGGCACGAGGCGTGATGTGACCGTTACAAGTCGGCGCTAGCTCTACGGTAGGGGTCCTCTGCCAGAATGCCCCAGACGTTCGCTGCGGTGGTGGGGTGCGAGAGAACGGCTGGGCACGAGACCAGCTATCTCTTCCTCCTGAGAGAGATACTTATTCAGGTTTGAGCTGTAATGACAGAGAACGTTCGGGCCGAGATATTTTCAGATTTCGCCGTAGGCTCCCAGAGCCCCCACACGTGACCCTTCCTAATCCGTCGAAATCCATCCGCATTTGGGGGGGGGGGGGAGGGTGGTCGTGAGAACGTATCCAAGATTCAAATCGGTCGTACCTCTTGCTGATCTAGACTCCATCCGTTATCATACTAGTAGCGGAGTCTCAAGAAACCTTTCTGCACGCAAACACTTTTAAAGTCCGTTGATTCGAACAATAGTCGGATCTGAGATTAATTGTCAGAAAAAACTTCGATGTAATCCGAAGCGCTCTGAAGATCGCTGAATGCCGTAATGCCGAAACTGCCTGGTATAATCTTTACCAAATCAAGTATGTTCTCAGTTCATAAGTTAAGACTCAAGCAACGCTCAAGGCAGGCTGGTTAGGAGCCTGGGGATGATCCGGATCGTGGCCATACTTATTTGGCTAGAGCCATCAAGGAACTGTACACAACGGTGACACTAGTCACTGCAAATGGAAGTTGTCGTCGTTCTGCATGTTCTTCTTCTGCAGAGGACCTCTGCCTTTTTGTCAGGGGAAAACTGGGATTGCCAACAAGCTTTTGTTTGACGCTGCTCAGACTGCGGACGCTATTCTGCGGGTCAGGTAGGCTCAGGAACTGCCCGGAGAGCCGTAAGGATACCCCTTCATACAAAACAACCGGCGAGGCGCGCAGCATTCATGGCGACAGTCCAAGCACAGAGGAGTCTTTGTAAGGACAACTTTCTCTCGCGAGCTTGTGTTAGCTTGTGTTGCATCAGGCAAATCGAAGGTCTCGAAGCGCCTCAGTCTCCGAGCTTCCATGGGTATCGGAGCGCGATACATTACTAAGGGTGGGTGCAAGACGTGATTGTCAAAGAACATGCATTGCCATAGAGTTCAAGTAATTGCTGCTAGGTACACTGAAGTGGTATGAAAGTACTTATTATACAGAGTTATTGACAAGACAAGAACTTCAAGACAAATGGATTAGGTGACTTGAACAGAAAGGGCGTAATGATCAAAATGCGAGCGCGCGGCGTGGTCATCGTGAGGAAGTTTGAATAGAACAGCGTTACATCGTGCATCATGGTGCATGTGGGCTGAGGAAATAGTGCGGAAAACGTTGCGAATCAAGATAGAAGGCTAAAGAGCATACAATTGTACAGACGCCGTCGAAGTTGGCGAATAAATACTCGTGTCGATGATATCTCGAGAGCGTGCTTCAAGTTGTGGATGCCCACATCCCGTTTGTCAGGGCAAGGTTCTTACTCGACCTGGTTGCTCATTCACCTGCTCTTCCTCCGTTGGAGGCTACGCGTCGGGACGGCTATTAGTGACAAGCTCAACGATGTCACTCTCCAATCATGACCTACTGAACGTACCAATTGATGTGGTCCTATTCCTACTGACGGTGCGCACTAGTCCCGATAATGCCTTTCTCCTGAACGACTCTGTTCCACCTCGCTGACTCTCGTCAGCCTGTCCCGTTAGTCGTCTCCAGATTCGACGACCAGTCGACGACGACGGCGTAGAGCGTTCAGCTTCAGAGGACCTCTCTGCAGATTCAGATATCGCAGACTCCGACGTGCCGATCGACGAAGACGATGGTGAACCCCCAGCGGCAGCTGGCGGAGGTCTCACGGGAAGCTTCTCGGGGATCGCGATGGGCCGAGACGCTGCGGCGAGTGCGGGAGACTGAACGGGCGTGGGTTCCACATCCTCGCTCTGCTCTCCAACAACCTGCACATCCACATCTGCGCCCGGGCTCGACGAGGTAGGCGTATCGGGTACCGAGTCGGTATTCACCGCTGACCCCGTATGGTCGGAATCCAACTCCGGAGGCGACTCCTCAGCTTGAACCACTTCACCATGCTCCTCTACGGGCTCCTTCCGGCTTTCGACGGACGCGGAACGCGAGTGTGCTCCAGGCTGCCCGTGAGGGCGGGGAGCGTGCTGTGGGGTGATGAGGCGTGTTCTTATTCTGTGGGCATACGCCGCAGCACCCTCTTCATGCTCCGAGGCCTCACCGGAAGTTTGTATCCCACTCTTCTCCTCCTTGACCTCAGTGTCGCTCTTACTAGACGTTGGGCTTTCGACGACGTTTTCGTCCTCAAGCTCAAAGACGCTTTCCGGGGGAGACAGAGGGTGAGCGCGTGAAGGTTGGCGACTGGACCCTGCAGGGCTTAGGATGGAGTTGACATCAAAATCCCAGCTGTCCATTGTCGTGTGTGTGAGGATCGAGGGCTGCTTCCTACGTTCCTGGCGTTGAGTCAGTGGGGGCAAACCCTTCAGGATCGTTCCAACAAGGTATGATTTCTTCTTTGCATTCTTGAAAAAGTTCATCTGTAGGAGTTCTTGTGCAGAGGGCCGTTTGGAAGGATCTTTGTTGAGGCACTGGTCAATGATGTCGGCGAATGCTTTCGAGTACTTGTGAGGACCATTCTCGCGATCGAGCTTAGGGGGGGCATCTTGCACGATATGTAGAAGTACGCTGTGAGGTGATTCACGAGAGCGTGGTGCGCGACCGTTACATAGTTCGAGAGCTGTGATACCGAATGACCAAATGTCTGCGGACGCGTCGTACTGTTTGCCAGTGATGACTTCCGGAGCCATCCAACATGGCGTACCGACAAAGGATTTGCGCTTGCCAAGAGTCTTTGGACGGTGAGGCACGTGATGCGAGTGGTTATGTCTCGGAGAAGTTGGTGAAGGGGAAGAGGGTCGATGAATATGGGGATGAGGGAAGATGTGATGATGGTGTTTGTGAGAGTGCGCGTGGTGGTGACCATGAAGAATGGAAGTAGAAGGTTGAATGGGAACGGTGATGGGATCTTCGTTCTCCCACAAGAAAGCGGCCACACCGAGATCGCCCAAGAGGACCGTTCCGTCATCGTCAATGAGGAGATTCGCGGCCTTCACATCGCGATGGATCAGACCATTGATGTGCAAGTAGCTGAAGCGAGCAAGAATAGAGTTGCTATATCAGTCACCAAGGTCAAGAATCTGAAAGCGAATAGGATACTCACTTGAGGCCTTCCAATGCCTGTTTGAGAATACATCGGACCACTTCCTCCTCCATCCCACCTGGCCAACCGTACCTCATAACATCGGCGGCACTACCGGCGTTCATGAGACGCATAGCGATATAGAGCTTATGGCCTTCCGTCCACATTCCTCGTACTCGGAGTACGTTCGGGTGTTTGGACAAAGACATCAACTGGGTTTCCCTCTGGATGAGGTGTAATGAATTGGGGGGCAGTCGATCAAGATCGAGGACCTTGAGTGCGCATGGCGTGGGGTTGGGAGCTCCGGGGGGCTGAAATTGGGCAGCATACACGACGGAGGATGCCCCGAAGCCGATGGGGAGACCAATGGTGTAGTCCGAGGGTTTATCGCTGTAGAGCTGCCATTCATCCTCGACGGCGCCGATGAACTTCTTTGTGATCCGCTCAGCGGTATTCATGACGAAAGGGTATTGAGTCTGCGAGTGTGCTAGAATATGACGGATGCCACCCAACTACCAGAGTGAGTGCTGCTGGACTCGTAGAGTGCAGAGGGTGGATCTTGGACGGTTGTGTAAGGGAGGCTATACTTTTATTTGATGTTGTCGCTGCGAGAGGGACACAGGAATGGTCTGGAAAAGGCAAGCAGGGTGTGGCGTTGTTGTTCAGCGCAGCGCTCGGCTTCGCAGTTGTCCGATCAATGTCATGTTTGCGGAGATCTTCATCTGAGATGCCATTGCGAACGCGTCTCCGTTCAAGAGGCCGTCTCGGAAGCGACGTTGCTCAGGGGCAGATCAATTCGCGTTGAACGCAACGTAACGCAGCTCAATGAGCAGCGGTAGAACAAGTGACACTACTGTAGGTGTACTGTATAGTCCCGGGTCAAGAGACTGGAAAGTTCGGTGCTCTGCGCGATGATCCACTGAAGAGGGCGTCGAGGGACGGATTTGGGGAGGAACGGATGAGGTAATGCTGCTTGCGGCATGTGATTACACAGGGCGCAAGCTTATCTGTGTGACAAGAGTCACGCCCTAATCAGGCGGCGTTCATTGGGCATGGTGACAGCGTGACATGCTTGTTGAGCAGCGATAACATCCCGAGAGGCCAGCGTCGGGGGCGCGTCCTTTTGCTGTCCTGACTTTGCCTCTGTCCTCCCGCCAGCCTCCCTCCCTGGCCCCCTCGTTCATGGCACCCAAATCCCAGTGTGCCAAATACCAATACGTCGTCACTCCCTCGGGCCCTAAGATCATCCCCGTCCCAGACGTCCATTCCAAGGACGAGGAGTCGCCCGCAGACTACAACAACGGTGGCTACCTCCCCGTCAAGGTAAAGGACACTTTCAAGGACGGCCGCTATGTCGTCCTCAGGAAACTAGGGTACGTCCGCCACCCTCCCCTTTTTATCCTGCCAGCTGACCGGGCCTCGCGATATTCCCTCGTTTTCTCGTCATATTCGCTACTGCTCACACGATCAGCTGGGGCCACTTCTCCACTGTATGGCTCGTAAAGGATACTGTGTAAGTGTTTGCCATATCCTACGTCTCTAACATCATCTCGTCCTCGGCAATCCTCCTGCTGGGGATACGTATCGGTTTACGTCTTTGCCTTATCGGTCATCAGTCCACCCTGGGTTTTGACATCAATGCCACTGCGAAAAAAAGTAGCACACTTGCCCTGGCTTTCTCCCATGAGTTGTCTCTGTCGTGACATGTCGGCGCAATGGCCTGCGCATGCTCTCTCATGCCTTAGAATGCGCGAGACAGCCTGCTTTTCGCCGCTGGATGGATATACAACGCGCAATGGTCTGATGTTCGGTTGGTTGGTTGGGAGCGTCAGTCGGCATATTGACAGGGGCTCCTTTCCGCCCACTGGCCCAAATGGCAGATTGGGTAATAACGGGACCATTCTTGGCTTCCAATGTGGCAAAGATGTATTCATGTCGTCGACTCGGCTTGATGTCGCCCGCTCCCAGAACAGAACAGATTACTGACATTGTTGGCATTCGCAGTGCGAACCGGCATTCCGCACTGAAGGTCGTCAAGTCCGCCGGCCGATATGCTGAAACTGCCCGTGACGAGATTAAGCTCCTGCGGAAAGTGATGGACGCAAACCCATCACACCGAGGGCGGAATCATGTCGTTTCCTTCCTTGATTCGTTCCAGCATTGCGCACCCGAGAATATCCATGTTTGTCTCGTTTTCGAACCACTCGGCGAGAACTTGCTCGCTCTTATCGAGCGGCATAAATCTACCGGCGTGCCTGCCGGGCTTGTGAAGGTCATTACGAAGCAGATCCTCCTCGGTCTGCAATACTTGCATGATGAGTGTGATTTGGTACACACCGATATCAAGCCAGAAAACATAAGTGAGTCATCTCATTCGCCGCATGTTTAACGCACCTGTTGACGATCGCCTAGTGATTGCTATTCCTGATGTCGAGTCGCATATCCAAGCAGAGCTCTCCGTGTCACCTCCCGCCACTTCTCGTAAAGTTGGCGTTCCGCCCAAGCAAATATCGCGACCTGGCGTGGCGATCCCATGGAAACCCTCAGGCCGGGAACGGCATGTCCATATTTTCGACTCGCAGCCGCTCACAAGCCCGCTGCAGAGCGCAGGCTCCAGCCCGTCGGCAAGGAGCGCACTACAGATGTCACGCATCAACAGCGCACAGAGTACGCTGAGCAATGCTCTGGCGTCCACGAGTTTCACAGGCAAGACGCCTCAGAATGGGGACTCGACGGACTCGAGCTCTTCTTCTACGCCCGATCTGTCTGATGTCAGCGGGCCTTCTTCTATCGTTGTTTCCACCAGTTACGCGTCCAGTAGTAACGATACGCCGCCTACGTCTGTCGGTAGTGTGATGAGTGGTATGATGAAACTGTCGATGTCGAGCCCCGACGCGCAGAAGACATGTACTTGCCTGTGTAATTCGGAATCGATGGACATGGACGAGGATCGCAAGTTGCGATCCGAATTGCAGAGGTCAGAGGTACCACCTACGGGACCCTCTCTCCTGTCGCAGACCGCTCCGGCGAATCTTCATCACCATAACTGTTCATCTCACCCCGGCTCCTCCTCCTCTTCACCTCACTCGAAAGCCCATCCACCAATGGCTTCACCCACCCAATCCCCTGTCGAGCCTCCTTCTCCCTCCGAACCCCGCTTCCCCATTTCAATCAAGATTGCCGACCTTGGTAATGCTACCCCGTCGAAGAAGCATTACACCGAGGATATCCAGACACGGCAGTATCGCTCACCTGAAGCAATCCTGGGTCGAACAGACTGGGGATGTACTGCGGACATCTGGAGCGTTGCTTGCGTCGTATTTGAACTCTTGACGGCAGAGTATCTCTTCGATCCGCAGAGTCAAGGCGACCTCTTTGGCAAAGACGACGACCATATGGCTCAAATCATCGAGCTCATGGGTGACTTCGCGCCAGATGTCAAGTTTGGGGGTAGGTACAGCAGGGAGATATTTGACTCTTCTGGTGAGTACCTCTTCATTCCGCCATTGTGTTCCATATATGGGCGACGTGGAACCTGCGACATTCCTCATGTCTGTGGCGGTTCTCTTGGTCGCCTATCTTGTCTTGTGCCGAAGCCAAGTACCACGATACTGATTATGGGTCCCTTTCTAGGCGCGCTGCGGTACATTCGTAGTCTGAAACCCTGGCCATTGAAGCGGGTGATGATTGAGAAATACCTCTGGTCGGAGTCCGATGCACAAGCATTCTGCGAGTTCCTGGAGCCCATGCTTGTGATTGATCATCGCAAACGAGCACAAGCAAGAGATCTCGTCGACCATCCGTGGTTAGACGTGGATTTGAACGCGGAGGACCTACTTGCGCTCTGAGCAGTGGTCTCGTTGAACATGGTGGTCGTGGTAAGAGGACAGACGACGCAGTGTTGCTGTCTTGCATTCTCTTCACCTCCAACACTCGCCTATCCTTTTTCGTCCTTTCATGAACTTTGTGCTGTAATTGCGAGCGATCGCGCATCGCGCCGTTAATGGCGTGATCCCTTTCTACTTTCTTTTTGGGCTTCCTCTTTCTGACAATTGTTTATATTTGGTATCTTCTGGTGTTCAACTGGGCAGCGGCGGTGGACTGTGAGATTCAAAGTTGCAGCTACCTTCCGCAGCCATCAGGATGATGGCGTAGCCCCTTCATTTCCTTCATGCATAACCTTTCTCCTCTTGTTTACAACATCCTAGGCGATCCCCCCTTTCCCCCTCCGCTAATTGCTTTACCTTTTATCTTTATACTTTGCACTTATTCAACAACCTAGACACTTAGACGTGTTTCTCATCTTCTGTTCTACTGCATGCCCTTCTTCTCTGTTTTGGTTTACATGTCATCACATCTTGTCCGTTCTCACTTCCCCTGCAATCCTCCCTTGTATGTTGTTATCATACGTTAGTAGTCTTCCTAGATGGTACCGTATGTCATGTACCTTCTTCTCTTCTCACGACTGCATGTAGCATCTCCCGCACTCTCAATAGAACACCGAACAATTACCTCTGGACCATATATAAGTAGCGTAGAGCAGCGCATGCAGTTGTGGCCGCTGCTTTACATACTCGCCGTGGGGGTGAGGCGCTTGGTCTCCCCGTGACGGTTCAGAAGGGTTGTGCCCTGCAGAGAGTATATGATGACCCTGGAGCTTATAATACAGTAAGTGCATACAATGGAACAGGGGTGGACGCGAATCAGAATCGCAGGGATCCCGACGCCCTGAACGTGGCTTGTGCGGGTGGTAGTGCCGCCTTTCCAAATGCGGTAACCAGGAACCACTCCTTCGCGGGCGCCACGCATTGCGGCAGGCGCTCGTGGTGCAGGCGCTGAAAATAGTCGCAGCAAATGTACAGGCGCTTACGTGAGTTGCACTTGTTTCTTGCAGTCATGGCTTCACCCATCGCCGTCGACGGCGGAAACATGCCTCCGGACGAGAAATGGGATCCTTCAAACCAGATGGCTGTTGCGGAAAACGGTACCGAAGCTCGCAACGGGAATGGCGTTCATCCCCAAGACGAAGAACACCATCCTATCCAGCAGCAGCCTTCTCCGACAAACACAAACGAGTACACGGCCCACAACGGAGACGCCGTCAACGGGAACGGTGGAGACGTCGTTTCTGCTGGAAAACCTGATACCGTCTACCGCGGTGAAAAACAAGTCAAGGTGCTTATCTGGTCCCTCTCTTTGCCTCACGACACCCCTGTCTTGCGACCCCGCCCGTGTAAGCCTGCACACCCCGTGTTCCGGTTATGCTCATGACACTCGGGTGTTCCCTCCGGCTGTGGTTGCTTGCTGCTACTTGTGTCACCAACATCATTGGGCAGCAACGCCTGGAGGACAACGTGCTCGTCCAGGAGTTGTTTTCATGGGCTTCGGGCTTGTCTGCAGAGCGTACCAGTCCTTTCGGCGTACTGACGATGTTCATTACTGTTGGAACGTATAGGACTCTACGCTTATGTGGCACACACAGACATGTCTTCCTCTCCTGTTCGCGCGCTCTGACTGGGGGTCTGCTGGCTGATCGCTGACGCTCGCGTTCTCATCTCTCTCGCTTCCTTCTCTCTATCTCTCTGCCCGTCGTGAACTGGATTATTCATTCTGTGCCTCATGCAGCCGAACAAAGTGTACATTGGTGGTTTACCGGAACATACGCGCAAGGAGGATCTCCAAAGTTGTTTTGGCAAGATTGGAAACATTGTTAACATCGAACTGAAGTATGTACCCTTAGTCTCCCACGTTGTCGAAATGGACCCTGACTGTTGCATCCGTTCGACAGAGTCGGGTATGGTTTTGTGGTATGTGCATCCTCATATTTTTAGCTGCATCATGAGACTTAAGAGAATTTCTAGGAATTCGATAGTCGCGAAGCCGCTGAGGAAAGTGTCGCAAAGTATCATGAGGGTTTCTTCATGGGCAACAAGATCCGTGTCGAAATCTCGCGTGGTGGTCGTACCGCGAAGTACGGGGGCGATCCCGGTGCTTGCTTCAAATGCGGTCAGACCGGTCACTGGGCGAGGTCAGCTAAATACTACTGCAATACTACTAAGTTTACTAACAATAAATATTCACGTACCAGAGAATGCCCCAGCACTGTCAGGTAAGAACTGTTTTTTCATTACCGTCTTGGTCCAGTTGTCTAATAAAATATGGTAGTACTCGACATCCAAGCGACGCTCCGCTCATCGATCGTATTCAACCACCTCGTGATTATCCTCCCCCTCCCCCTCCTCGTGACTACCCTCCATATCGCGATGATTATGCAAGGTATCCTCCTCCCAGAGACTCCCGCTATGGCTACGATTATCCTCCTGTGCCTCGTGAATACAGACGCCCGCCTTCCCCTGTCAGGGATTACCGTGACTACCCTCCTGTTCGTCCTCCCCGTGACCTAGAGGATTTCCGAGGCCGAGGTCCTCCTCCTGCCCGCTACGAGCCTCGTCCTGGGTATTATCCACCGGAAGACATTCCGCCTCCTGCATATCCTCCTCGTGGATATGCTCCTCCTCCTCCACGTGACTACTACGATCGCTATGACAGAAGGCCTCCTCCCCCGGTGGACAGATATGCGCCCTATCCTCCTAGGCCCCGAACACCGCCGCCTGCAAGTATCCCTCCCAGACCCAGGGATGATTATGATCGTGAACGACCTTCTCCAAGGTATGCTTGATCTCCTTTCGATTCAACAAAGACGACCCTGACCGAACTTGATACAGGGATTATCCACCTGCGGACTATCGTGGCCGGCCTCCGTCTCCTCCCCCTGCCTCACGCTATGCAGACTACCCTCCTCGTTCTGGAAGCTCGGATGCTCCCCGCTACCGGTCAGGACGAAACTATTCAGCTAGCCGGCTCGTCGACTGACATCTTGATTCTAGGCGCCGCTCTCAGAGTCCTCCTTCACGCTCAGCATCTGGTGCTTATGAGACTTATCCTCCCAACGCTTCTGGCGCAGGCTATACTCGTAGTTCCTCTAACGGCTATGCTGGCAACGGATACTCTGGCGAAACTGCTGCCCCGGGCTCTCGTGGTAGCACTGCTCCTCGTGACTATCCTGCTCCTCGCTCTCGCGATGGCGACAACGGTAGCTACAGGAGGCCTTAGACTCCTACTCTCCTGGAACATTCAAGCTCGGCGGTCGTTCCACGTGCTTGGTGCCAATTGTGTCGCTAAGGATGCCTCTAATTATCTTCGTTTCATCCTCTTTCCCTCTACAATATCGTCTAAAATGCAAAACCTCAAATAACTACTGTCCTGTTATCGTCTGGTCTTCTTGTTTCTTCCCTCTCAGCCCCCTTCTAGGGTCTCCACAACCTTCTGCGTTGCTGCGAAATCCTTGTTGGGTGTTGAATCTTTTTGTTTGTCGCATCTCTGACCTCTCTTGGTTCCCCAATATATGCAAAATAATACTGCTCTAGACAGACCCGCAAGGCCTTGTCACCAGCCTCCTTCTAGGGTTGTCACGATTCTCATGTCGTTGTTTGATCCTTGTTGTGGGTTGGCCATTGCCGCGCGGCAGGCTTGTATCACTTTTGCTTTTTCTCTTCTTGTATTGTCTCATGATACGTTTCTTCTTTCTCTCGCCAGCCTCCTTCTAGGGTCGGCACAACTTCTACGTTGATGTATGATCCTTGTTGTGGGTTGGTTTTTTTGTATCTTTTGCTCTTTTGTTTTGGCCACGTCCAATATTTACATTGATGTAACCCCTCTCCTTCTCGACCAGCCTCCTTCTAGGATTGTCGCAACTCTCACGTTGTTCTTCGATCCTTGTTGTGGGTTGGCCACCTCCCCCTTCGAAATACGGACATCTTCCCTGTCTATACTCCGCACGATCCCCCTCCGCCAGCCTCCTTCTAGGGTTGCTCCAACTCTCATGTTGCTGTGTAACCCTTGTTGTGGGTTGGTTTCTTCCACTCGCCCCTGCTCCCTTGTGTTCCCCATGTCTCCCACTCCCCTTTGTCAGCCTCCTTCTAGGGCTAGGACAACCCCCGTGTTGATTCTCGTCCTTGTTGTGGGTTGGCTTCTCTTTCCTCCCTCGCTCCCTCGCCCCCCTTTGCCAGCCTCCTTCTAGGGCTAGGACAACCCACGTGTTGATTCTCGTCCTTGTTGTGGGTTGGTTTCTCTTTCCTCACTCGGTGCCTCACTCCCCTTTGCCAGCCTCCTTCTAGGGCCAGGATAACATTCGTCGTTAATACCAGGTCCTTGTTGTGGGTTGGTTCTCTTTCCTCCCTCGCTCGACACCCTTCTTCTTTTTCCATATGTTCTCCATTTCTATCTTCTCTGCCAGCCCCCTTCTAGGGCTGCATCAACCCTTGTGTTGTTGTGTGGTCCTTGCTGGGGGTTGGTACTTCTTTTATTCATCCCCGTCATCCCCCCAGCCTCATTGCAAGGCATCCCTACCTTTTGAGCTTCGTCATTGAACTCTTGTGCTCTGTGAATAGTTGTTGTGTGTGTGTCGTGTGTCGCGGTGTGTGTGTATGTTGCGGTGCTGCTTTGAATATAAAAAGATGGTGTAGAAAACCCTATCCGACGATGCGATCAAAAATAAAGGTATGATCCGTCCTGCATTGTGGGTCCCAGCTCTCACAGCCTACTAGGAACCGAACTAAACCAAAGAACGTAGGCACAATGAAATGTCTAGTCATGCTTTCTTGGTCGCTAAAGAGGTCAGAAATTCCTTTTCTCCACTTTCCTCGACCAATGCTCGAAGATAACTGTCTGGTTTCTCGAGAAGCACACTTGGCGCATCGAATTCAACCTACCCAGCTGGATTGTTAGTCGATCTGGAGAAGAGCACGCCCAGCGAACTCACAAGTTTACCCGAATCCAAAACCATCTGGAAGACCCTCAGCGAAGTCTTCGCCAAGGCGAAATGGATGAACTCACTATTTTATCCGAATCCATGATGGTCTGTAGACGGTGCGCAATGGTAAGCACAGTAACATCCTTGGATAACCGTTTGCGAAGCGAAGCCTGAATGGCTTCGTCCGTGTCGTAATCTGTAACGCAATCATCATGAAAACTTGACCGGTCGATTGATATCTCATGCAATATAGTCACCAATGGCAGAGGTTGCTAGGTGATTTTTGTTAGTCTCCAGCCGTCCATAGTATAACAAACGAATACCTTCGTCCAAAATCAGTAGTTTGCTACGTCGCACGATTGCTCGGGCCAATGCTAAAATCTGACGCTGTCCGACTGACAAGTTTGCTCCTCCGCCCGCAATTTGGGTGTCAAGAGTGATCCGGTTCTGTGAATCCTCCCCTTGCAATGAAAACAAGCCCGCCGCACGTAACGCATCGTTGAGAGTGGCATCGTCGTGTTTGTTGAACGGATCCAAGTTACGACGGAGGGTTCCGCTTAACAATTCAGGCTGTGAAACAATGAAATCATCAGGAATGATTCTTCTCGAAGTACGAGGCTCGAGACATACCACTTGGGGAATGATGGTGATATTAGATCGCAACGCATCCAAGTTGATAGTGTCAGTACGAACACCGTCAAAGTAGACAAAACCTTCTGTTTGAATGCATCGCAGCAGAGCGAGCGTAAGGGAACTCTGTAGTAGCCAAGTCAGAGGCAAGATAATGCACGGCCGACTCCTTTACGGACCTTGCCACTGCCTGTTCTCCCAACTAGAGTTACTCTCATTAGTCATCGAACCATTTAAGAACATAGCAGAGGATTTACCAATACCGATATGTTCACCTGATTTGACGTGAAAACTTATGTTTTTTAGAACCTTTGGGCCATCCTGGAGAGCCGAAGTGTCAATACCCTGAACGGTACGATCAGAGACAGTATCAACCTGTGAGTATCTCGCAGATAAGTCTTCCACACTGAGATCTCCGCTCGCGGGCCAATATGCAGGTGGTACACCATCCGTAGCAGACTCGGGCTCGTGTTCAATTACTAGATATTGGTGAATACGTTCCAAGCTATTTATGAAGGTTAGCTCAGTTCGACAAAAAACACATTTATAGAACATGCCTGTTTCCTGGCAAATATAACAAAATGTGAACATCGCGGTAGTATTTGCAAGAAGATGTCAGACAAACCTTGGGTTTCCAATTCATTGACGCATCGTATCCAGTGCAGAATTACAACACTGAATCCGACTGAAATAAGAGAGAGTGTATGACCATCTTTTGCATATCACTCTAGATAAGATCGCAGTACCTGCCATGTTTAAGGAGAACCCGATTGTTGAGGCATTCATTTCTACCCTAGTGATAAGATAGCTCGCCAATACGGTCGTAAAGATTGTGGTCAAGGAGTCTAATGGAATGCTTATCCATCTCAAGAGAGGCATGAGCATCCTTCACGCGGTGCACAAGGGTTGCTCACCTATTCAGATCATAATAGATCCTATTCGCTCGGGTCAGGTTGTTTATACGGCGGTGTGATTCTTCCACAAATGCATCTTGCGCGCCATATGCACGGATCGACGCTGCGACATAGTAAGAAGGGCAGAGACCTCGGACGACACAACCTACTCACCAAGGCCCGAAACGGCGGCATTGAAATGACCGAGGACAGGTGCCTTCGCTTTGCTGCTCTCCCGCTTTGTGGGGAGTTGTGCTTCCATGTATATGCGACCAATCCAGTACCCCAGACCTAGAATCATCGACGCCGGAATGAGGAAGACAGGTGCGACAATGACAACTGCGGCGAGCTTCGTAATAATCGTTCCCGTGACTTCTGTCAAGGCGAAGAGATACATGGGTATGACGTTGTCGACTGTCCCGTAATTGAAACATTCTTGTCAGAGTGACATGTGAGAAGATGCAATTTAACTGACTGCTTTGTATGTCTTGTGTGCATCTCGTGATAATGCGAGATATCGGCGTGCGATCCAACCACCTGTGTGCAGTATGTTCGTATGTTGAGTCCGTTATTCCCCCGGGTTATGAACTTACCGTAATGTAGCGCTGAACACGGAGTGTAGCAGTGCCTTGTGGATCACACGAGATGCTCGCATACTCCCGAAAATCAACAGAGCCGATGAGAGGGAATCGGTGAGCATGGCCAACGCAATAACAACGCAATACAGGGCAAGATAACTAGGCATATCAGCTAAATGCAGATCACACTATTGGTTGTCACTTACTATGGAATCCGTACCTCAGCCGATGGATGTTCTTCGTATTGGCGGGCCCATAAACCAAGTATCCAAAGGGCCAGATTGTTGATCGCACGGCTCCCAACTAATAAACTCAGAAAAGCTGGCCAGTAGATGATATTCCATTTGCCGGCCATGCTAGCAAAGAAAAGTTTCACTGTGCAACTATCGTCAGTACTACTCATCGCGCACGACGAAGCACTCACAAACGGGCCAACCGACCCGGCCGACGGCAATTTCTTCATCAACGATGAGCTTTCCGCTGTCCACTCTGGTATTTTTCTCTGTGTCGTCATCGTTCTCATGTAGCGTGGCTTCGGTTTGGGCAATGGCTCTCGTTTCTTCTTCCACTTCAGCCGATAGCTCTTTGTCCTTTGCCAGAACATTCGCCAAAGAGCCTCGAGTCACTATTTCACCATTACTCATTGATACCACATAATCGGCTATGGGTGCGGCCAATGCGACATTATGGGTCTAGTCCACATAAGTTCTCGACGCAAGTATGCAGCACTCGTATGGTACTTACTACCAATATCACAGTCCGCCCATGGAGCAGCGATCCTTTGAAACACTTATCTACGATCCATTTCGCCGTGTGAACATCTAGTGCAGCCAAGACCTGAGAAAACCTTTGGTCAACGAAAGACTTCAAGATACTCAAAGTCAGTACGTACGTCGTCCAACAACAAAATACTAGCCGAAGAATAAACCGCGCGGGCAAGTGTGATACGAGCCTAGAATGTATGTTAGCTTCTATTAGGATTCCTGAGCCGCCATGCCACAAGCCTTTTGGCCACCGCTACAAACTTGTCTCAGCAAGACGTAGTAGACTGCCAGTGTCAAGTAAGAAATACCTCAACGTAATTCCCTTCTCTCCTACTTCGGTCTTATCCCCTGCACTGAAGAGGTTCAGATCATACCTCAATGCACATTGTTCAATCACTAGTATGTGCATGGTCACTGAAAATGATACAGTCGAGTGATGGAGAAAGACACCAACCTGCGTTATACCGCTTCTCATCGTATGAAGCACCGAAAAGGATGTTGTCCTACGAAAGTGATGTCACGATTTATGATTTGTAATATACCCCATAGGACTCACGCGAATCGTTTCGTTCAGTACCCAGGACTCCTGTGGATGGTAAGCGATGCCTTCTTCGCGAGGCAGGCTCACAATGGAGGAAGACGTTAAAGGTATGTGATGCAGTTCGCCCAATAGTGCCATTAGTAGAGATGTCTTGCCAGAACCTGTTTTCCCAACGATCAAATTGATGCACCCCTTCTTGAAGAAAAGTTCATCGTCAATGCGAAGTACGAAATTGTGTGTACTGCAGCGGGCCATATCCGCAGACCAAGTGAAGTGCGCTTGACGTATACCGATTCTCCCGTCCGACGTAGGATGTTGAACGTTCTTGGAAGTAGTGAACCGATCAAGTAACTCAGTCTGTGCCCCCGGAATCAGAACTTGGGTACTTTGTCGACATCATTCGATTTACCTTGTGCAGAAATTCATTGATCCGATCCAAAGAAACTTTAGCTGGTAAGAAAATCACTCGTCTAGACTGTACTTGCGATATGATTTGGTGGCTTACCTCTAACGATACCCGGGATTAGATAAAACAATCCGTAGAAGTGCTGTTGCACCGTTTCGAAGACTATCATTGACGCAAAAACACGCGATGCTGACACCCAGGGTCAGCGCCAACTTACCTGCAGGGTTAGTTTCAAAAGAACAAACCTGTCAGTTCTTCTCCCATCACAAGGGTCTGTAGAACTGTAAGGAATATCGTTGGAGTACAATGGACACAGATCTACTCACGTAAAGAGTGTATGTAATGATCATAGTGAGGATGGGTATAACCGAGCTATCATAATGTTGGTTAGACTAAGCTAGACAAAAGAAAAGAATATAATGCACTTAGCGACATTGTTGAGGATTTCAAGGAGGTTGACCTTGCGTATCGACATCAGCTCTTGCTCTCGACTATTGGTTACATCGTCGCATATCTTTCCCTCCCAGCCGAACATTTTGATCATCCGAATGACATTCAGACCTGCGGGTACAACGGTTTTTTTTTGGTTGAGGGCGATATGACAGCGGAAAGGGTAACAAACGCACTCTCTGTAACGCTCTGTACGCGTGCATCACTCTGTAGGAAGGTTCGCTGTGTGAGTGGCAGCAGTAGCCGTTACAGAGAAATCAGACCTTCTGCATTTTGTCTACTTGATATGAACGCAGGGCTTTCACAATAAGGCCGGATATAGGGGACAACAAGACCATTGAAGCAAAACCAGGAAAAATACTAAGATGCCTCAGTGGAAGGGTGGTGCCAGTGAATGCAAGGAAGCAAGCTCACCTCCATCCCAGCAAAGAATACAGATATATCGCGCTAATGATGATTTGCGGTGGCACAAAGAATACTAAGAAAGTTGTCAGAATTGAACTGTGAGAATGTGAACCTCGCACATGTACTCACGAAGCATCGTGAATCCCATGCCAACCTGAAGATTCTCCATATCGCTTGTAGCCAGATTGTTTAATCGACCCGTTAGGTTAGCCGACTTGGCCGAACGTGAGGAGTCTGGCCCATCCTTTGTACTGCTTTTCACGTTGCCAGTATTATTTTGCGCTGCTATTGCGCTCGCTGTACCTGAAGGGGATTGAGGAGTTGTATCATCCCCAGATCGTTGCTGTATGTCATCTTCTGACGGTCGCTGCCTCTGACTCTCTTCAGAGACACTGGGCGCGGGTACATTGTTGGCTGCGGGGGCATCCACCACAGCGGTATCGGCTTTGATGCGGATTCGCAGGGCATGATCGAAGAGAAGTTGGATCAGTATTGCCTGGGACCGAATAAAGGTTCGAACCTGCCTGCAGTCGTGAGCGAGTGCCGGAGATACACATAACAGGATGACGTACACGGATATAGAAGTAATAGTTGAAAATCACATTTGACGAAAGGAAGCCGAAGAAGAGGCATACAACCCAGAACCAAGGTCGAACAGCAGAGCCCTCGCCTCGGTTTTCAACGTAACTACTCGCAGTTCAGTTGAGGAACAAAGATCAACATGATAAACAAACATACCTCAGCAACTGACGTATGCTGATGGGTATCGCAAACGAGAATGAAATCTGCGCCCACACGTCATTCATAGGAGCACGCTATTGTCAGATCAGTCAGCCTACCTTCCCAAACAGCATAGCAGTCATCCAGACAAAGTCCAGTGCTAATTTGAGGCATCGTCACCTATTGAACTCCAAACGCTCACGCACGCGAAGGATCAGGACGTACGGAATGTTCTTAACAACCCAAAGAATATATGCCGCTTCGTCAACAGAGGATCAAGATGCTATCGAGCAACATTTTAGACGTGTATCCATCGAAGAACGGCGCGCACAAACTGGATATGCCCGCTTCACGAGGTGCTTGATTTGATCGTAGTCTGCCAAGGGTGGCAGATCGTTCAGACTAAGATGCGGTTGCTTCTGTGCTTTCGAGATGACGGGGGTAAGATAAAAGAAGAAGTATCTTGAGAGCAATGAAGCTGTCTGTTCCGGATTAGGATCTGAAGGGTTCTACGAGCTGGTCAGTAAACCAGCAAAACATTGCCTTCTGACTACGTACTTCTGGATCAAGTGGTATGAATGGCCGAGGTGTAAGCACCGGTAAAACCACCGCGGCGAGTGTCAGAAGTGCCATTTTACCCCAGAGAATCCACCCTTCTGCTGCATCTGCGGGGACCAGTTTATATGTTGCCAATGGCCACAAATCGCGGTAAGCGAATGTCACCCAGCAAATGAAGAGAACAGCATTGAGGTGCACCGACAATACATCTCTCCAGAAAGGCCGAAGCAATATCACCGACACGGATAAGGTAGTTATGTATGCCTGGGGGAAAATCCAACATCAGCTACCCTTTGTCATAACGTCGTTTTTGGTTCAGTACGCACGTATACAATGAACAGTGCAATTTGAGCTACGGCCAAATGCGTCGATACGCCATTCTGGAATATAGACACGACGGAGAGGACGACTAGCGCGGACGAGGCCAAAGCGCGAGCGATGTTGAACGTGAATACTTGAAGGCCACCTAGGCGCGTAACAAATCTTTGAATTCGGGTCTTGGACGTTTCTCCGGACGGCTCCTCCTCAGACGCGTACGACACCTCAGTCCAATGAACTGCAACAGCAGTCGCGTGACCCAGCAATACTAACGCGGAAATTCCTGCTGTATAGGCAGGAATTAATAGAATATCGAGCAATGGCCTGAATAAATGTCGATTTCGGTCAATCTTGACGTTTATAAGCCATGCTCTCGCACTCGAGATGTACTTACGCGTCTCGCATCCAACCAAACGCGGTATAAGCGTCCATGATCACCTGACCGCCATCCTGGAAGGGATTGGACGCGCTGGTGAGCATGTTCGTCGTTCGCTTGATTGCCTGAAGTTGAGTATTATCTAGTGGTGGTTAAGCACAAGCACCAGCTTCGGGTCTCGGTTCAAGTTCAACTTGCATCCCCGCCTTAAGTACTAAGATGGATGGCATCAGACTAATATCGTATCACGAGGAACGACAAGATACGCGCGTACAGTATTGCAAACGTACACACGAAGCGGGGCGGGGCCCGAAAGACATCACAGCCTAGGTACGCTAAACATAGCGCACTGAGGTCCGGGAAGGTGAGTACTAAGAAGGTGAGTACAACTTGTCGCTAGTACTGCGGTGCGAGTCGTATCCAAATATTGACTGCGAGTCGCAGTCCTCTTGGCTCTTGACCGACGTAAACCCGACTCGAATGTAGTCGTACGCAGTACGCAGCCTTGGCGCGCGTCGGACAATACTTGCATGGCCGCTGACATCGACTTGACATACCAAGTGAAATGACCAGCGGTGACACAGGTGTGAATATCATTCGTCAACAATCCGATGTGCCTCCTCGATTCGATACACGGTATCAGCAGTCGAAGAGACAGCACTGCAATGAGGAGGGTCTGCCCACGCTAGGAGTGATGTCGGTTCAATCTAAAACTCATGTATACGATGCAGACATGAATTATATAGGGAGACATTACTTGTATTATAAGCTGTTGGTCCAAGCTGATGTAGTGCCCATATTAACCAATGACGAGCTTAGAGTCTCCTTCGGCGAAGTCATACTGAGGGACTTCAAGGTTGAGCTGTATAAAGGAGTTAGAAACACGAAACACCGTCCCGCTACAAAATGTGAGGACTTACAGGAGCAGGACCCTTGCGGATACGACCGGCTGGGAGGAAACTTAGCGAACTGCGCAAAATACGAGAACCGTACTACTCACAGATATCATAATGTGAACCGTGGCAGGGGCAGAACCTGTCAAGATGCATGAGCGAACAGCAGTGACCTCGGGAGCAAAGTAACCTACCATCCTCCGTAGTCACCGGCTTCGCCAATAGGCACACAACCAAGGTGAGTGCAAACGCCAAGCATGACCAACCACTCAGGCTTCTTTGTCCTCTGCTCATCACTCTCCGGGTCCCTCAAGCTCTTCCAATCGGTATTCTTCGCCTCCTCAATTTCTTCTTGGGTACGGTGCCGGATGAAGACGGGCTTGCCACGCCATTTAATGATGACGTTCTTGCCTTCCGGAATGCTGGCAAGTTCGACCTCGACCTTAGCGAGAGCCAGGACATCCGCAGATGCGGACATGGTCTTGAGGAACTCGGTGACAGTCGACTTTGCGACGGAAGCGGAAAGCAATCCGAAGCCACCAATCATAAAGTAGGAGACTGCGCGGTTGCGGTTGACATCCTTAGCCTCGTAGGAGGAGAAATCTGGAACCTTGGGAGCATCCCTCGCAGGAACGGATGTGTGGAGAAGACGTTGTTGGAAGACACCGGTAGTGGGAGCTATCAAGGACGTCAACATCCGATTCACTTCTTGCTTCCAACCACCTTCAACATACCAGTGATGTAGGACTTGGAAATCAGACCAGAGGGGCCCCTCGAGACACCGCCAGCCCATTTGGCGGGTACATCCGACCGAGGACCAACTGCGCCATGGCCATGCTCATGTCCGTGACCAGCGGGGCTACGAACAGCCAAGTTAACCAGCGGCGCACTGGGAACACCAGAGGCCAACGTGCGGACTGTGGGGGACGCAGTGAATGCTTTTTTGGTGACGAAGACGGACGCCATGGCGAAAGAAAGTGTTGTGCTCGTCGCTGTGTACGATGATGCTCAAGGTGCTGGGCGCCAGCGGAGTTGGAATCTCGCCTTGACCGGTTTCATCCGACCACCAATCACACGGCCGTCTTTTGCGGCACCAAGTGCCTGTGCCCAGCAATTGCGCTAAGTACCTCAGGCTATATGAATGCTGCATCCTCCTGGAATTCAAAGAATGTTGCAAGCTGAAATACCTGGCTACTGTACATGGTGACATATATCGAGGGAAAGAATAAGATAGTCTAGCGTAACAGGCTGTGGAAAATGGCCATCTATTATAGCGACTCCTGTTGTCTACGGAGGTGTTCATCCAAGCATGACAGGACCCTCTGCTTCGGGTACTTCGGTGCGGCGGGTAGATTATACTGCTTGACCAGACGGCGTGCGACGTTTGGGTCTGCGATCTACTTTGAGCAGCATGCAGGAACATCACAAACCAGCCAGACGTACAGTCAGTTATGATTCCATCCACGTGCCACTGTATCAGCTGCTCAACAATGCTCAGACGGTTCACCTATGCATAGGTGAGGATGTATCGACACAAGTAAGGTGCTCAGACTTACAGTCCAAGGTTTCACTTGGAGGCCTAGAGCATGCGCTTCGTCGACCATGGAGCGTGTGGTGAATGGAACATATCCTGCCATCGTAGGGTCTGAGCCGGTGCCTTCAGACGACACTGCGGCCGGAGACAATATATCTGCCCCAATGTGACGTGCGGCTTGGGCCACTTGTTCAGACAAAGATGGGCCAGGGAACATGTCCAATCGAAGCCCGGCTAGCCAGGGAGTAGTGGTATTGTCGGGCATTGTCGCAGTTTCGCTTCGTCGCCGGTGAGCAGGTGAGATAGGTTCTGAAACCGAATCAACTCACTCGTCTATCAGGGCGGATACGATCATGCGAGGGTTCAATTCCTGCGCATTTGGCTTTGAGTAGGTCGTTCGCGTGAGGTACTTTCATCGTACCTTCATAGCAATCAATGTTCGCCAGTCAAAGCTTTGGTACTGTCGTGATTAATCAGGAAAGGATTCTTCATGGTGCATTGGTGGGCGACTCACGGTAATAGAAGAATGATACGGACTGGCTGCAAAGACTTCGTGTTGCCGTTGGACAAAATCCTCGACGCCCAAGGTTTGGTTGGGAAATTGTGGGTTGATTTTCGACTCAATATTCCAGAGGATTTGGTGAGATGGGTCGGCACATGAAACAAAGTTGAAGACCTCTTCCATTGTAGAGATTCTTGTACCTGGGTACGTTAGTTGCATTGCTGTTCCCGCAGAGTTGTCATTCGACTTGTTCGAGGATTCATCCCAGATTACGTACGGTAATTCAGCTGTCGCTTGGACCCACAGTCCAACGTCCGTAATTGCGCGAATGTGAGGTTCGCGACGAAATTCCCAACATACGGAAAGTCAGGATCATCCGGAAACTGTATGATTTCGGAGCTGAGCAATAAGATGGGCTATAGTTTAGAGGTACCCACAGCGGGTGCCGTATCTTGGCATTTCTCTTCGGTGATATTCTCGTCATGCCACACGACAACAACTCCATCCTAGGGACTCTGTGTGAGCTGGAAAACGAGCGTGACGGCAGTTCACTTGCCTTGGTGATTCCATTGTCCAGTTCCAGAGTGGTAGCCCCATCGATCAAGCCCCTGATCCCAAGCATACGTAACTAGACTACATGTCTCTGGCTCGCACATACCATGCAAAGCTCGGCAAAGTGTTCTCGATGGTATTTCCTCTGCCGCCACGGTGGGCCTGGGACTGTGAGTAAGACGTAAGGATGAGATGATGATCAAGCACACCTGGATGTCATAGAAGCGGGTATGGGGCGACCTGGCGATGTGTTCTTGGGCAGGCAATGCAGCAAGTAACAATGCCTGGTTCGCGAGGAACGTCAATTGCGATAGACCTGCTACCATCGTCGAGGCGAGCGGTGACGGAGGGAGAGACAGACTGCAGGGGCGTTTGAGGCTGCCAGAAATCTATCTCCCGTTCTCTACCAACCCTCCATGGTAGCCCCGACGGCGATGCTAGGCTTTCGTCATCAAGACACGTTTACGGCTCTGTGCAGACAAGACCTGAACGAACGTTCCTCCAAAGAGCAACATTTTCCCGAAATGGCAACATCCTTCCCATAAGAGGAAACTGGACGATCCGGGGGAGGACGGACCGCCACAAAAAACAACGCATTTGTTTTCACCCTGCGTTCGTCGCAACGTCGGAATGACCTTACCACTGTATCACGAACGTGCGAGGGCGCCGAATGCTCGTCGGACGACACTTGATTTATCCGCACAGGTGAACGGGTACCACAACTCTCAGAGCGGGAACATAAATGCTCTCCATACTTCGAGATGATTCGGACATGGTTTGATTGCTGATGCTTAACTTTAAGCAAGTTGGATGTGCGGCATCCCCCTTAGGCCTTCGTAATGCTAGCCGCAAGGAAAGGTTTGGGTTTTCAGACGCTTGATACAATGCAAATGGTGTCGGTGCTACTGCCCACGACACTCCGCGTGTATCTACTGCTGGATCAGAATAAGAAGAGGTTGCATGAGCTTGCGCGCAACTCACCGAATTCATCATGCGAGCACAACAAATGTGACCTACTACAGAGTGAATTAAACAGATACAAAGTGAGCCACAGTATCAACCCCCTGAAGAAGGCTTTGCAACTGGACTAGAGTTGCTGGGTTGATCGACAGGCAAATTAGCTAGGCCCAGATTTCGCCAATCATCCCGATCCATGAGGCCTCTGAGGGTCAGAGTCCAGAGTCAGCAAGACATCACTCAGAAGCAAGGATTACACACTTGTTCATCCGACAATCCAGATAGTCACGATTGAGATGACGGCAAGGCGTCGAATTGTTCCCATTCTTGCGCAGGCAATCAAGGTAGAGCTTCATATAATCCTTACATTCTCCTGCATACCCCCGTAGGTACAATGGATAAACACTCAGCGTCGCACATACCGTAGTGGTCTAATGGGAACGATCCTCGGTCCTAACGCTCGTGAGTATGTCAGAGGACACTATGTTTTGAATACGGGGTCGTACTGACGGGAGGGTTGACAGAGAAGCCTCCGGATACTGAAGGTGGTCTTCCAAAAGACATGGGAGTTTACACCGGAGTCAGGATCAGAACGAGAGTAACCAGTCTATGCAGGCCAAAGACAGGTACTTCAAAGATGGTAAAGCTAAGTAAGGTGAACGGTATGCATTGCAGTCATCACCGATGAAGTACGTCCGGCGCTTTCATACGTAATTATGCGATCGACCCCTATAAGGGAACTCTAGTATTGAATTGGATGACCACTGCAGGCTACTTATATGCAATTACAACTTGTCTCTGCGAAAAGAGCGTATAACTACAATCAGTCTGATACGCATAGTAGATGTAGTATCAAGGAGACATCTAGAACCAAGGCACGGCTGCGTTCTATGCAACATGACATATCCACCGAATCAACTTCAGATAGCCGCAGGTTCATCGTGTCTCGACGATGCTCCTCTTCACTTTCGACACCCCCTTCAATGTATCCAGAATGTACTTGGTGTCTCCCACAGCACGCATGCAGAAGAATGTACCGGTCGCATCTTGACTCTCGGAGAAGACCCCAACGCGCTTCTCGAATACTAGACCCGCGTTGATTAATCTAGCCTAGTACTTAACATTATGTGCCAATTTGATGAGAATGAAGACTACTCATTATTTGCGCACTGACATGATCGAGCTTCACGAAAAAGAGGCCTGCATAGGTATATCAGCCGGACTTCAGGTTGTTACTAGCGATATCATTACTATAGCCTTATACAACGTGCGCCATGTACTACAGTGAACGTTGCAGTGTCTTGTCTGCGATAAGCCTCCCTAGTGTAAGTTTAACACGTCATTAATGCAGATACAGAGAACGATTGTCTTCTCTGTGAAACAGACCGCCTGTGACTCGTGAGTGGTTCGGGGCACGCATTTTGGCGTATCAAACGCGTGACGGAGTTGACGTGCGAGCACATGACTGACGCGTGCGCGTCGAGCGGGCGGCTCAGAGTGTCGCAATCGGTGTCTGGGATGACGAGTACTGTCATACTCTCGCGTATCTTTCGCAGCCAACATCGATGGCTGCAAAGGAATTGATCCAGAGAGCGTTACGCTGCTCTTTTCAAGCACAAATGAGGTATTTCAAATGCAAATGGCGTGAAGTTCTCGCTATTCGAAGGCGGGTTGGCTAATGCACAAAGAAGGATACTGAATACATAGCACTCGCCGTGTTCACGTCCCACCTCATCATAAGATCCTTCTAAGCGCGAAGAACCTCAGGAGTTACATGGATCGTCAACCAAACATTCCCGGAAACCAGCCTCACCACGGCAATCCTGCTGGTCCAAACATACCTCGTAGGAGATCGCATAGCCAACCAGTACCACCTTTACCCCCAGTTGCGGGACCAAGTTACAGGGCAAGTGGAATGAAAGCGTTACGCTTGGATTTGCAAAAAGAGTGTCACGTCTGACAAGATCCACAGCCTACAGAACCCTTCGATTTCGGTCACTTACCACAGTCCTTTCTGGATCCTGGTCAAGTGGGCGAGTTTGGTTACGACGAAGAGCTCTTTAGGACATTCATGTCGACGTCCGAAGAGCAATTGAATCACCCTCCCGTAGCATTTCCCCCTTACCCCTCCACTTCTCAACCCCAGATGCCAGAACACGCGCAGGGTCAGCCTAATCCATTGTTAACGCAGACGTTCCTCGCCTGGTTACAATATGTTCATCTGCAGAACCAATTGAGTCAGATATCCCCCACACAACAGCCACCAACTCAGCCAGTTCAACAACTACATCAGCATCATACGACGCCCCCTCTGCCGCAGCCGACTCCGTCCTTCTCATTTGCTTCCGGAGCTCAGAGTTCTACCAGGGCGACGTCATCAACAGTCACTTACGACGCATTTCAATCTGGATCATCGCAGATACATCAGTCTGTCCCAAGTCAAACACGAGCACAGAGCAGACCTACAGCTCCAGTTTCCAGTGCATCTTCTCCGGAGGGGTTGGATCATGGTGAAGGGGATGCGACCGCAATTGCGGAGGACAAACGACGACGAAATACCCTGGCATCTGGTATGCACGTCTTCTAGGGTTTGAATAAGTTGCCTCATGATGATCTCGTACCTGCAGCACGATTCAGAGTCAAGAAGAAACTGTGGACGCTAAACTTGGAAAGGTCAATCTCGGATTTATCAGGTCGCGTAGAGGAGTTGGAACGTGAGGCAGCGGAGCTTAGGAGGGAGAATGGCTGGTTGAAGGAGATTGTCATGTTGAAAAGCAAGCGGTTTGGTGGGCCCATGCCGACCTTGGATCCTCCAGCTTCTCAGACGGGGACGCCCTCGGAAGGTTCCTCGGGGGAGGGAGAACGAGGCCAAGGCAGCGATGGAAACAGTGAGGACAGCCCAGACAGCAATGATGTTGCTAGAGACAAAGGAAAAGGAAAAGAGCGAGAGCGTTCATGAGAGCGAAGCTTTGGAGAGACGTCCAACTTTTTGCTTCATCTATGTACGTGTCTCCACAAGCGAATTCCGAATTCTTAAATTCTTGACCTGTCCAATCCAATGCTGCGTTGAATTCGGAATTGTCTGCAGATGCTATCACCCGATTGCCATATTTGGTGAAGGTAGTACCATCTGATCAACTTGGCCAAGTTGGCCCTCGGCCGTAGACAGCCGTAGGCTCGTCCCCAGCCGGTTCCTGACATTCAACTCGTCCTTAAATTTGACGGGGTCACTTAGGGTCACTTCAACGCTCGTACGGGCGCTGTGACTTGGTGGAATCGCGTTTCAGCCCTATTAAGAGGCGAGGACTTGGGCGAATGCCGTCTATGCATACTTAGAGAGAAACAACCAATTCACTCATACATAATATTCCCCCTTCTTCAAACCCTTCGGGAAGCATATTATCGTCAGTAGACATATTTCTGCTGTCTACCAACTGAATATTTTCCTCCAATCCTTCTTGGGCACCGGCCCTAAGGCTGTCATTGACCTGGTCTCGACTCGAGTCCAATCCAGGTTATCAACTACTGACTTTGTCAGAGACTGCACGTTCTGGGACTTGGACGCATTGGGATAGCGTGAGGAAGAAATATCCTGGCCAGCGAGAGACTTCAAAAGACGACGACCGCCCTGACAGTTTTGAAGGCGGACTCGTTGGACTCGGGCCACAAGAATCATATTCGGGGTAGTGAACTTGCCTTTCTCATGATCTACAGCGCCGCCAGCTTGTATGACATATACGCCGTGCTCGTGAAGTGATTGCGTCAGAGGGGGCTTGGTGATATACTGGGTTGATTTGCATGTACCAGTGGTGCAGCAGACTAAGAGTGAAACTTTTCAGCCAGCCAAAGGGTTCACCGTTCCTTCCGTGACCCTCTGTACATGAGCTCAATAATAAGCACCATGTCATCAGTTGAATGAATACCAGGGTACGCGCACAAAAGTTGACAACATGACAAGAAAACAGACCTTTATCTGATAATTCAGGTGTTCCTACCTGCAGCTATTGTACAGGTACGCAAGCAGCTGTTGGGAATACCCCAAGAATACCCCATGACTCACGGGGATGCGTAGTATGGTAAGAGGTATGAATGAATACACAAGCATCAGTGTTATTCTTTGTAAGGAGTGAGCAGCGTTTATCTTGTCGATGGTGTGGACAGCGCGATGGAACCAAGTCGTCGTTGTTACAGCTGTTTTCAAAACGATAGGCCCCTCCAAAAAGATACTGGTTACGAGCGGAGTTCATGAAAAAGGCTAGAAGCATGGAAGCCGAGTGCTCCGGGCATGGCTTGTATCGGCAGTGACGCGTTTACTGAGTTCATTGACTTCCGGCAGCAGCCATTCCCTCTCGGCCATCGTCGCGTGATGCCTTTACGAACTCCGACTTGAGAGGCGGGTTTTTGGAGGGGCCTATCGTTTTGAAAACAGCTGTAATAGAGCACAAGTGCGCTTTCTCTACTCTATCTAAGTCAATTCTCGGAGGTCCGGCAGGGTCTGGTCTCGTTCCCAGCCGCTCCTCGGGGAGCGTCTGGGGCATTTTGGTCGAGGACTCCTACCTTACAACTAGCGCCCGCCTCTACAGTGGGGATCACGAGGCTGATTTATGCCCGATCTCCACTGAAAAAATGGGCGCTTATTGTAAGGTAGGAGTCCCCGACCAAAATGCCCCAGACGTTCGCTGCGGTGGTGGGGTGAGAGAGAACGGCTGGGCACGAGACCAGCAGGGTCCGGCGGACTGACCGTCACTGACGTTTGTTTTCCTTTCGAATGCCGGAGGCACGTGACCAGTGACCTCACATCCCCAACGAAAACCTTTTGCGTGCTATATTTTGCCGCAGTCTCCGTCTGGGGTAAGTTCAACGCTGGTCGTCGACGTCCCCGCATTGTCCATAGCATCCGCTTCTTGGCCTCTAACCACCATGTCTGGTATGTTGCAGTGCGTTCAAGACCATTCGGTTATGGGTTGACAGTTGGAATGTTATAGACCGTCCCACAATCGTCCCCCTCCTATCCCGAGCGCTTCACCAGATACGCTCAACACCTCCTAGAATCATTGCTTCTCCTGCCACTCGTACGTGCGAGCCTAATGCTGTTATGCTTTTGACGAATCCACTAATCCTTAATTGGCCGACTTCTTGAATAGAACCGAGACGAGCGGCCGTCGCTCTGATTATCCGCGTTTCCCCACCTCCAAACCTCCCAAGCACTTCTAAGAACGTCCCTCAAGCTACCTCGCTCACAGAGTTCTTCCAATTAGACTGGGTAAATGCTCCTGGCGCAAGACCGGAAATCCTGTTCCTCAGAAGGGAGAAACCAGACGGCAATGCAGATGGCGGTAGAATGAGTGGTAGTGGACCCAATACTAGCGAGGCGCATGTGGCTTTCCCAGGTGGGTGCTCTCAATCATAAATTGACTTCTTCCCGCTCAACGGTCTCCTTGTAAGGTGGCCGAACTGAAGAGGGCGATGAAGGTGGCATGTATACTGGTTAGTCCGGTGGAAACCCTTGTTTTGAAAGGGACTTGAACTGATAACGGGAACAGCCATGCGACAAACCTGGGAAGAGATCGGATTGGACCTCGCTGAAAACGCGTATACCCCGGTTGGTCAACTCGATGACCGCGAAATCACGACGTCTTTGGGGAAGCGTCTCCTTATGATTCTCTCACCCTATGTCTTCCTTCAACTCACTCCTCAGACAACTCCGGTTGAGCCCGCGTCAGGAACGACTCTCCACTGGGTACCTCTCACTGAACTGTTGCCGGAAAGTCTATATTTGGGTGTAGAGCGAGAAGCGACGCGCTCAAGCAAACCCAAATGGTCTAATGTAACAGTGGACGCATCTTCGAGGCTTGCCCCGCGGCATTCCACTGTCCTTCGCCTCCTTGTTAGGCTTCTCGTTGGGAGCATGAAATTCCCTGCCATTGTCATCGAGAGCTCCTATCCCACGGACACGGCCTCTCTGAGTACAGATGAGAAGCTCATTGACGAGAAACGTGCTCACATCGAGAAGGGCAACCAGGTTGGCTTGCAACGACAAGGTTCCTTATCGAAGCTTCGTCCACGACATCGCCGAAGTGAACAGATGAAATTGTGGGGATTGTCTCTTGGCATGACATTGGACTTGCTTGCACACATGGCTCCGCCAAATGCTGTAGCACATGGCAGTGGGAGCGGCATGTCGCTGGGTGTAAGCAGTGCTTTTGCGCCCCCTGACGCAGAGGCGGAATCCATGGGGGTGCCTGTTATGGCTCCGAGCCTTACTAGCGTTTTCCCTCGTTTCTCATATCCCGACGTGAACTTTTGGATTTGGTGGGTATTCCTCGTAATATCATTGTGACCCTCAGCTGACAATCTGTTTAGGGTATTCGGTAAGCGATATCGAGAGGTTGTGCGCGGATGGGAAGCCAGTGTACGCGCAGGCGGAACAAACGATCGCAGGTTCGTTATTCTTCGTTGCGTAACGTTATGTACCATCATTGATGACGTCGTGTGCAGGATCAACTGGACTGGTTCGGCGTTGAATACCTTTTACGCCGCAGTACGCAAGGCTCTGGTGGTAGTCATTGTTGTCAGGGCAATATTTGTTCTTCTCGGGCTCTTCTTGGGCGGATGGTTGTTATTGTCACGGTAAACACATTGCTATAGCCCTCTTTTTGTTGTAGACTAGATTCCAATTGTCTTACTCCCTTGGTATAGCTGAACACTCTAATTTTCACTCGTCAATGGGATATACAGATTGTACGCCACCGGGAACTGGTCATTGGACAACTCTAGGCTAGAAACTATCAAATGGGCAGCGCAAAGTTGATATTACTTTTGGTCTCCCTGCAGCCCTCACCCACACCATGATCAACCGGTTGCGGCGTGTCGAGGGGAGAATAGCGGATATGAAGGAAGTATGGAACAAGTGCAGGCCGAGGGTTCAGCCATACAGACACGCGAACCTCGCTTGGTGTATGTCCGGGCTCGGTCACAGCAAGCTCAATTGCGGACAGACGACGCGTCGGCGATAGCTATGCGTGTCCTGTACCGCCCTAGTGCACCGCGGTCGACTGTGGCACAGGATCGCGTCGGACACCGTGACCGGTGACGAAGGCCTGCGATCATAATTCTGGCGGCCGGCGTATTACGGAGGGTTTCCATTTCCGGGATCTTTCCGGCCGCAATTAGCTCGCTAAGTTCCATAACAGGAAGGTGATCCGGCCACCGTAAATGATTTCGGGGTGCGCGGCGTGATCCCAACGTCATCGAGCACAGTAGCTCGGCTAAGGACGTGCATGCTTTCATGCAGACTGCCAACTTGAACTGAGCAGTTTACGCCACGTTCCTTAGTCTACTTATACCGCTTCTAATCTTACCCCCAACCAGCCCTTCACCGTCGCCGACGTTGGCGCACTCATGGAAGGAAGCGTACCCCCCGACTCTCAAGCGACTGTCAACGGACTTGTCCAAGCAGATGTTGCCAAGAACCGTGTAGCTGTGCATACTTTCGATCCGGACACGAGTCCTCAGGAGAAAGCGGCGGAGGCGGGAAAGGGTGCTGAGCAGCTCAAGGGTGTCAATGACACATCGGCCCTTGGAGACAGAGGTAGGTACTATCTGGTGTCATTTGTCGTCTAACTGAATGGCTAAGCAGAGGTTCCCATCGACACTGGAAATGCGCACGTAGTACCAACTATCACTATTCACGACGTGGACAAGGTAGCGTCTGAGGAGGCACGAGCAGACGAGGAAGAGGACGACCTTAGCCCTCCGCCATCCCCAATGGATCCGCAGCCACCTGGCGCCATGCCCGCCGCGCAGGTTGCCGAAATACCCGACTGGTACAAGGTTGGCTGGAGAGCAGTGTCTGGCATTGACCAGTCCGCTCCAAAGGGTGCAGCGAAGCACAAAGCTATCCTCGAAGAATTCATCAATGAGCAATTCTATGGCGATTGGTACCACAATTGTGCCATTATTGTTGTCGTGAGTCTGTTTGACGTTCTATTACCTAGCTCGCTTTGCTGAAATGATAACACACAGACTGTTATCGTGACCCATTTCATGACGCGCTTCAACTTCGGTTGGGGATGGCTCTTTATCGTGCTTGCCTTCTGCAACACGTATTACAGCACTTCCATGGGCCGCTTCCGCGAGCGTGCTCGGGACGACATCCAACGTGAACTCACCAAGACACGACTTATGTCGGAAACCGAAACAGCGGATTGGATAAACCACTTCTTGGACCGATTCTGGCTTATCTACGAGCCGGTGTTGTCCAAGACCATCATATCGACTGTGGAACAGGTTCTAAGCACCAATACTCCCGCGTTCCTCGACTCCTTGCGTATGACAACCTTCACGCTAGGGTCTAAGGCACCAAGGATAGTCGGGGTAAAAACTTGGCCTAGAACGGAAGACGACATCGTTATGATGGATTGGAAAGTGACATTTGCACCCAATGATACATCTGACCTTACACAGAAGCAAGCGCAAGCCGTCGTCAACCCGAAGATTGTCTTGCAAGTCCGAGTCGGTAAGGGTGTGGCTTCAGTGTCTATGCCCATTTTATTGGAAGATATGAGCTTCTCCGGCCATATGAGAATACGGATGAAGTTGATGACCAACTTCCCACACATACAAGTGGTGGATTTATCCTTCATGGAGAAACCCGTTTTCGACTACGTGCTCAAACCAATCGGCGGAGAGACATTTGGGTTTGACATTGGCATTGTAAGTTCAATATGAATGCGATATCGACTGGTTCCTGGAATTTTGTTTTTGACTTGCCACATAGATCCCTGGTCTGTCAGCGTTCATTCGTGACATGGTCCATAGCATACTGGGTCCAATGATGTACGATCCCAACGTTTTCACCCTGAACCTGGAGCAAATGCTGTCAGGCGCCCCTCTTGATTCGGCCATCGGTGTTTTGCAAGTAACAGTTCATTCTGCTCTTGGCTTGAAAGGTTCGAAGATCGGAGGTGGAACTCCAGATCCGTTCGTCAGCCTCAGCATCAGCAATAGGGCGGAATTGGCGAGAACCAAGTATCGCCGTAGCACGTACGCGAAAATGATCCCGGCCATGTCACTGTGTAATATTGCTTACCTGCGTTGACTAGGACGAACCCTCATTGGGGAGAGAGCAAATTTATTTTGGTCAATTCGTTGACCGAGGCTCTTACCCTCAAGGTATTCGACTACAACGGGCATCGAAGAAACACCGAGCTAGGTTCTGCTACCTTCGATCTTACGAAGTTGCAAGAGGACGCCACGCAGGAAGGAAACGAGGTTCTGATCCTCAAGGAGGGCAAAGACCGGGGCTTGCTGCGATTCGACGTGATGTTCTACCCTGTGCTAAAGCCACAAGTTGATCAGTCTGGTATCGAAGAGTTACCTGAGACAAGTAGGTGAAAATGTTCGTGACTCCCATCCTACATCTGATCCGTTCTTTGCAGGTGTAGGGATTGTGCGGCTGACCCTCCATCAAGCGAAGGATTTGGATAGTACCAAATCATCCTCAGGCGAACTGAACCCCTTCGCTCGAGTCTACCTAACGAATTCGTCCAAGCCAATTCACACCACCCCGCGCTTGAAACATACCAACAATCCTGTTTGGGAGTCTCCCATAGAATTCTTGTGCTCCGATAGGCACTCTTCTCTTATTACCATCAAGGTCATCGACGATCGCGACTTCCTTAAGGACCCAGTGGTTGGCTACATGACCGCAAAGCTTGATCACCTCCTGGAGGCTAAGAAAGAGGCGGGTAGAGACTGGTGGCCATTGAGTGGTTGCAAAAGCGGGAAGTTGCGTCTCAGTGCAGAGTGGAAGCCTTTGAACATGGCTGGAAGCTTGCACGGTGTCGACCAGTATATTCCGCCGATAGGCGTAGTCAGGTTGTGGCTGCAGAAAGCGACTGATGTCAAGTACGTCCTTCTAACCAAGCTTGTGACTTGCCTCTGATGCTCGATTATAGGAATGTCGAAGCTGCGCTCGGCGGCAAGGTGATTACCACGTTTTCAGTTTGTATGATATATGCCGTCTGATGACCAATACCTGGACAGAGCGATCCCTATGTTCGTGTGCTCATCAACAATATTGTTGCTGGCAGGACGGAGGTGGTCAATAACAGTGAGTACTATAGCGTCAAAATCAGGTGGCGATCCTTATATACTGTCGGGCAGATCTTAACCCCGAGTGGGATCAGATTATATACATCCCAGGTCAGTCGCTCATTTACCATCACTTACGGCGCTGAGACTTATATACGTCGGCAACAGTTCATACCCTGCGTGAGGTACGCTTCTTCTCCCTTCAGACACGTATTTGGAACAGCGCATCTGACATGCGCTCCTAGACCATGCTGCTCGAATGCATGGACTATCAGCACCTGACAAAGGTAACGTGACCTGAAGTCGTCTACCTTCCGTCGCTTACCATGGTCTCTCTCCAAGGATCGCTCTTTGGGTTACGTGGAGTTAAAGGTCGCTGATCTTGCACAAGCTACCGAAGATAAAGAGAAACCTTATATCTCTACGGGCAAGAAGTTGCACGCGGATCCAATCAAGCTGGATAGGAACTCATTCAAGGGCCAATTGCATTATGAGGCCGAGTTCGTTCCAGCAATTCCAGTGAAAGGCCTGAAGTTCAACAAGGGTATGAACGCGTTGAAACGCGCGTCACAAGCTTACTCTACCGACGCGGGAACCGTGATCTCGGACGATACCTCGTCTATCTCATCGTCTGACGAAGAGTACCAAGCCGTGCCAGAGGGCATCACTACTACTGCTCCGCTACAGAAGGCTCGCCATCATCAGAAGTCGGTTTCTGTGGATACTACCGGGACCGCTCTTAGTGGTCAATCTGCCCTCACCACTGACACAAAGACTACGGAAGCCGAGGTCCCTGATGAGGTCGGTCTCGACGTCTCCACCGAAGAACTCCTTGACTATGGTAAGACTACCTGTGCGGAAACCTCTATTGTGGTGACTCACGTAGTCGTACAGAATCTGGCATTATCATTTGCAATGTTCTTTCGGGTAGGCTTCAACGGAAAGCCCGACTGGAGATGTTGCTCGACGATGGGTACTGGCCTGCCTTCAGTACTGTGAAGTCGCAAAGTACCAATGCCGAATGGGAATACATCGGGGAAGGATTCGTCAAGGAGATCGACTTCGGTCGAGTATGGTTACGCTTGAACGTGGCAGATGAAGGTGAAAGGGACGAGGTCATTGGCGAATGGAAGGGAGACGTCAAAGTCTTTTTGACTCAATCACTGGTCAGTGATCACTTTTTCTGGGCATCACCTGACACAACTGACCGTCTCTACAATTACATATACAGGAAGGTCCTACTACGTTCACTCTTACAGATAGGGACGATGACGAAAAGACCTCTACTGTCGTGCTCGAGTCACGTTACCTTCCTGTACCCATCATGTTGGAACCCAGAGAAAGCGTCAATAGTGCGTACCTGTGCTCGACTGACGAGCTTGTCGTTTCTGACTCTGTGTAGACCAAGGGATGCTTCGCGTTGATCTCATTAATGGAGAAGACATACATGCTTCCGATAGATCAGGTAATTTCCTATTCTTCGCCCTCGAGGTTTCGCTCACATTGTGTATAGGCAAATCCGATCCATTTGCGGTTTTCACTCTCAATGGGCAGAAGGTCTATAAGTCTGCTACAAAGAAAAAGACCTTGAAGCCCGAATGGAACGAGGTGTTCACTGTCCAAGTGGTACGTTGTTCACCTGGGCACATCGCGTGCATGTATATTCACATCTTTCAAGCCCTCCCGCGTCGGCGCGCAATTCTGGGTGGAAATTTTTGACTGGAATCAAATCGAGCAAGCAAAGAGCCTAGGGAGAGCCAGGATTGATTTGGAAGATCTAGAGCCATTCGAATCTGTCGAACGCGTTCTTCAATTGCAATCTGACAAGCACGGTAATAAGGGCCAAGTTCGTATTAGGATGGTATTCTCTCCGGAAATTGTCATGAAGGAGCGCAAGGCCACATCAACTTTCAGTACCGCTGGTCGAGCTGCGACGCAAATTGGACACATACCTGTCAGCGCAGGCAGAGGCGTCGTGCATGGTGTTACTGGTGTTTTCAGGAGAGATAAAGCCAAGGGTAGCACAGCGTCCGAATCAGAAGAGGAGCTTGAAAGGACCCCGACAGGAGTACCCAAGAAGAAGAAATCTCTAGCCTCTCTGAAGGGAAGGAAGTCTCTATCCAATATCCGGGAACAACCTTCTATTCCAGATCTCCCTGCTGGCGTTGCGTCTCAACCCATCTCTGGCGGCGCGACCCTGGGTTCAAGTCGCGCCATCTATATTGGGAATGACTCGGCCGTTTCCTCGGAGCCTGGCGTAGTTCGCGTCACCGTTCTGAATGCCAAGGACCTAATGCCATCGGATGTCAAACCATATGTTACCATACGTGTTGGTGATAAGGAGTACAAGACCAAGCATGTCAAGGGCGCAGCACCCGAATGGTATGTGCGTCTGTGACCTCTGTCCGTCCTATTGCTCACAAGACGTCTTAGGAACGAGACCTTCACTTTCGTAGTCAATCCCTCCTACCCTACACTGTATGCGTGGGTTCACGACCATAAAACTTTAGGTAGAGACAAGCTGTTGGGTTCTGCAGAAGTTGACGTAGGTGCCTATGCGCAAGGTTTCACACATTAGGACTCAATCTTGTTCATAGATATGGCACCACATCAAGAAGACTGGTCCAATGTCTGCAGACATTTTCGAGGAGCTCACAGAAGGTCAAGGTTTACTGCGATTGCGCCTTGAATATGATCCAGAGGATAAGCCTCCACGTGCCTCTGTTTCTTCATCCTACGGCAGTCCAGCTGCTTCTCCATCTCGCTTCAGTCTCGCACGGTTAAGGGACAGGGAGAACAGCGACTGATTCTTTCTTTCTTCTTTCCGTATCGTTTCCCCTCTTTTGCTTCTCAGATTCAAGTCTTTCGGAAAGTCATGCCGAGTGTAACAAACTGACTGATACCCAGGCAACCGACTCAGCATTCACTATCCTATCACCATCAATCGCTTTCTCGTCATGCTTGCCTATATGTAATCTTATACTTTCCCTTGCTGAATCTCAACTAAATCTTGCATAGTACGTAAGAATCGGCAACAACTCTTAACTGTACGCTACATGAGTTCTTCTGACCCCTTCATATTGTGTTCGAAAAGGTAATGAACCGACATATGCACATCATGTCAGTCAGTCAATACCAATCGGGAGATTGCCCCAACTTTCAGCTAAGATCTCGCCCTGGTACTCCGTCTAAGTTGTTTTTCTTCAGCTCCGCCCGACTCCCTCGAGGCGAGGTTGGGCTTCCTGTCTGTTTGCCTGTAATGTGGTCATGGTCACTACTTGTCAATGACGATGAGGATATTTGTCAACACACCTTTTCTTTTTCTTCTCTCCTGAAGGTGCCAGTGATAGGACGTCGAGCTCGTCCTCCAGTCCACCAAGGCTGGAGGAGACCTTCTTCACTTTGCGAGCATTTTGTTGCGCTGCTTTCACATCTGCTTCAAAGATAGGGGGAGGAGGAGAAATCAGCTGCATCGGCGTAAGTCTGCTTTTCTTCGGTGTGGGACGTTTTCGGGCGTGGTCTTCCTGTGAGTTCCATTCCTCAATATCAGAATGTTGACCAAACAAAGCGGTCTGCCCCTCTTGGTCATCATCTGAGTTTTCCATCGTGATATCCTCCTCATCGGTTTCCGAAGCTGCAGGCTGGAGCATAGATAATTTAGGATGTTTCTGCTGTCCTTTTCCCGCGAGCGGAGATGGTGACCTGCTCAGCTCTGAGTCCCAGGTATCGCCATCTTCAACGTCATCACCCTGCTCAACCGAGTCGTCCCCCTGGCAGACAAAGCAAAGTCAGAATGGCTGCAACGTTACATCATAACAGAGCATACCAGGCTCGTCTCTACCTCGTCCTCCTCTTCATCAATCTCGTCGTCCGTCGAACCAGCTTGATTTGGAGTACACGCCTTGGAACGATGCAACATATCTATCTTGGCATCCATGCGAATCTCATTGCGCTCGACCTATAATGCGTGGATCAGTACCGAGATAAATGACACAAGCTAGTTAAGGGAACGTGCCTCCTTGATGAGACGCTTCGCATAGCGTTTCTCCATCTCGCGCATACGCTCTTCCATCTCGAGCATGACTTCCTCGCGCGTTTCTGCCTCGATGATAGCACACCGCATCTCGGATTCGAACAACTATA
Organism: Panus rudis PR-1116 ss-1; assembly: GCA_022160315.1. Classification (NCBI taxonomy): domain Eukaryota; kingdom Fungi; phylum Basidiomycota; class Agaricomycetes; order Polyporales; family Panaceae; genus Panus; species Panus rudis. Next base: position 122,513 of record MU275172.1, on the reverse strand, counting down.
GAGCGAACATCATTTGGGTTGTGATGGATGCCACCTCGGGGGACGTGTACACGCTTACCTGCATCCGCAAATTCTCGATCTCATCGAACAAAGCGTCGACGAGAGGATTGATAGGCTCATTATCGTCCTCATTTGAGTCACCATCACCCGGCTCTTCGTCCTCTATTTGGAGAAGTATGCATGGGTCACATTCTTAGCAGGGGTGCATGTGAGACGCACCTTCAAGTACTTCTAGATGAGTCTCACTAGCCTTCCTGCCGGGACCTCCCATGGAAATTGTCACTTTTCTCCTGTATGACGAAGAAGGAACTCTGCTAGGCGAAGCTTTCGGGGCAACTTTATTTTCTTTGGACTTTGGACCGCTGGGAAGTGGACGATGCACAGCTGTAGGTGCGGTCGTGGAAACTTCTCTAGCGAGAGCAGCGAATTTCATCACATGCGAATTCTCGTCATAACCCGTATCGTATGGGTTGACATTGACGATCATGGCCTGTAAGCTCTATCAGAACGCTCTCACTATCACTGGACAAAAATTACACATACCACTCTCCCTTCACCAACGAAGTAGTCCATCAATATCTCGGTCAACTTACTATGTCTGAAAGGTACCACGGCAAGTCCTTTCTTGACATCTCGCGTGTCCATCTTCCCGCCTGAACCGACATGTGTGCCCAAGCTCCTCGCGAGTGTCCTCTGATTTGCTCGCATAGTTTCCATACACTGCCCGAGCACCATTAGACTCTTGTTGATGTTCCCTGCTTCCTTCAGTCTATCTCCAGTTGTGTGCGTATGTTTTGTTCGTTCGCTACCAGCCAAATCCACCAACGTCAATCGGGATGTTTGAATCGATGTAGGATCATTCCGTTCTCCTCGATGTACGCGCAGGACCTTGATAGTGACAAACGCATGAGATCGACTAGATTGACTATTAGCTAGAGTGCCAAAAACAGTCCGGTGGAGCTGTCCAAGTTTGAGGAGTGCCTTGGCCTCTGCGGCGCTCTTAACACGTATCTGCCGGAGACCAGCAACATACTTCCCTGAGCTGTTCATATCGGAAGACGAATCTGTATCCGAGGGAGGGCACGGTTTAACAGGAAGCGCCTTCCGCGTGAGCAGGAGAGGATGGGATTGAGATGAAGGCAACGGCATATTGAGGAAAGTGGAGGTTGGTCGAGGGATTCCTGTTTTCACTTCGGAGGCTGAGGGGTCGTCGACAGATGCGAGCAGATCATAGACCTTTTCGTTGTAGACTTCAGCGTAGGATAACCATATTGTGTATTCATAGTTACGGTCGAGCTTGATAGTGGTTGGGTCAATGTCGGTATCAAAAGAAGTCGTGTCCTCGAGAATGTCTGCCAATGCGGGGCCTACTCGTGGCGATGCAGCAACGGGAGACGAGGGCTCGTCTGTCGAAAGTTCAACACCTTGCAAACGAATTGGTCGGTACTTCCGAGTCAGGGTGTCAGCCAGGCTTCGTAGCTCATCTATTAGAACTTACTCGGCCATCACCATGTAAACCATCAATGGAATTGAAGATCACGTCTAAAGTGCGAGGTAGGATTCCCGCACTGCCGGCTTCGCTTCCACCCTGAATTGTGTATGTCTTTCCTGAATTGGTAACGCCGTATGCAAATAGTAAGCCACTTTGTCCCTCCAGAACATCTTTCACAAATGGGAGCGTAGTCTTCTGGAAGAAGTCCTGTTGTTGTGTGGATGGTGGGAATACGTGTGAGAACGTATATAGCGACGACGAGTTCACGGACGATAATCTGCTGTACGATTGTGAAGACAAGGAGGGATCCAGCATGCGAACAGAAGTATCCGAAATTGGTTCGAGGTAGGGGGTAGCAGATGGCACATCTTCGCCCAGGTGGGGTCGGATCCGCAAGAATGCCTGAATGCCTGCATAAACAACCAGGTCTCAATTCAACGAGTAAAGCAAAGAGTCACCTTGATCGGTTCTCTTTCATTGTCCTCCGGAATGGTTAAGACACTGTTAGCCTTTGACAACGGCGCCCTTTGCGAGTTCTTTTGGGAGGATGGTTTCATCTCAGGAGAGTTTTCCCTACTCACAAAGGGCTTTCTATTCTTTGCGGCTGGTTTGGGTGCTGGTTCGGGATCTTTGACTTTGGAGGCTGCTCGAGTAAGGCGTGCCGGGGCTTGCGTGGTTGCCGCTTGGGTTTTCGCTCTGGCAGATGCTCGTGTGGCAGTTCTTGGCTGCTTGCTGGCCATTCTGGTATTATCTCAAAACGTGAATTTGAGTATCAACGATTTGTAGAAGGGGTGAATCCAAAGAGTTGAGCCAGAACTCAGTGAAAGGCAAACCATGCGGGCGGCAAACCGCGCGCGGAGTTGGAGCGTCAAACATGTGACCGCGCCTCGAGGTGAACGCATGGGTCTCACGGGTCTCGTGACTTGGTCGCGTTGATTTGAGTTTGTTGAACGCGCCTCACTGCAGCTGCCTTGTTCCCAACTTCCATGACGCTCGCTTCGCCGTGCTCTTCTTGACGCGACTGACACATTTTGGTTATTCTATAGATCATTCCACCATGCCGTCTCCAAAGGTGTCTCCCAATCGCCGTCGTTCTCTCGCTGTGCTCAATCCAACGAATGCAGCGAGGGGCATTCTGAAACACCATAGACGTGCCTACAGTATTGCACCGGGAGATAAGCTGAGTCCTGTTACACGAGCGAAAAACATGGTATGGCCTCAATTTTGCTCTCTCAGTCTATGCTCACTGTTGTTTCCATAAGAAACCTCGCAAAAGCATTCTCAAGACTTCAGCGGCCAACCAACGAGATAGCTCAGACAATTCCACCGCAACACCAGATGAAACCAATGTTCACTCTATGGACTTGACTGAAGTAGGGCCTAGTATGCCTCGCAAAAGTCTCATCAATCGCCGAGTCAGCTTCGCAGGTCATGCGAATGTCTTATTCTTTCAGAAGGAGCAACGTCGTGCGAAACACCGCAATGAGAACGACGACCCACAGGATGTGGCGCAAGGGAACAGGAGAAGCTCCGTGCGTAGACGGTCATCGACCGGTCTTAGCGAAAACGGCGAGCGGTCAATGGATCTCGATGATGATAGTATGGCAGATGAATCCCAGGATTATCTTGCAGGCATATACCGCGACGGGGAAGAAGCCACAAACGGAGATGGCTATGAACTCACCTACTCTGATGAAGATTACGGGAACGACGACGAAATGGATATCACGCAGCCTATCGATCCGCAAATCATTCGCAAACGTTCTCTCTCGTTAGGAGGGCCTAAAGGCTTCCCTGATCGTCGCAGATCTTCTATAGGCCCCCTTACTTCGTCGCAGCGGCAAAGTGAAAACCAGCCCCCCCAATCATGGATGGCAGAAGAGGAGGACGTTGAGGAAACAATGAATTACGGCCGCGATCAAGAGGATGCTACTACTTCATCTAATAACACTGGGTCGTACCTTTCCCAAGGTGATGGTTCATCTGGTGAGGTTACTCAACCTATGGAAATCACCGTTCCAATCAATCGACCACTTCGGCCCTCTACCGCGCACGAGGACGAATTGTTACAGCGGCTCCGTGCTGTCACTCACGCTGGTTCCTCTGGTGAGCCAGATCCTCCCAGCGATTATGAAGAACCATTTGAGCCGGATGCCATCATTCCATTGGACGATTTGGGCGGAGATGAAGAGAACAACATGGAGCTGACAACTGCTATGGGTCGTCTTATGAGAGCCCGTGCATCGATGGGTTTGCCTATACAGGCTCCACTCGTCTCGCCCTCAAAGCGAGGTCATCACGAAGATGACGAAAGCGACGACGACGCCGTCTATCAGCTGCAACCGGCCAATGTTACGGAAGACAGCTTCATGAGCGAAGATGACAGCTTCGGACATGATTCGGGAGACCATACAGTCAATATCACTGCGCTGATGAGGAACAGTCAGGGCAGCCAAGATCCGAGCATAGATGTAAGTGAGCGGCAAGGGCAATCACTACAGGAGGAGACAATGGACGATGTGCTGGATATGACGCTCACGTATGCACAACCAGCGCAGTCGTCTACTGGGAATGGTGTCGCTGCTCCCCAAAGGGCTGTACGCCCACCTGTCTTCACGAAGCCACCCCCACGTACCTCCCTTGTACCTCCCTCTCAACCGAGTGCCAGTCCTGATTCGCAGGCAACCAATGGACCATCTTCACAAACTCCCCGGTCGCCCCTCAAGCCTCCCGTGCCCGCAACCGTACCAAAGCCTTTCAGCTTTAGCAGACCTTCGACAATACCAGCCCCGCCTTCCTCTGCGTTCAAGGAACTATCCTCTGATGGACGTCAACCTTCCCCTACGAAGCTTCCCATGCCTGTTCATAGAGGAACGGCCGCGTTCGCACCGCCTTCTGCCCCCAAATCACCTAAACGACGACATGAAGCAGATGATGTAGGTGGGCCAGATTCTGAGGATGCACCTTCTCCAGCAAAGAAGGGCAAGCTATCAGATGGGACGAGTGGTCAATCTTCTCAGCCCACTCCATCGACTTCTGTTTTTGTTCCAGGTAATAGAAGGGCGAGTACAGTCAGAAGACCATCTGGATACTTTGCTCAGAGGAAAAGCATGGGTGCGGGATTGCTGCCAGCAGCTAACGCTGCCGCTTCGTCTGCAGGTGCACCTGTCGACAAGACCGATGTATTCAGACTGAAAAGAGCTGCTCGGGCCAGTCTGGGTACAACACCAGCGGAAGGAAGCGCGCCGCTGTATCCTGATGTCTCAAGAATAGCGACAGAGGATCCACCCATGCCCAGTGCTATGCGTACGGATGGCGCCGCTCTGAACATCACTACTGAGAAGGCGACCGACGGTAATAGATGCGAGCGTGAGTCGCTCAGACAAGCAGTGGCGGCGCCGAGCCCTACGAGAGGCTCTCCTGCTCCAGCAGTTCGTTTCGCAGATGACAATGTGCGACTAGCCTCTCCTGCGCGAAGATCTGGTCGGTCCGCATCGCCTGCGATGGCACCTCCAGTTTCTGCGGCTTCGCAATTGGGTGATTCCGTGAACGCGACGTCCCTTCCGACATCGTCTTCTATCGAGTCTCTTCGTCAGGAAGCTCTTCCTACAGTAGATGAGATATCCATGGAAATGGACGTCACCACCCAACCGGCTGCTGCGGACGAGGATGAAGAGCATACGGAGCCCATAGATGCAGCTCAATGGAGGGCAGGCGTTCAAGAAGAAAGCTCGTCGGATGAGGAAGGCGTAAGTGCCCGGGCTACCTATGCTGACAGTAAAATCTAACAACTTACAAAATTCTGCAGCCTCCTATCTCAATCGAGCAATTCTTTTCCATGACTGGAATACGTTTTATGGACGAACTTACTGCACCACGTCGTTCCACTATCCACCCGTCGCAATTACGACCTCGTTCTCGCCGTCGCTCCCTCGATGAATCCACGGGAGAACCTGAAGAACCGGAGCAAATACCTCTATCCGAATTCGTTAATGCTATGGCGGTCGACATACCTCAGTTGGAGCTGTACTCCACCGTCGCAGGCGAGCTTCATGCCTGGATCGAGGAGAGTAGAAAGATGTGCAAGGAGGCAGACGAGGAAGCTATCAAGGTTACACCTGGACTGTTCAGGGAGTTCGCGGAAGTCGAGGAGAGCGAGAAGGAATTCCTAGTGGTGAGTGGAACATACACTTGCTGGGCATTCACGCAGAACACTGACATATTACTCCTAGCATCAACTGAAACTGATCAAGGTGAATTGTCAAGGAGCGGCACGGTCTCAATGGTACGATTGGAAGAAGGATTGGACAGAGCAATTGCAGGCAACTGCGGATACGGCATTCTTGGAGCTGCAATCGGTATGACAGAGGTTTGTTTCATGACAGTAAGGCAGGTTCTAACGGCAAGGTGCAGGATGCAAAGATGCTGGAAGACATTATCAAACAAGCACAGGGCATGCTCCCCAACTTGCGGGAGGAGTACGCTCAAGTGATGGCTGAACTCGAACAAGAACAGGCAGACATTGCAGAGATTGAGAACTCGGATCAAGATTATTTGAACGAGCTCAAGTCGACTATCGCCGAGCAAGAGTACGTTGCTGGCCGATCTCTGCGTATGAATCAAGACTGAATCCACTCATGTTTTAGTCGTGAACTGGAAGCATTCCGTACCGATGTGTCTGAAGCGAAAGCGAAGCTGGAGCGTCTGGAAGAGAAGATGGCGGAAATTGAATCACAGAAGAACGAAGCAAATGCTGTCATTGCGCAAACGCAACATCTCATCCACGTTCAGAAGGAGAGCACGAGCTCTGAAGTGTTCCGGCTGAAAGGTGAGCGCATGTTTTTCAAGCATATCACGTTTCATTGACCAACTTTGCGAACTGGCAGATGAACTCGAAGCCTTACAGGATCTACATCTCTGGCGTTGTACAAAGATCAGCTCGAACGTAGTCGAATTCATCTACGCCACGCGATACCAGGTCATCATCCCATGTCTTAAATTCAAGCCTCAAGTCAGCAAGATGTCAATCTCGAGGACCAAAACCTCGCGTCTGAAAGAGCGTGATACGTTCCCTCGCTTCACCGACTTTATGCTAGAGGGTGTCCGACATGTTGTCACTACACTCTCGAAGCCTACCACCCGGGACGTTCTGCGATGTTTGGGTGATTTCTGGTCCTGCTGTGCTCAATTACGATCCCAGCTTTCGCTGCTGGCAGTCAGGTTCCCGTTGGAAATGTCTTGCATGCAGGACGAGCCGTTGTGTTTGAAGGCTTCCGCTGCAGTATTGTTTCCCTCTCTCAAATCGAAAGCAATCATTACATTCATCTTGGATATGCCCACCTGCTCGCGCTGGCCATTGTCAATTGGTTCATTAAAGGTTGAAGTAGAAGTCGCGTATGGACGCGCCGAGTGAGTTGTCTTCTGATGATGATGCCCTCTCAATCAAGCTCAATTGTTTTCCCTAGTGCGAAAGTCATCGAAACAGCAGTTCGAGATCGGCTTGATCAAGCTTCGCCTACAGATAACTATGGTTGTTTATTGGACGCATGCATAGTAGCGACCGAACAGTATGACTAGGCCTATTCTTATGTATGACTTGCAATCTTTATCTTGGTTTCGTGATTCTATCTCCCTTGCTTTGTTACTGTATCGTCTCAGGATGTATTGGATTTGACCATGTACCATGTATTAAGAATACCCATATGATGAGATGAAAATACGAAAGTCAGTCACGAACCATGTCATAACATATCGTTACAGATAAGCGGTACAGATTGCCTCAGCATGCACTGTGCAAAAATCTGCGAACGAACCAGTGAGACGAAGGCAAGAAATCAATGAAATATATACATACCAAGAAAGTATTCAGGCAGAAGCTCTGTATAAGAGTTGCTGTTGCCGCCTATAAGCTTGGTCCAGCCCAGCTTTCATAACGGCAAGCATGTCGCGACTGGAACCGATAAGATCCAAGCTGCCCTCGGCTTCTTCGAAAGCTCGCCCATAAGTGGAAACAACAGTAGCTGCGAGATTAGACAGCTCCCATTTGCTGCGTTCCCGCTTCAATGCAAGCTCCTTGGCTAGAGCAGCTTCTTCGCGTGCCTTCTCCACGGCCTGCAGCATGGCACGTTCGCTGGCCTCATGGGCATGTGTCAATTGCTCTTCCAGCCTAGCCGTGTACTCTGTCCTCTGCTCTTCGCTCTGCAAGTTGCCTTGCACCTGTTCCTCCAGGACGCTAACCTGCCTTGCCAACTCCTCTGCGTCCCGTATCCGCGCCTCTTTCGCATTGTGCAACTGGTTCTCGAGATACTGAATCTGAGAAAGCCGTTCCTTTGCCTGGTTCTGTGCCGAAGCGAGCTGTAGACGAAGCAAGGTCACGATGGCCGAATCTACTTGAGCGATCTCGGGTTCATTGGCCGTTGAAGCAGCAATAGCTTCGAACCGCTGGGTCACGTTGTGTACGGCAGGGGAGGGTGTGACATCAGGAAGCAGAACCTGCGATATCGAACCGTAACCTGTAGGTGATGAGAGTGCGCTCAAACTCGGACTCTCGGGAATATCTGGGAGGGAACTTGGGGCTGGCGAAATCGCACCGGGACGGAAGGGAGCAGAGATGTCGGATAGCATGTGTGTGGGGTCTTCACCATTCAATGACCTGTTGAACGCGGCCAACTGCTCGAATGACAAGATGGAACCGCGATCATTGCCTACGCTGCGAAGTTTGGGACGCAGGAAAGGGGAGCTATCCGTCGAAGAGGGAGGAGCGGGGGCAAGGAAATTGCTCTCTGTCCGACCCAGAAGGAATGGTGAAGACCGACAGGGGGTCTGAGGAGCAGAGTCATCGCTATCAGGTGCCGTTCGGCGAAAACGAGGGACTGCGGGTGTGGGTTTGGTGGGAGATGCGCCAGAGCCGAGGAGGAACTCGACATCGTTGGCGTCGACGCTGTCGGTACTTGCTCCTTCAGTGAAAATACTGGGGGTCGGTGTAGATCTATTAGATCCTGGAGCAGTGGGAGTGCCTCTCTTCCCCCGCTTCTGAGCCGACAGTCGACCCAGGGGCGACTCTTGGTCACCGGGCGATGGAATAGCTGTACGCAGAGGAGAGGGACCGCTCTGCTTATTGCTATTGTTACTTGAGTGCGCGAACAAGTTGCGGACGGAATTAGGAGTCTTGGGGGTGCGAGGAGTGCGAGATGTACTAGAGGAGGATGACGCTGACGACGGAGGGCGAGGAATAGTAGAGCGAACAGAGACCGAAGCCGCCTTGGCATGCGACGACTTTGCGACTTTGGTGGCAGACATTTGCTTTCGAGAGGGTGTCGTTTGTGGAGAAGGAGAAGAGGAGGGCTTGCTGCCTGACCTCTCGGGAGTAGTAGGCCTAGTATTTAGTGTGACGTTCACTTTGAGTGCATTTCGGTGAGGCAAGGGGCTGATAGGTCTGCCATGTTTTTCGGCTGATTGGGGTGCGTCAAGTTGCAACAGAGGTGCACCCTTTCCTTTCGGGTCCTCCCTCTCATCATCCGAGGTGCCCAACTTGCGTCGAGTACCAAGACGAGCCGGTGACGGAGGTTTCTTGTTTGATTCAATGAGCACGGACCGTGGCCGGTACTTGGGGAGAGATGAGCCATTGCCGGAGACGCGAGGGCGAGGACGCAGAGAGGCGGAACGGCCGATGGGAGACTTGGTGGCCTTGAGGGGTTTGCTGGCCGGGGATGGGTTACGGTCATCGGGCGATGCCACTGGACCTGACTTGGGAATGCCCGAGAGTCTGCGGGACTGTTTGGTGACAGTCTTGTTCTCGGGGGAGTCAGTGTCGCCCTTTCCACCAAACTGTTTGTCTAGCGAGGGACGGGGTGCCACCAAGCTGCTTCGTTTCACCGACGCCTCCTTGGTCTTCTTTGCGTGCTTCTCCTTCTCAGCTCCGTTCTTCTCCTTGTTGTCGCTGGCAATGGCACCAGTCACGCCGGTAATGAATGTCCCAAGTGAATGTCGGATGCTGCTTCGCGTCTGCCTGGGCTTCAGGCCAGACTCGGAAGACATGGCAGTTGGAAGCGATGGGGGTAAGAATGGCGAGCAATAGTGTCGATAGTGGTGTGGGTCAAAACGTGTGCTTGGTATATAAGGTCTTCACTGTTCGTTGCGATGCGTTACGGTCGTTGGTCGTCGGGTAACGTTGAGGTCGGGTATCTTGCGGGTTTCCCTCGCAGTGTCTTTCGAACCTTGTGGTTTCGAACACGCGCGTCAACTCTGTTGCCAGCCAACGCGTCCGGTCACACGCAGTCACTCACCTGTCACGCGTTCGCGTTCCCAGCACGTGCAAACAGACAGTCGCTCGGAAGAACTGAATTCTTGAAGTAGTAGCGAAATATATTAAATAGCGAGGTGAAGGGACAACGGTACGTCTACCACATAAACCGGCCGACTCCAGCTCGCTCTTTATACAAGAATACCCACATCGTGCCAGCATTGATGAGGGCATACCATGCGCCCTCCACCGCAAGCCCCCATCCTGGAACATCAATCACCTGTGCTCTCAATAGCACGTAGGGTATGAGAAAGTATCGCGGTTCGAGTAGTGGCGTAGGTAATAGTGTTGGAAGCACGAATAGGGGCAGTAACAGGTTTTGCAGTAAAGTTTGATCTTGCCCTGTGAGGAACACATTTCAGGCTGAGGCGTTGTTCGGGATCTGGGGTAGGACTTACCGATACGTATATACCAAGCCCAAGCGCATGCAATATATCCCGGTATCAGCAAGTACGGGACGACAGGGTGCAAAAGAAACACCCGTCGCCATACGTAGAAGGTATAATGTCTGTTGTCCGCGAGCAAGAAAGGATGGTGAATGCTAACCAGGCAGCGTTAACGGGTCAGTACGGAGTTTTCCGTCAATCAGCAATATACAAACGTACGTGAACTTGTGAATGGTGAATGCCATCACAATCGAAACTAATACTGTCACAAGGGTATTCCTGCACAACAGTGTTCAGCTCTTATGAACCACGCATAAGCCTCACTGCCTCAACATGTTACCTCTTGCTGCCGAACATTCGCATCTTAATATCCAGTGCCAGGCCTCTTATTCCACCATGACCACTGATGAGAGCAGGCCAAGCGAATATGGCCGAGAAGCCAGCGAAGTAGTAGAGCTGAGGGACATGGAAGGTAGGGATGTGGTTAGACTTATCGCCTGTATATAGATCAGCTTGCTTGATTCATCCCAGTGACGTCGAACAATATCGCACCTAGTACAATGCCACCGTTCCATATCACGAATGCCGCAAATGCACATAAGACTGCCGCATACGGAGTAAACTGTGGTAGTACGTCAGGTATAACCTTCGGGGCACTCAAGACTGTTTGAACCAGATCCCCTGAAGGACAAACAAAGACTATGTTCATTTCGTCTCGGGACAGCGCATACACAAGACGCACGTACCAGGCGTTGCTTGCAGCGCGGGAGGATCATGCAATTTGGGGAGTGGCTCCCGTCCAGGCGGTGACCTCCGGAATCGGAGGTACATGAGTTGACTGCATGCATATGCGTACAACACCCAGACAATATTTGTTTGGCGGAACGTGGAGCTGATTGCGCCTAGCTGGTCTCCTTATTCCTCGGTCAGCTCACTCCCGTATGGATCTCAACGCATGGCGGAGAATGGGGGAGGAGATCCAAATCCTCGCAGAGGAAGGGACTCACCAAAGCAGCTAGACCATGTCTTCCCTCAGTTGCACTGACCACAGTTAAGACGACGAAGAGTAAACTCGGCACCTCGGTATAATATAGGAACCCAAAGAACCACGCAATGGGGAACGCAGCTAACACCACTGCTTCAGGAATAGGCGACAGCAACGAGGAAGGTGGACGTTCGCGTTTGTGAAAGCTCACGAGACGCGTGAGGGCGATCGGAAGTACGAGGAGAGTGAGAAGCGGAGTAAGCCTTAGCACTGCGAGGTTGCATTTGAGGGCAAATATGCGTTTGAGAGCAAGACTAAGGATGTATCTGTGCCATGGAATGAGCCTGTGTGGAAATAACACATGTTGGATGGGACGTACAGTCCAGGAGGAGTGGTTATTTTAGGATCCCACGTCTGGAAGTCTCCCCTACAGTACGCCTGCGCCTGAGGGATGTGGAACGGTTCGTCCTTGTGTAGCAGACGGTTCAGCACGCGAGAGTGAGGGCGGAACGGAAAGTTGTACCATGTACGGCTCCGTGACCACCTCATTAAGGGCCTTCAAAACAAGCACTGAGATGGTCGAAAAGGCTACGTAGAGAGTTGGTCCCCACGATGCCATGAGCTGCAGTAGTAAGGTGGCTTTAGTTAGGTTGACCGTTGTCAGAGTCTCAGAGAAAGGTACCGCCGATAATTGAAGGAAAAAGAACGTAAAGTGATAAAAAATATTGGCAGATATGGGGGAAAATGAAATTCATAGCCCACCGCGAGGGTCGAACTCGCAGCCTTCAGATCGCAGCACGTGCGTGCCCGCACTCCTAAGAGTCTGACGCTCTATCCAATTGAGCTAGGCGGGCATGTTGTGATAAATACGTTGATGTGATATGTGAACGTTGGCGTTTTTCGATATTTGTATATCCCTTTGGCCTCGGAAAACGTTAGTCTTCCTGTCTTTCTCTAGCTCACTCAAATTTCAACGAACTTGTCGCTGCATGATTCCAACTCCAGATCTATCTCACCTGAAGCAAGAGGATTACTTGTCGATTTACGAACCAGCAGGTATTAACCTGGGATGGATGTCAATACAATTCATGGTATTGACCCCGCTTTCACAGAAGACACATTCGTCCTCTTGGATGCACTTGAACAAGATGCAGATGAAATAAAATCATTGCGACCTCTCATTTGCTTAGAAGTAGGGTCGGTAGATTCAACATGATCAAACGAGCTCGAATCTAAGCCAAAACATATCGCGGGATTAGCTCAGGCTCTGGTTGCGTATCGGGCTTTATTGGGTCCATCCTTGGACCGTATAATAGCCGTATGTCACTCGATTCGTTGGCCTTATTCCATGTTGACCTTCGGGGAAAGTATTTCTTACAACAGATATCAACCCACACGCGTCTCTTTGCACCCTTCGAACCGGTCGCCAAAACAAGGTGCGCATCAGAACTAAATGAAACCGATGGTACTCAAGAACATTGCTCGCATTACAGTAGATTCCCCTCGAACCGCTGACTGCGCACCTTGTCACACCTCTCCTACCGAGACTGCATCATTCGGTAGATATTCTCATATTCAACCCACCTTATGTCCCTACATATGACTCTGAGGCCATCGATGCTCAAAGTCAGGGGGACATAAGAGGTGCTTGGGCGGGAGGAAAAGATGGAATGCAAGTGACTGACTTGCTACTTGAGCAAGTTGATGTACGTCCGTCGGCCCTTATATCTAATGCTGTTGTAACAATCTATTCAGGACCTCCTGTCCGACAAAGGGCGTTTTTACCTGGTTGCTGTGAAGCAAAATGACATAGCGGGGATTCAAGCACGCATGTTGCAGACATACAATCTTCTCAGCGAGGTACGTGCATCTTTGCTCGCTTAGCACAGATGCAGACGCATGACGAGATGGGTTAGGTCGTTTTGCAACGGAGAGCAGGTCGCGAGCATCTATTCGTCATTCGAATTCACAGATAACATTGCTCAAGTTCTGTGAATGTGCCAGTTTGCAATGTGAGTGAAGCCTTTTCCGTCCATTCGCATTTGACGACTTATTTGTCTTGCAGGTAACAATACATCCATATCCATACGTTCAGTGTACAATTTTTCAGCATCTTGTTGTTGGTACACTTGTCCTCTCCTTCGCCTTCTTCAGGCTGAGAGATCCAATCCATCCCAAGCCGGAATGGGTCTCTCCGCCTGAGGCGTAATCCGTGCACCATGACGCCGTTCCTTCGAGTCACCATAGTCAACAATCGCAGACTAGATACACATGGGTAAGAGTTATATTCGCAACATGAGCATTCATCGTTACGTACGTGGGCAGTTACACGGTTATCCCAGAGGACGACAGTGTTGGGTGTCCATTTGACTCGAGCCTGGTTATCGCCGCTCTTGTCGATGTGTTCGTAAAGGAAGTTCAAGATGTTTTCTAGAATATCGGTATAAGTACAATGGTCCTTGGTGAGTGTTATGAACGCACCTGATTCCTCACGCTTCAAGCCAACGATGCGTCTGGTGAATTGTCTGTTGACGTACAGTGCCTCCTCACCAGTGACTGGATGCTTTCTCACGACAGGATGAACATGTTCTACCGGATCGCGACGGACGACACCTCCCCTCCGACCAGATCTGGAGAAGTCCGCTTGTTCGAAACCGGAATGGACAGCCTTCAACGTCTTCAGGAAGGCGACGAACTGCGGCGATAGCTTCTTCAAAGTTGACACTTGCGAAGTGAAGAGAGTATCGCCTCCTGTGGTCGGTTGAGCGAGGAGGAAGAAAGTGGTTAAGCCGGGAGGCTGAAGCTCGTAGCTGACATCTGAGTGCCAGACGGTGGACGTGATACTATCGTCCCTCTCGAAGTTGAAGGTCGAATTGGCATCACGATAAACCAGGTGCAGCTCCGGGTAACCCTCGGGGTGGCCAGAGGTAGGGTGTATGTGCAGGCGACCGAAGTGTCTGCCCCATTCCAGGAAGAAGTCTGGGCCTCGATTGAACCAGTCTTCTTGGTCTCTAAAGACGACGAGCCCTCGCTGAGCGACCTACACATGAGGTCAAGCAAAAAAATGACAATGAGTGACTGACTGCAATGGCAAAGTCCTACGATGCGGTGAGTAAAATGGTCAGGACTCACGAAAAGAGCCAGCTGATCTCTCCCGTCACTGTCCAGAGCTGCCAAATTGATTCCACGAATCTCGGTTCCCAGATTGGGTGTAAGGTCGACTATGCTGGAAGCACCTTCGAGAAAAGCACGAGGGTTAGGGTGTGCCAAGGCCCTCGAACCGGGATCCACATGCTCGAAAGGCGTCAAGGGAGGATAATGCTCGTCCCTGGGGAAGACAGGTAGGAGATTGGCATATCGGTATGGCTCTTCTTGCCCAGCCACCTGTTGCTGCTGAGCTTCTGCTGCATTCTGTGGAGAACTGGTGGTACGGAGAGACAATTTCTCTGGGATTGAATTCGCAAGCTGCGTTATTGTTTCGACGGCGGACATGATGGGGGATCGTACGCGGTTGTGCGGTACCTGTGCTAGTTCAGGCTTGGTGAGTGAAACCCTGGCGACTCTGTGCGCATTAATATACGGATTTGACGATGGCTAATTCGGTGGTTCATGCTCGCAATACAGCCCTTCGAGCTCGCAATCGGTACCCATCTGCGAGGTCTAAATACGAATCTATGCTGACCCAGTGGACCTGCAATCATCTCGTGAGTGTTGCGTGAGTCTCCCACTCTCAATGCGGGCCGTCGGCTTATCGTTTTGCTTTGCCAGATAAGATAAGATTCAGAGGCGCCTATTCACTGTGCTTAGACGCCCAACACCCGATGATCTCACGGAGATTCAGTGGATCGGGCCGATAATGTGTCTCTTATTGTTCTCGCATCCTTCGTGAAAGGAAGTGGTGAAATAAACGACGTGGTACCTGGTCAGACGGACGTTGACAATAACATGGATGTCTGAGTATCCGAAGACAATAAGCCTTTCGGTACGTTTCCGGTTTCAACTCACACGTCCAGACTCCAGAGACGATGATTCTATACATGTCAAGGTGAGTCACAGAGGCTTTCTAGGAGGGCTGTAATGCGATTGACTAACGAAAAACATGGGACAACTCTGTGTCTGGAATATTTCAGGCATAGCTATGCATGGGCGAGACAGCTCAAATAGCGCACTTGCTTGGCGTTGCATCGATGGCAAAGTAGCGACGGCCTTTTGTATCGGTCGGAAACGTCAAGCTTATTGTTCCCTGCTTCACGGTTACCTCCGTGCGATCAGAATTATACCATCTAGAAACAGTGCACAGACAATTGCAGATCCCCTGTGTACCTGTCACCGACGATATGAAAAGGCGCATCGAAGCACTCTCCCTATGTTCACCTCCCCCACCCTCTCCGCCTTTCCCCCTTGACTTCGATACCTCTTTCCTTGATCTTCCCCTCTCCCCTTCACCATGTCGGCATCCTGGGGAGGTTCAGAATCTGACGGTGTTCGCACTGCAGCGCAGAATATCGTCCTCCGCTTTCGTCGCAACCCTTCGCCCGACGTTCCCGAAGACGTTGCTTTGTTACACCTGAATGATCCTAACTGGGAGCCCCCTTCATCGCGATGGGACAGCGAGTCTACCTTTGGGGAGAAACCGCAGGCTTCTTCCACTGCCTATTCTATTCGAAGCTCCGACATCGATTCTGATTCTCGTAGCGACTCTCTACACAAGACGCCTGCCGCCTCTAAGCTTCAGCTTCGCGAGGCTGAGGAGGAATACGAGGAGTGAGTCGAACGGTCATGCTATTATTCATATTCGCTGACTTGTACGCATAAGTGAATCCCCCTACGCCGAAGTACGTGCTGCTATCGCAAATACGGATGATCCGTCTCTCCCTGTCAACACCTTCCGCATGTAAGTCCTCTGGGTATATCTGCGCATTCCATTTTTTGCTCAATATCTATGACAGGTGGTTCATTGGAATCGTGATGACAATTGTCATGTCTGGTTTCAATCATGTGATGTCTTTGCGCTGTAGGTTTCCTGTGCTCGTTGTATGGGAATGGCACTCATCTTAGGGTTGTACACAGGGCCCGCCGTTGGTATCAGCCCTCTAGTCATTCAATTGGTCACCCTTCCTGTCGGCAAATTATTCGAGTACACACTCCCCACCCGGCAATTCAACACCTTCGGCTACGTCTGGTCGTTTAACCCGGGTCCGTTCAACATCAAGGAGCACACCGTCATCACCGTCATGTCCAACCTTCTCTACAACGATGCATATGCTACGCTTATCACCGCTATGCAGGAGAAGTTCTACGGCCAGAGTATGCCATACTCATATCGCATTCTCCTCGTGCTCTCAACCCAATTGATCGGTTATGCCTATGCCGGTATGGCTCGTCAATGGCTCGTCTGGCCTGCTAGCATGATTTGGCCTGGCGCACTGGTCGAGTGCGCTCTGCTGAACACGCTGAACAAGAACTACGGCAGGATCGAGACAAAACATATGTCTCGCGAGAAGTTCTTTTTCCTCGTCACCGCAGCCGCCTTTGTGTACTATTGGCTCCCGGGCTATCTCTTCACCGCTCTCAGCATGTTCACTTGGGTATGCTGGATTGCCCCCACCAATCAGACCGTCAATACGCTCTTTGGGTATCAGACTGGATTGGGCATGGGTTTCTTGACGTTTGACTGGTCAATGATCTCCTATATCAACAGCCCTCTCGTTGCGCCGGTATGCTATCATCCGTCTACCCGACTTTCCGTTCTGACAATTGCTTGACAGTGGTGGTCTGAGCTCAACGTTTTCTTCGGTTTCACGGTGTTGATGTGGATCCTTGCTCCAATCTTCTATTGTAGGTGATCTTCGCCCTCCGCCTACTACGTTTACTAAGCCGTCGTTACAGGGAAGAATGTGTTCTTTTCAAAATTCATGCCCATCTCTGCGGCCATGGCTTTCGACAACACTGGTGCTCCCTACGATGTCAGCCAGATTCTGACAGACGGTGCATTCGACGTCGAGAAATATAGGGCCTACTCGCCGCTGTATTTGCCAGCCACGTTCATCATTTCTTATGGCGCCCAATTCGCGAGTTTGACCGCCATCATCGTGCATGTCTTCCTATGGTATCGACACGACATTGTGCGCCAATTCCGCCGCGGTTTGAGTGATCGGCGCGACGTTCATTCCCGTCTCATGTCGGTGTACCCTGAGGTGCCCAATTGGTGGTACATGATTGTCGGACTCGTGGCCTTCGTCTTCGGTGTGGTTTCTATCGAGATCTTCCCTACGGATCTACCTGTCTGGGGTTATATCCTTTCCATCCTTATCGGCATGCTTCTCCTCGTCCCTGTTGGCATCATTCGCGCCGTGACCAACCAGTTGCTGACCACCAACGTTATCTCTGAATTCGTCGCTGGCTACGTTCTCCCCAACCGCCCCATCGCTGTGATGTTATTCAAGACGTACAGCTTTAACCCTATGGCGATGTCACTCACCTTCGTCAGCGATTTGAAGATCGGACACTACATGAAAATCCCCCCTCGGGTGTTATTCATGGCACAGATTATCTCCAGCATCATTGGCACCTTCGTCATGGTGGCCGTCCAGGACGTCCTGTTCGCCAAAATGCCCGAGATTTGCACACCCGAAGCGAAGGGTGGATTCACTTGCCCCGCTGTCACCACTTTCGCGACAAGCTCTCTTGTCTGGGGTGCCATCGGCCCACAGAGAATGTTCTCCAATTCCGACGCATTGTAAGTCTCCCAAACATCCTACTACTAAAGTGTACCTCTAACGATTTGCGTACGTACAGGTACAACCCCATTCTTTACTTCTTCCTCATCGGAGCCATCGCTCCTATTCCGTTTTACTTCCTGGCCCGGCGCTATCCTCGTGGATTCTGGCGATATGTCAACTGGCCCATTATCTTTTGTTCAACCTCCGTCATGCCTCCTGGTAGCGGTATCAACTTCTCTTCTTGGATCGCTGTCGCCGCCATCTTCCAGTGGTATATGCGTCGATTCCACTTCAGGTGGTGGATGCGATATAACTACATCTTGTCTGCCGGTTTGGACGCAGGCACGATTCTGTGCGCCATCGCCATCTTCTTCTTCCTTCAAGTACCCAAAGGCGGTATCGTGTTCAACTGGTGGGGGAACACTGTGTATCAAAACACTTTCGACGCTATGGGCATGCCTGCTGCGCTTGTGAATCCCGGAGAGATATTCGGCCTAAAGTCGTGGTTATGAATGATCACGACGTCCCGGTGAATTCGTCACTTTTCCGGGCGTATGAATAGTCTCATTTTGCGGTTTATGACTTATCCTTATTCTGCACTTCACTGAACATTCACGAACCCACACATTTATCCGCTTCTCTCCCCCCGTTGCGCCACCAATCCCATCTTCACATCACATATAACGAGCCATATACATCATTGTACGAGTATACCAACAATTCCCTTCACGCCTTATTCTCTCCCTTCAAATTCTTTCGGCCTCCGTTTCGTTGTGGTCCCCTTCGCTCATTCGAACGAGCTCTGTACGACTGAGTTGGCCAGAGTTCCCCTTTTTTGCGTCGTTCCTTCTCTCTATGATTCAGGGTGCATAAGGTGCCAATGTATACGTACGACTCTCCACTGAGAATACATGACTTGCAGGATTGCATTACATGTTCATACGATTGAGACAGCTTAGTAGAAACTGAGTGTCTTCAATAGAAAGGAATCAATCTGCGGGTACAGAGCTAGAGGTAGGGCGTGGTGTAGAGAGAGCATCTCAATTTTATAATGGTGCACATTGCATGTTCGCGTATCGTACTTAGTATGGGTATGCACTTGTACTAGAACGTTGCGAACGCGCATGCAAGTTAAACAAATCGGGGGAGGAGAAATCGCTTGAACACCCGACGTAAAAATAAGCAGCAGTTACAGCGGAAAATAATAATGGCAGCAAAGTCATCAACAACGATACAAGGCTTTTACTCAGGAAGACCCCATATCCTGACGTCTCTCCCACTCGCGGCCCAAATTTCTTTACCCTGTTCTCCGAATACCAGATCGGAAGTCTCCCCACCTTCCTCGAACCTGACCAGTTCCTCCCATGTCTTATGCGCGAACACCCGCACGCCCTCGTTGCCTGCCACACCAAGCAACAATGCGCTATAATCATAAGAGACCTTGGAGACCTTGAAGCCTTCACCAAGACCGATGGAGGTCGCGATCTTAGGTTTACGGAGATCCCAAACGCCAACGGATGAAAGCGAGTCGGGCGCGAGGAGGTGATAGCCGTTTTCGGAAAAGCTGAGGGTGTTGATGGTGAATGGTGGGCTATCTGGGGGAGTGAGAGATGCGACGACTGCACCGCTTCGGATGTCGTAGATCTGAATCGTGGATGCCGGAGTGCCCAATCCGAGCAGGGTTCCATCAGGATGGACAGCAAGTGAGGTAAAGGGTTCGTCTGACTCTGCAGAACGGAAAACCTGATCAAAGGTGTTCAGGTCGTATAACGAATATGTCCTATCCGTGGAAGACAAGGCGAGAATTGCCGACGATGGATGCAGAGCAAGACCGGTGATCTCGCCTTTGTGTGCGCGAAGGGTAGACTTGGGGATATATTCGCCAGAAGCAGCATCGTGAGACCAGATTTTAGCAATCTTATCCGCACCACCAGAAAGAACGAGAGTAGGGTCGCCTTCACGCTCGCGGAAAGCGACGTGAGTGACTTTCTTTGTGTGTCCTTTGAGAGAAGCCAGAACTTTGTCTGTGCTTCTGTCATAAATTTGAACAATCTTGTCATTTCCACCTGTAAGGAATTGGGAGGGGTTGACGCGTGAAAGCGCGAGAGATGTGATGCCAGCAGGCGAGGAAGAATGCAAAGAAGGAATTGTGTGCTTTGCAGTGAAGGTCTTAACTTCGGCGGGGGTCACCCAATCGGCAGGAGCCTTGCGCTTCTTACGAGAAGCAGAAAGAGTGTTGTGAGTCTCGTCGATTTGTTTCGCGATGTGCTCAGGAAGGCCGCCGGCTTCCTGGGTTTCGGACATTTCGACATCACCTCCGTTGGCAGTAGCCGGGGCGACTCCCATAGTAGCAGATACACTTGCGAGAGCTCTGTAAGAGGGGGTCGGGAGAACATTGAGTATCATGCCAAATAACAGACAAGGTCAACACGTACTCTCTGGCAGCATCTCGCTCCCTCATGAGACGCGCGACGACGCGCGTCGCGGCGTCCTGAGCGTACAGGGCAACGCTCAACTCCTGACGGAGGGCGTTGTATTGTTGCTTGAGCGTAAAGGTCTCGAGCATGGCAGCATCCCATTCATTTTGCAGTGTCTGCAAGAGCACGGGGATGGATGTGGCGGAGGGGGGGCGTGGAGCGGGTGCCTTCGGGTCTTGAGTATGTATGAGTATGACATCGTATGTGGTACTTGAACTATGATACGTACTCGCTTTGATAGTAATCAAGTCCCCCTCCTCTAATTTCTCTCCGGTAATAGGGTCTGTGCCATTTTCGTTGATGTACTTCAAAATGAGTCTCCGCTCATAAACCTGACCCGACTTAGACGAGACAACAGGATCCTGCGGGGGCTCGCCAGAGATTGAGCAAAAGAACATTTTGGGGAACAGAAAGCGGGTGGAGGGAAATGTCGCGGTGGTGGTTGCGGACAAGACTGTGATGTTTGACGAAACGAGACTTTGTGTGTTTTGGCGCCGGACGCAGCCATCTTCTACACTCGTACCAGAATGTCAAACAAGCAGAAACTCGTCCTCTCCATTATTGAATTCTTAAATGACTCTATCAAGGATGGAACAGTAAAGTCGGACGACCAGGAGTCTCTCGAGGTTGCTAGTAGGTATCTCAATTTTCTACCAAACATCTACCGATTGCTCATGTGTATGACATCCGCCCAGTCCAATGCATAGGCGAGGCATTTGGTGTCGACCCATCTGACGAGGAGCAGCGGAAACGACTTAGCATCAAGCCTACCTCTCTCCTCAATGTTTTCGATGTTTTTCTTAAGACTAAGGACCAACTGAATACGTCTACCCCCGAAGCCTCCTCGTCCTCGCAGCCCAAGATGCCCTCCGATGCCGATAAGAGTGCAGCAGAGACTTTCAAGGCCAAGGGAAACTCGCTGATGTCGAGCAAGCAATACGACGAGGCTATCGAAAACTATACCAAGGCCATCGAACTTGACCCTACAAATGCGGTGTATTACTCCAATCGGGCAGCTGCATATTCGAGCAAAGGCAGTCATGATGAGGCCGTCTTGGATGCTGAGAAGGCTATCGAGGTCGACCCATCGTTTGTCAAGGCATACCACCGTTTAGGGTATGTGTCGCATTGTTTCCAGCAGCTCAATATCCACTGATATGGACATAGACATGCGCATTATTGCCTAAACGATTTCCGAGCAGCCGCAGCCGCTTTCCGTCGTGGCCTTGAACTTGACCCCAATAACGCTTCGCTCAAGACAGGCTTGCAAAATGCTGAAGCCCGCATTGACGATGACGTGACCGCTTCGACGCCTGCTCCTGCAGCGGCAGGTGCGCCTGGTGCTAGCGCGGGAGGCATGGCAGACATACTCCGCAATTTGGGCATGGGTGGGGGACAAGGCGGCGCTCCCGATTTCGCCAGCCTCTTGAACAACCCTATGATGATGCAGATGGCTCAGCAAATGATGGCCAACGGTGGATTAGAGAGACTGATGTCTAACCCCGCCCTAGCTAACATGGTGAGCCAGCATTGCGAACGTACTAGTTATTTTATTCATACTCATCGACGCGTGTAGATGAACCGTATGCAAAGTGGAAATGCACCTTCAATGGAAGAACTTATGGCGGATCCCACTATGCGCAACTTGTGAGTTCGGGTCAAACTGTGCCATCCTTTACTCTCAGTAATGTTTGTGACATCCGACAGGGCTTCCCAATTCGGCGCAGGCAGAGGACAGTAGAGAATGTATGTAGCTAAATACCTGATCATACGAATATGGTTGGTTTCGGACTGAATACTGATGGTCGATCCAAAGTATTGCGTTACCAACGTGTGCTTGTGGAAAGTGCTTGAGGTTGTTCGAGCTTCCGGTAATAGGGCATGAGACATCGAACGGAAAAAATCAGATCAGTGGGTAACATCATCACAAAGCAGAAGCAATCGCTCATACTATGAGACTCATTGTTGAAGGCATTGGACATACTTGACACGGCCAAGTTGACCTTGAAATGTATCCAACTTGTCGCTGCCGGAGCACTCATTTGCTAGAGTTGTCGACATGTCTAAGCTGTTTATAGCCCGAAAATGTCGATTTCGACGGTAAGTATCGGTTGCATCCTCTAGCTTCGAGCCTCTAAGACAATGCACGTTTCGACCTCATCAGACCACTCTCCGCCCATTGCACTCCAGCTCAAACGCAGACTTTGGCAATCATGTCAGTGCTATAGTACAATGATGTATTATACAATTGAATGCATCCAGCAAAGCGTATGGGCTTTAAGAGATAGTGATCTTCTTTGGTGCCTGCTCGGGGGTGGTCCTAGGGAATGTGACCGTAAGAAGACCATTGTCCAACGATGCCTTGATGTCAGTTTCCTACAGTGACAATATGTTAGTACAGCGAAGCTACACCGCATAGCTGACGGATCGAGCTCGATACTAACCTTCACGCCCTGAGGAAGCTGGATCGACCTCGAGAACTTGCCATAGTGGCGTTCACGAACTTTGTATCCGTCCTCATCACGCTCCTCAGACTTCTTCGTCTCACCAGAGACGGTGAGGATGTTGTTCTGGACGCTGATATTGACGTCCTCCTTCTTCAAGCCCGGAAGCTCGAAGACGGCGGTCACAGTGTTAGCCTTCTCGTCCTCGTGAAGATCAAGCCTGGAAGACACGGCTTAAGCCGATGAATCCGAACCGTAGGATAGATGTGGCACATACCTAGGCCTCAGAGTGCGAGGACCGCGAGCCTGCTGGAGCTGCTTTCCGGAGTTATCTCCGGCACGGGCAGCATAGGCCTCGTCGAAGAGGCGATCGAACTCGGACAGGAGACCGAATGGATCGTAAGACATGATCGAAGAACTTCGAGTGAGTAGGAGAAAAGGTGTTAGTATTGGTGTTAACTTGATGCGCGGCTGGTGAATGCGGGCACCTCGTGAGGGTATATATACACCAAGTTCAGGCCTTCTTTGAACGTTCCCGAACGTCAGGAGACGAGGCACGTTGTTAGCAGGGATTGTAGAGGGACTCGACCACAATGTATGACGGTTGAGTGACGACGAATACGCGTCAAAGATGATTCTATGGGCACTTCTCTACTCATATATCACCCTTGGCGGATTCGCCTACAATCACGCAAGGGTCGTCATCCACCTCAGGAGTCAGAATGGTACTGGTACGGTACACACTTGCCGCCATCATGCAGTCCAGGGTCCAAATAGGCTCTGGTTGGGCTCTGGCGTGGCCTCGCCTCAATTGAACGACTACGACCGTGACATTCAACGCACATACGTACGTAGAATCATCATCATGGTTCGTAATGACGAGTATCGCACTGAGGCCTGTCGTCAGTAAACACTGTGAATTCAAAACACACCTGTGGTGCAATGCTATACGCAGATCTCATAAATGCTCAACACTTCGTCCATTGCGGTTTGCGCAAGTAACTGCAAGCAACTGCGCGGAGAAGTGACTACGGAAACATACCGAACTTGCCATAACGGTCTTGAGATCACCATCAAAATTTCCTTTCATAGTACTCACCGCCAGGCGTCTAACGCGGCATACTAGTCCTCAGAAACTTCCCGAAAGTTCTAAGCTGGGCCTCGTTACTCCAATGAAGGTCTAGGGAACTCCAGGACAAGACTACGAAGATCCTAGGGGTTGCCAGTAGTTTCGGTCATCGTCGGCTGTATACGCGCATGAAGTCATGGCTCGTCGTATAAAAGGACTGCCACAGTGACCGCTGTGGTCCCTCAGAATTGAAACCAGAAAACAAAGTCACAACTTACATCACCTTCTATATACCCTCTAAAGCCTTACCTCGATACCTTCTTCATCATGTCGCTCTCACGTCTCTTCTACGACCCCTTCGCTGACTTCGACCGCCTCTTCGATGAGGCGTTCAACGCACGTGTCGGCGGAGGCAACAACCAGGTTGCCCGCAGCGGCAATGAGAACAACGTTACCCGTGCACTCAGGCCAAGGTACGTGTGCTCTCTTATGTTAGTTTACTGCGAAAAAGGTCACCAATCACCTTTCCCATAGAATGGATATTCACGAAGATCCTAAGGCCAATGTCGTCACTGCAACCTTCGAGCTTCCAGGCTTGAAGAAGGAGGATGTGAACATTGATGTGCACAACAACCTTCTCACTGTCTCTGGCGAGTCAAAGATCTCGTCAGAGCGCGACGAGAATGGCTACGCTGTTCGGGAGCGTCGCTATGGCAAGTTCTCGAGGTCGATTCCTCTTCCTCCTGGTACCAAGGTAAGTTTATGGGTGCAGCCACTTAAGCTCTCGGGACCGTTTACTGACTGTTTTGCCTGCAGGAGGAGGAGATCAAAGCATCACTCGAGAACGGTGTTCTCACCGTCAAGTTCCCAAAGACTTCTGCTGAGCAGCAACCCAAGAAGATCACGATTTCATGATTAGTACCTCCCCATTGCAAATCAACAATTGTATCATAGCAGCATTCTCGCCTTTGTGTAAATAATATAAACACTTGCGTGCTTCATATATTGTGTAGCATGGTGGTGCCGTCTATGTGTGATGATTGTTACAGTAACTGACCTGGTCAGAGATCAAAATGCAACATACATGAAAAGGATATACAGTAGAAGAGAGTTGTGGAACCCAGGTAGAAGCACTCACGCACATGTAACTCGTTGACCGCCGTTCTTTAGGAAGCACAATAGGAAGGGCGAGGCACTAACGCGGGTTAGGATAGGTCAGTAGGTCTTACGCTGAGCATCTCATATAGCCATTCGCTTCCACATGAGAGCTGTTGCACGAGTAGTATCGTGGTTGCGGACAAGAACCGTACTTCAACGAAGTGTGCGACAATTGTATGCGCGGGATCCGCGTAAGCTCGGATGCTTCGTGAAGTCAGCAGGTGGAGGCTCGTTACCAAAATAAAACCTGTCGGTATCACGTTGTTGAAGAAACCATATGGACATGTCGAAATAGCGGTAGGGGGGCAACGCGAATTACATCCGCGCGAGGTCGGAAAATGCAAAGAACTTGCATAAAATGATAGCAAGTCGGCTCAAGAGAGGGCCTAAACAAGATGAGCATGCTCGGCGAGGAACACAATTGCACGATAACCACTCTGCCGTGTGTAAATGATCTGAGAAGTAGCTGTAGCATCAGGATGCGACCAGCGGGCAGAACGAAAGTTCCTATCAGAATGCACGTTAGGGACGACGACAGGAATTGCATTTGAAGGGTACCTTCATTGTTCGTCTATTCCTGCTCGAACGGGATAGGCAAACGAACTCCCGGAAAGACCGCGACATGTATACTGGACAGCGCTGCCCACGATGGCGAAAGCCAGAGCGATCGTGCTTTGCATCTTTACACCCGACAGAGTTTTATTTCGTAGCGAAACAAGTGAAAGGCGTATACGAAAATTTCACAGCATACTACAGCGATGGTCGCGTCGGCGTACGCACAGTCATATTCGTTGCAGATGGTGGTCGAAGGCAAGAGAGTCAGCTACGCGACCAATCTGGTGACTAGTCACAAGGACACCATGCCATCAAGCGTAACGCGTTTCATCAGCTTCTGCACGCGTCTCTGCTCCGTTATACCCTCTTATGCCACATCCCTTCGGATCCCTCCCCGCAATGTTCGCCATCCATATTGCCAAGCATGTAGGTTATTCTCAACCACGTAATGGCTATAAAAGCGGTCTGCATCCCCGAACTTCATCCGGGGGTCGACCAGTTTCTTCCTCATTGTCTTGTAGCTTCTGCTCCTACCCACCATGAAGCTCCGCGCAGGCCTCTCGGCGGTCTGCAGCCTCCTGTTGGCCTCGTTGGTCACCAGTACTGCCGCGCAGTCCAGCTTCCCTGACTCGGGAGCATCATCCTCCGCAGCATCGACAGGGGGAGCGACCTCCAGCGTTCTCAGCAGCGCAGTGAGCACGGCCGACTCCTCGACGGTCATATCGACCTCCGTGTTGACAAGTACATTGAGCTCGCCATCCGGAAGCTCGGCCGTCTCCAGCTCAGCCTCGTCCGACGCGTCTACCTCGTTTCTAAGCTCTGAATCTGCGTCCTCCATCGCGTCCTCCTCAGTTGGTTCTGTTTCCAGCTCTCTGTCCAGTTCTGCATCCCCGTCCACGTCTGGCTCAGCATCCTCTTCAGCCGCCAATAGCACTGTGTTGGCCACATCTACTCCCAGTGCAGGAGCTACGGTAACTCGTGAGTGACCTGCTATAAACCTCTCTACTGGTCAAACTTTGCTTTGACTTTTGCCTGGCGCGTGACGTAATGCCACTGCCCGCGCCAAGAATCTCTCCGACGTTCCCGCCGGCAAATCCGGCTGTATCGGTCATTGACCCCGCAGCCGTGCCGGCATTCGATAATGCGAACTTGAACGCAACTTGAACGTTTGTGGACTTCATATGCATTTGGCGGAGCACCGATAGTCGAGGGCAGCTCGTTTGTACTTCATATTGATGAATGCATGGAGAAGTCATGCTCTGCTACGTCGCCGAAGCCTTGTCAGCATATCCTTGATCATTTCTGTAGCATTTATTGTACTCTTTCCTGCCCTCTTCAGCAGTTCTCGACGTCGTCCAACCTCCTCGAGTACACCGAGCTCGTCGCCATCCTCAGACAAACTAACATCGTCTGCTCAAACAGGTATCATATTCCCGACAATTACTCCCGAGTCATTCACTCCTTTCCCAATACCTTCTGACACGCCAATACCCAATGTTTTCGTTGAGACCCAGCCGAAGAATCCTCCACCGGTTTCAGATAGTGGCAAAGTCATCCCGGACTTCGGCAAGGCATGGAAGGCTGCTTATAGCAAGGCCAAGTCTCGTATCTCCAAATGGACACTGGAGCAGAAAGTTAATGCAACCACTGGTGTCGGCTGGCAGAATGGCTTATGTGTCGGTAACATACCTGCTATCGCTGATTGGCAAGGGTTATGCTTGGAAGTATGTCTTTCCCTCTTTTCGGCAGCCTTGTACAGCTGTCTCAATTGAAACTATCAACAGGATTCTCCTCTTGGTGTCCGCTTTGCAGACTTCGTAACCGCGTTCCCCACTGGCATCAACACAGCCGCAACGTAAGCTCATAACCGTTATACTATTATAGTTCGTCGAGAAACCTTGCTCAAATTGTCTCTCAGCTTCAATCGCTCCCTCATACGCACTCGAGGCGAATTCATGGGTGCCGAATTTAAGGCGAAAGGTGTCCACGTTGCTCTCGGACCGATGATGAATCTGGGGTACGCAGCGGACATCTCTCCGTTATATTTAGTGCTCTGACAACAAATCATAGTCGTGTGGCACAAGGTGGTCGAAATTGGGAAGGCTTCGGTGCTGATCCCTTCTTGGCCGGAGAAGCGGCCTACGAAACTATTCTTGGAATGCAGAAGTCGGGTGTACAAGCCTGTGCTAAGCATTACATCAATAAGTACGGGACGCCTACGGTTAAATATATCGATATGTACTGAACCCACTCGCAGCGAGCAGGAGCACAAACGCACCCAATCTTCATCTCTTGTAGACGATAGAACCCAACATGAGCTCTACGCTCTTCCATTCCTTCGGAGTGTACAGGCCGGCGTTGCCAGTGTGATGTGCAGCTACAGTGAGTCAATCTAGCAGCTTCTCCGAATTTACCGATAACGCTGATTTGTAGACTTGATCAACGACACCTATGCCTGCGACAACGACAAGATGCTGAACGATGTTCTGAAGAGGGAATTCGGCTTCCAAGGTTATATCATGTCTGACTGGAGTGCACAACACACCACAGAAAGCGCTATGACTGGTCTCGACGTAAGCCATACTGACCTCCCATAGACGCAGACTGACAGAGAGATTAGATGACAATGCCGGGCGATATTACTTTCAACTCTGGCACCTCGTATTTTGGTCAGAATCTGACTGACTACGTACGCAACGGCACCATTCCCGAGTCCCGGGTTGACGACATGGCCACTCGTATCCTTGCAGCCTGGTACTACCTTGAACAAGACAAAGGCTATCCGGAAGGTACGCCACAAGAGTCAACTGTGAAATTGTCTGATTGTCTGATATATTTTGATATCAGTGAGCTTCAACGCTTTCCACCCTACAGACCCTGCCACAAATCAGCATATCGATGTGCAAGATGATCATTGGACTTCGTCTCGTCAGATCGGCGCTGCAAGTGCTGTTCTATTGAAGAATGTTGACAATGCTCTACCGCTCAAAAAGCCTCGTAGTATTGCTATTGTAGGGAATGATGCTGGCCCTGCTCTCCGTGGTCCTAATGGGTTCTCTGACCGTGGAGGTGATGATGGCATTCTTGCAATGGGTTGGGGGTCGGGCACCGTACAATTCCCTTACCTGATATCCCCTCTCGAGGCCATCCAGGCCAGGTCGAGACGAGATAATGCTTTGGTCACTTGGTGGTTAAACAACTTCGATACAAGGGGTGCCGCCAATGCTGTTGTGGATAATGAGGTCGCAGTAAGTATTGCTCTTTGCATGCTTGAGTACTTTCCGTACTGAATGTTTTGATTCAGCTTGTCTTCGTCAATGCCGACTCTGGTGAAGGATATATAACCGTTGACGGTAATGAGGGAGATCGCAAGAATCTTACCTTGTGGCAGAACGCTGAGAATCTGATCAACGCTGTCGCTTCCGGCAATAACAATACCATCGTCGTGGTCAATTCTGTCGGTCCTGCCATTGTTGAATCGTGGATTGACAATCCTAACGTCACCGCGGTGCGTTGATATTTACACAGTTTCACAATAGTATATTGATGAAGCTATATTCAGGTGTTGTGGGCCGGTCTATCTGGCCAGGAAGCTGGCAACTCTATTACAGACGTTCTTTATGGTGCATTCAACCCAACTGGTCGCCTTCCTTATACAATTGCGAAGCGTCTTTCCGACTACTCCGCTCAGCTTGTCACGGGCGGCAGGGCGCAAGACATTCTCGACATTCCTTACACTGAAGCTCTAAATATTGACTATCGTCACTTCGATGCAGTAAGTGATCTTCTGGTTCATGTACTCTCCTAGAACTAAACAACGGCGTCAAATAATAGGCTGGAATCGAGCCTCGCTTCGAGTTCGGCTTTGGCTTGAGCTACACAACATTCAAGTACTCCAATCTTCAAGTCTCCGCAATCAAACACTCAGATAGAACCTCCGCTGACCTCGAAGCTGCTTGGGCGAGCGGCAAAGCTGCACCTCTTTCCACTGGCTCTTCAGCCGCTATATGGCTTCATCGCCCCGCTGTGCAAGTGAAGTTCACTGTCCAGAATACTGGAAAGGTGCCGGGAGGAGAAGTACGTGTCATACTTCCTCATGCATTCAAAGACTTTTTGCTTACTAGGGATGTTTCCAGATTCCTCAATTGTACATCAAACATCCAGCTTCCGCGGGCGAGCCACCCTCCATCCTGAAAGGTTTCACCGATGTGTCCCTCAAACCCGGTCAAAGCAAGACCGTCACAATCACTTTGTCCCGTTTCGATTTGTCAATCTGGGACGTCGTGCAACAGGGATGGGTCAGGCCTAAGGGCACCATCAAGTTCTCTATTGGACAGAGCAGCAGAAAGTTCAAGTTGGATGGTACTATACCCCTTTGAAAGATGCTACGTAGATGTATCCTGCTGATGAACAGCGTCTTGTGTTGATCCTGAGATACGTATATACCTTCTCTATGTTCGTTGTACCAGCTAGTACTAAGAACATGAGATTGCCTTGACACCCATGAACCTCCAGTGAACCCAAGAAACCTGCAATTCATCATAGAATTGTCTGGCTGACATTCTGGTGATGCTCTCATCGTGCTCGTGAACGGAACGAAGGTTATTGAATTTGTCGTCTTGGAAAATAATACAGTAGAACTGTGAGTATTAGACGAAGGTAATGGCTCGACAAAACATTAGTAGACTAGGATCGCTATCTTATAGTTCAGCCCATCCAGCATCTGTCTCAACCCTTCCATTGAATAACACCAATGCAAATACGATCGCACTCGCGCCGACCCGCATTCCTAATCCCCGATACAACTGCCCAAGGCCAGTATTCCTTAACCAGGTTTCTTCTTCTTCCCTGCTTTCAACGGCTTCCTCTCTCCCCTCTACGCCCTTGCCCTTCGCCGCCGCACTAGTGCTCTTCCTTCGTCGCCTTTTCGGCTTGAGAGGGAGATCCGACCGTTCCTCAGTGAGAATATGCCAGAACGCATCCACGATACCATTGTAGGGAGCAGGTCTCAGTTCCACGCAAGCCTTCAGAGGTTTCGCAGTCCCTCTCGTCTGCACTTGCAACCTTCTCCGCACAGTTTCAAACGGAAGCGTCACGAGAAGCCCTGCGCAGCTCCCCAGAAACTCGGAGACTGCCCACATGAATGGATAAGTCTCCGCAGTCGTGGGGACGTTCCCGAAGGATAGGTAGGATGCAACAAGTCCTGGAAGAACGAGCGGTACCAAGGATCGGAGCGTGCAATCGAGGAGTGTGGGAATGAGAAGATGGGGGTGGAGGTAAATACCCTTGATGCCTCCTTCCTCGGAGATGATTTGCTTGAGAGCGTCGATAGGTCCCGAATATGTCCTATATCTGGGGTGCGATGATTGGACAATGAGACGCGTTCGTACCAAGTCGAGTGGAGAGAGAATGAATCCCGTCAAGACTTGCGGAGTCACAGGAAGGAGGAGAGGTGATGGCCCGAATGGGGACACTGGGACAATAGACTCCAGTATTGAATATATGATAGGATGAATCGTTATGGCCAATGATTCGGAGACGGCGGATGTGAGAAGGCCTGGCAATACGCCAACTCGAGTCAACCAACAACACGGCAGGCATGTAGTCCGAGTACGCACCCTTCCATAAGGCTAGCCATCCTTCAGGCTTGAACCTGCCAAGACGCTTCATCATGCCCCATGTACCGTCTGCTGAGCCCACAGGTATGACATATTCAGGTATTGTGCCTTCTTCCAGGACAGACTGTCGCACAATGTATCCCTTGTCATCGGACAGTCGCCTTGGTGGAGGAGTAGCATCCGGGTTGGTGGGATCTGCAAAATATGAGTCGTCCGCAACAGATGAATCGCTCAGCTACACCAGACATTCAGGGCCATACGTGAATTCGTTGCAATAGACAAGTAAACAATCGGCATGACCTACCTCCCCTTCCTCATCATCCTCTTGGTCAGTGATGAGTACTGCTCCGAGGGGAAGCTCCCCAGCTTCCCGCGGCACCCATTGCACCTGTAGCAGAGTCTTTGCCACATCCCAAGGAATCGCAATAGCAGTAGCGGCATACTGCAACAAAGCAGACGCGAGCAATCCCTGAACCAATTCCTTCACGTCCAGCGGAGAATCATCGTCATTTATCGAAGACAAGTTAAGTAAAGGACTCTGAGCGGTTCGGGTGGACCACTGGTAGGAGCCGGATGCCGACGCAGGATCTGGGATGTTCAAGTTAGAAGAGGATGACGTCGAGTTCCCCGGTGCTGTAGACGCGAAATTCCACGAGTTGGAAGGAGCAGTGTATAGATCGCGCAGGGAATGAGGCGAACTCATTGGGAGTGCATAAGCTCGGTAGTTATCGTCGTTTGTCGTTCAAGAAGAGGGTGGTAATTGAGGCTCAATCGCCGTTGCGGACGACGAGCAAGACGTTCGGCGCAGTGGACGCGTTCAGTAACCATATGTGACCGTTTCGGCATGATGACATACAGACCGGCGCTCCATGTTTGAAAACACCAGAATTACTCTCGAATATTCACTTGAGCTCGAAAGTACACCCCAAGCTGGAGTGCATACAGGAAGTGGTGGTATATGATCGTAAATATGCTACAGGGTATTACAAGGCCGATACTAGTAGGGTTTGTGCGAGAATAGTAAAATAGTGATAGAACTAGGTTGAACAGTCCATGGGGTAGTAAATTGTATACCCTACCAGAAGGCCCAGGTATTGGTCCTTAGAGCATGAGTAGAGACCAAGACGAGTCAATCAAAAATCGAAGCAAAGTCTACGGCGATTCAGTCGGCATCTCTTTCTGCATCTTCTCTGCGACTTTCTTGGCAAGGGTGGGAGGCACAACATCAAGCTGCGCAGGGGTTTCGTGGTGTCCCTTCAGGGAAAGTCAGAAATGACCCACTGTCAATCAACACGCTCGCGAAAAAACTTTCACATACGGGAATAAACCTACGTGAGTCAAATGATAACGAAGCCCGCTCTTTTGTTTGTACTCTCGCACGCAGCCTTCGTGGGGACATCGATGTATTTTCTTCTTGGGCTTGGGAGTTTCCTTGATACCTTCGACTGCGTCGTTGATAGGTTCCTGCGTAGCAGTTGAAGAAGCTAATGCCTTTATAAAGTGTTCCTTCGAACTGGGGGATTTTTCACCGAATCAATGAATTGACCGGAGCAATACAGAAGTAAACCTGTGACATACACTTGTAGATGATACTGCAAGCCATTCAAACTCTGAGAAGATGCGTTAGAGTATCTCGATAAGATGTTGACACGAACATACCTTCCAACCCTTGCCACAGCCGGCTAATGCACACCTGAACATCTTGCTTCCCACATACTGACCGTTGTGTTCTGATTTCCAGTGGTCCGAGAGAGCTTGGGAAGTAGAGAAACATTGCAACCCCGTGTCCGAGCCTTCAGGCCAACACTCTTCATGACCACAGGCATACGGCAGTACTGAGGAGCTGAACATCTGTCAGTACCACGCCTACACAACACGACAACAGAATAAAACATACTCTGAACTTGCAGGAAGCGTTGCGGAAAGCCGCGGCTGCGAGTTTGCCCGCTCCGGACGTCTCGAGCTACGTTGAGGGGCTTCTCTAGCTTTCTGAGCTTCGGTACGGTAATACCGAGAGGATGGTTGAACATCAATATCAATAAGTGCCGTACTCTCCGGTTGGGCGTTCGCGACGGGTGCAACTGGTTCAGGGGACGGCCGACACGCAGTGGGAAAACCAACCTCACGGGATTCATCTATTGGAGGCGAGGGGGGACGGACTTCCTGATGAATGGGGGGTGGGACAGGGGTAGGGCTTCTATTGGGAGCGACTCCCTCATGATGGTACTCCGTAGACTGCTGCTGCATCTCGTTCATGCTGTGGGCATAGGGTGTAGTGCCGCCAGAAGAATACTGCCGCTGTTGTGTTTCAGGACCCTCAGTGACGGTAACATCCTGATAGCTAGGCCCGCTATTGTAGGGCGGTGCAGTCTGTATACACCCGTTATTAAACGATAGCTGACCCCGCCCCATCAAGTCATTATAGTCAGGGAACGGTTCATCTCCGACCCTCCCTTGGGCCAGGTATGCGAGGGACAATGCGGCACTTAAGGACGAAGAAGCGTACTGGAATGGAGAGGTGCTTGATGAATCCGAGTGTACGCCGTTAGGCACCGCAGAAAGCTCTGGAGGAGCCGAGTAGTTGGCGGATAGATAGGAGGAATTTGTAGAAGCACCTTGCGCTTGACCGGCGGGCTGCGGCAGCATCATAGAGAAATCCGTCGACGAAGGGTCCCAGTATTCACCTGGTTCGAGCATCGGAAAGGATGTCATCCACTGACTTGCTTGCGGCTGGAGGACACCTGGATCTTGCGTCGCGTTCATCATCACCTCAGGAAACCCGTTCTGGGGCTGGTTCGTCGGCTGGCTATGGGCAGAGGAGGCTTTCCTCTGCAACAGTCTATACCTACACCATTGTCAAACTATTGGAAACAATATCTTCGAGGATGACGCGCATACCTGTTACGACAGGCCAACCCGCTGCGCTTCAATTCTTGGCCAATTTGGCCCCATTTTCCTCCGAACCTACTATATGCGTTGAGGAGACACATATCCTCCTCAGACGTCCACTCGTCCTTCTTCAACGATGGATCTAGAGCCTCGCGGTAACGCTTGGAGCAAGCGTCGTCCGTACGACCGGGTATCTGCCTAGCGATTACAGACCATTTTGTGCCATGTATAGCATATAGTGCAAGTAGCTTCTCGTCCTCCTCTTTCGTCCAGGCTGACTTCTTCACCGCAGGGGATAATGAATGTAACCACCGCTATAAGATATATTATAGATAGAGCTGCTATGGAGGCAATCACTCTGCATACCTTTCTACATGCCTTGTTGGTCCTCCCAGGCACGGAGAGAGCGATCGTCTTCCAGTTGTCGACTTCCCCATGAACAGAGACCGCCTGGATCAATAAAGCGTCTTCATCTTTCGTCCATGGCTTCCCGAGCCTATCCTGACTCATGAGCTGCGCTTCGGCCGCCCAGTGCACAGGAAACTGACGGGCTTGGGACCTTCTATGCCTAGTGAGTGAGCAGCGAATAGATAGGAAGCATGTAATAAGTGCAAGCGGTCGAAGTACAGTAGCAAGTGCTCCTAGATCAAAAACACCAAACGTAATTTCCCATTTGGTCAAAGACGTCGGGTTACGTAACGGGCTACTACATTCACCTCCTACCACCATGTCGCCGCTCGTCCAAGGCTATTCTTCAGACGAGGATGATACCACGCCCGTGGTTGCAACTGAAGATGCTTTTGGGCTGTCGAATGTCCCCGCCGCAAAGAAGCCTCGCGTCGAGGAGATTTCTCTGCCAAAGCCTCAAGTACAAGCAGCCCCAGATGTCCTTGCAGAGGTGAACATACTAGCGAATGATGACGTTCTTTGAAGCAAGTTAACAATGTATTATAGGACCCTCTTCACCAAACATCTCTGGTTACTCGACCGACCGACACCCAAATGAACGTGAACATCCCATACTCCGATATGACACTCCCTCTCCAAGGCCCGGAGAATCCGTTTGGTGATCGGAACCGCTTTCTGAACCAAAATGCTCTTGCGGGACACGTAGAAGAGCAAGCAATGACAGAGCATGCCTTTCGGCAGCAGCACTTGACCCATACGATCCTCGGGTACTCTGCCAACCCGTCTGTTGACCCCAATGCGCCCGCGTTTTTGGGTTCAATAGAGAAAGCACAGGCCAACGGATTCGCGACCATTGATACGCTCAAGGCCCCGAGGGCTGCGAAGAAAGATCTGAAGCGCAAACGGAAAGCCAAGGGTGATCTCGAGGTTGTGGACGGGGACGGCGCGTACGAAGGCCCCTGGGCGACATGGCAGGGGGATGAGCCGCAAAACAAGCTGCCGGAAGGAGCAGAGATGGACGAGGAGGAGGAAGAGTCGGAGCCCGAGGAGGAAGTGCAGCGAAAGAAGGCGAAGCCGAAGCGCGGGGCCCCTGGACTGGAGTCGTCTGTGTTCCATGGCAAATCGCTGACGGACTACCAGGGCAGGACATACATGTACCCGCCGTATTCGGAAGCGCCGCAGCTGCAGCAGCAGCAGGAGCCAGGCTCGCAGGAATGCTTCATCCCGAAGCGATGCATCCACACCTGGACGGGGCACACACAGGGTGTTTCTGTCATTCGCCTGTTTCCGAACACGGGACACCTGCTGCTGAGCGGGTCGATGGACACGAAGATCAAGGTGGGTATCCGGCGGGCTAAGTGACACGTGGCTAACTGACACCGGAGCAGCTTTGGGACGTGTACACGCATGGGAACTGCCTTCGCACCTTCCATGGGCACATGAAGCACGTCAAAGACCTGACCTTCTCCAACGACGGCAGGCGCTTCTTGTCCTGCGGCTACGACAGACAGATCAAGCTCTGGGACACCGAGACCGGCCAATGCCTCAAGCGGTTCTCCAACGGCAAGATCCCCTACGTCGTCAAGTTCCATCCCGACGATGACAAGCAGCACATCTTCCTCGCAGGAATGTCTGACAAGAAGATCATTCAGGTATCCCTCGCCTCTTTTCGCGATCCGTCTCCGTGCTGAACCGCAATTGCCTAGTACGACATCAACTCCGGCGAGATCACCCAGGAATACGATCAACACCTGGGGCCCGTCAACACCATTACTTTTGTCGATGAGAACAGGCGGTTCGTGACCACCTCCGACGACAAGACGATCCGCGCCTGGGACTTTGACATTCCCGTCGTTATCAAGTACATTGCGGAACCTCATATGCACTCGATGCCCGCCGTGACGCTTCATCCCAACAGTGAGCTTCTTTTGCTTCTTCCTTCCTACGGCGACACTCATCGGATCGTCTCCAGAGAAATACTTCGCCGCCCAGTCCCTTGACAACCAGAT
Source organism: Panus rudis PR-1116 ss-1 (assembly GCA_022160315.1). Classification (NCBI taxonomy): domain Eukaryota; kingdom Fungi; phylum Basidiomycota; class Agaricomycetes; order Polyporales; family Panaceae; genus Panus; species Panus rudis. The sequence goes on along the minus strand of MU275172.1, from coordinate 85,999 downwards.
CCTCGTCTACAGCACCGACAACTTCAGGCAAGCCAGGAACAAGCGGTTCGCGGGGCACTCGGTCGCTGGCTACGCCTGCCAGGTTGGGTTCTCGCCCGACGGAAAGTGGATCAGCAGCGGTGACGGCGAGGGAAACGTCGTATTTTGGGAGTGGAAGACCGGCCGGATAAAATCCCGACTGAAAGCGCACTCCAAGGTCGTGATCGCTCACGAGTGGTTACCCCATGATACAGTACGTGCCGTCAGCCTGTGCTATTTTCGAGCCATCGTAGCTAATCGGGGCGCCGTATAGTCCAAGGTCGTCACGGCCTCTTGGGACGGACTGATCAAACTCTGGGTATGCATTTCCTCGTTCTGCAGCTTACCGCGGCTGACTGTTTTTTGTAGGACTGAACCTATGTGTATCTGCGTATTGTATCATCATACGTTATCTATCATGACACCATTGTAATCTGCTTGTTGCAACATGACTGCTGTCGTCTCAGATCAAGTTCCAACTGAGGGGCTCCTCACTCATCGGAAGAAAATGTGAATGCAGTGAGACTAAGCCTTGCTTGGCAGGTCTTCTGTTCAAAGCTGGTAACTCGCAGTAAGCTTTGGCTTCGAAGAATGTCTACGGAACGCTCGGTCAGGGCACCCACAGGCTTGCGTGTGCGATATCGCCTTGAGTCCACGATCTGACACCAATGCTGTTACACCCTTCGCCATTGCATCAACAAGATCTCATAGACATTGCCTTGCACATTTGCTCCAGAGCTCGCCGATGAGTCCACTATTCAGTCGTCGCCGCATCCCCGTACGTATCACTTCTTGTATCGCTTCTGATTGTTCAACAGCAGGCCATGAGGGGCGTCGCTCGATGCCATCGCAAGTCGCACGCCCGATGGAGAAGGTAGATGTACACTTTGCATCGTCCGATCCTGTAAATGGAGAAGTGATTTCTCGGTAGCTGATATACCGAGGGTCCGCTAGAGCTTAAAATTCGGCCGTGCAGTGAGTGCCTTTTCCGATTATTGTGCACATAGGTCGCAGTATAGACATCATCTTTTTGTTCCCGGTCGAGCCGAGTCTGAGTTGCTCTTGTTTCACCTGAGACCCTGACCCTAAGTGGTTGAGTATCAAAAAGCAGGCCGCGGATGTGGATTGACCAAGTCAAGGAGCAAGTTATACCGTTTCAGCGCTGTTTCCCCTTTTGTGCGGCGAATGTATTCCAGAACGCCGCCGTCGGAATAACCATGACGTTTGGCTGAAGAATGGCCGTCTCAGTCACAAGTTTCGACGCAGGGACGCAGATGGAACTGGGGGCGACGTGCTCCCAAGAATAGGCTGGCCTTCGCCGCGAGACATCTGTCACGCAAGGTGATATTAACGCGAAGCTTTTCAAACCTTGAAACGCTCGGACAGATATGACTAATTTCTTCTTGATTTCTTCCAAGATTTCGTGAGGCCATCTGGATGGGAATGGGGGCTGTGCGGGGGGGAGTGCAGTGATTTCGGCCGCAGCGAAGCGCGGTCACGCAATTACTCGGGACTTGAGAACGCACTGGGATCGTGCATGGTGTTGGGAGTAGGTGAACTCGGAGACAGTTGCACGGAATTGGTGGGTGTCAGTCGAGTTCCATAACGGGCGTGCGTTCTCTCACCGGGATGTGAACAGGCGATGAGTGTTTTTGTGTCCGCAGCAGATCCATCGCACCCAACGGCGTCGACACGGTGCAGCAGCAGGACATGGCGCACCAGGATGCTTGGCCCTGAAGTCGCTATGTGAACGCTGCATGAACAGATCCGCCGGGCGCAAGCTAGGAGCCGGGGGCGAAGGTAAATCTGAAGCGCGGCGGAGGAGTTCCTGGTGCCTACCTTTGGGCCTCGATTAGCCCGTCTGGGCAGCCCATTTCGGTTTATCGCTCTCTTCACACGTGCGGTCACTGGGGACGGGTACAAAAAGACTGCCCTGCTTGTGCCTCGATGACTATATAAACCGCTCGCCTCCCGTCCCCTTCCCCAGCCCCTCATCCCACAATGAAGTTCTCCCTCGCCGCACTCTCCGTCCTCGCCCTCGCCGTCCTCTCTGCGGCCTCCCCGGTGAGTTTCCTGCGTGCCACACTCCTTGCGGCGCACTGACGCTTTTGACAGGTTCCCAAGGCACAACCAGTAAGTTGAGAGAAAGTATCCAACAGGATGGCCATCTCACATCATCTCCCTCCCAGAATGCCGATGCTTCGAAACGAGTATGTCCCGACCTCTTTCTTTATTCTTCTCCCAGCTGATCCCCGCAAAGGGCGACTTCAGTAGACCGGGAGCCTGGTAGTAGCCATCTCTCCGGGTAGGAGATATACACGCGATTTAAAGCTTTGCAAAGGTCAGTTGCACCTCGTTAATGCAACCATGTTCATTGTTGACGATGCCTCAGCTGCAGATTGCCACATGTAAAAACGCTCGGTTGATTCTTTCCTTGGACGTTCTCGGCTTGCGGCCGCCCCCCACCTTCATTATTGTGAATTATATTCAGCAGTGTACCCCTTGTATGTTGTACCGATTTGGGCCTAATGGTAGTGCAGAAGTAACCACCCCCGCCCGCACTCTCGATTGGAGATCGGAATGTAAGATGCTCGACTATGTTCTACGTTAGTATGTTTGGTATGTAGATTGAGAGCCTCGCGACTTTGAGACAGGTCTGGAACACTGATGAGATTATGTCCTCGAGAGATCGCGTATCCCCTGCTCGCTCGTCCCCGGCGATACGAGAGGGCGTGGGAGCCGGTGAAGAGCTGCATTGTATCAAGCGCGCATATAGGCGCCGTCAGACGTTGTCACGCTGGCATGGTGTGACGGGGCGTGATCGATGTTAAGGGCAGGGCTTTTGGCGACGCGTCGATTGTAATTAGGCTTTCACTCGCGTCTTGTTACTCTTAACCCTCCAGACCCCTTGCCCTCGAGGACATCACAATGTCCCTGCTCGACGAACCCATCCCTCAGGATGACTTGATGCGTGATAGAACTCGCGCTTTCGAAGAATTCCTCGAGGCAGACACCGACCAGTACAACTACAAGGATGACATCGGGCGCATGCTTCGGCTCGATCAGCGTCGTCTCATTGTCAATATAGACGATTTGCGCGACTACCGACGCGATCTCGTCGACGGTCTGCTTAGGCAACCCGTCGACTTCCTTCCGGCATTCGACGACGCGCTTCTCAACATTGTGCAGCGCGTTCACAATCGCGAAAAACACGACATCGAGGGGAGAAGTTATCATGTAGGCTTTAGCGGATCGTTTGGAGACCATCATGTTAGCCCGAGAACTCTACGAGCCGCACAACTCGGGAAGATGATTTCTTTGGAGGGAATCGTCACCCGTTGTTCCTTGGTGAGACCCAAGATGCTCAAGTCTGTCCATTACTGTCCGGAAACGCGCATGTTTCATGCACGAGAATACCGTGATGCCACCACGTCCACGTCTAATCTTCCTCCTACGACTTCGGTGACACCTCAGACGGACGAGGAAGGACATCCGCTTCAAACTGAGTTTGGCTTTTGCGTTTTCCGTGACCACCAACGGATTAGTATCCAGGAAATGCCTGAACGGGCACCTGCAGGTCAGTTACCCAGGAGCACCGATGTTATTCTTGACGACGACCTCGTCGACAAATGCAAACCGGGAGACCGCATACAACTCGTCGGTGTGTACCGAAGTGTTGGTGGTGGTGCCGGTGGCGCGTTCAAGTACGTTGATTCGTCGTTGCTATAATATCTAGACTTAATGTTGGCCTCAGAACTCTGATCTTGGCGAATAACATCAATCTCCTTTCCTCCAAGGCGGGCGGAGGAATCGCACAAACTCCTCTAACAGACTCTGACATCCGAATGATCAACCAGCTTTCGAAACGTAGCGACATATTTGAGCTTCTCTCTCAGTCTCTCGCCCCTTCTATCTACGGTCATAAACATATCAAACAGGCTGTCGTACTCATGCTTCTTGGCGGTGCCGAAAAGAACTTGCCCAATGGTACACACATCCGTGGAGATATCAACGTGCTCATGGTCGGCGACCCTTCAACAGCAAAGTCACAAGTTCTGCGCTTTGTATTGAATACCGCGCCGCTTGCGATTGCAACGACCGGTCGTGGTAGTTCTGGTGTCGGTCTGACCGCTGCGGTGACAACTGACAAAGAGACTGGAGAGCGGAGGCTGGAAGCGGGAGCTATGGTTCTTGCTGATCGAGGTGTCGTCTGTATTGACGAGTTCGACAAGATGTCGGATATTGACCGTGTGGCCATTCATGAAGTCATGGAACAACAGACGGTTACCATCGCCAAGGCTGGTATACATACCACGCTCAATGCCCGATGTAGTGTCATTGCTGCTGCCAACCCTATCTACGGACAGGTGAGTTAATTGATGCATCATGAAGGTAAATCTTGATGCTAACATTTTCGAATAGTACGATGTACACAAAGACCCACACAAGAACATTGCTCTACCAGACTCCCTCCTCTCTCGTTTCGATCTTCTCTTCGTAGTCACTGACGATGTGGACGAAACTCGAGATCGCAAAATCGCAGACCATGTCCTCCGTATGCACCGGTACATCCCACCTGGTGTCGAAGAAGGCACGCCCATCGTCGACTCCCTGACTCAAGCACTTTCCGTTGAAGGCCCCACGCAAGCAGCAGATGGCGAGGAAGAGGGCGAACCTTCTCCCTTTGAGAAATTCGATCCACTGATTCATTTTGGTATCATCGACGACGAGGATACCGTCGCAACGAATACCAGGAGTCGACGGAGGCAGAAAGAACGTCAGAAGGAGGTACTCAGTATCAAGTTTGTCAAGAAGTATATCCAATATGCGAAGAGCAAGGATCCACCTGTCTTGACGAAGGGTGCCGCGGATTATATTGTGAACGTCTATGCTACCCTGCGAAACGAACATTTGGAAAATAATCAGAAGCGAGTACGTTCAACCATAAGCTAGCACTTCGAGTGGTCTCTGATCTGCGCTGTATTTTAGACGTCTCCGCTGACGGCACGTACACTTGAGACCCTCATTCGTCTAGCCACTGCACACGCCAAAGCACGACTATCGCAAAAAGTCAGCACGACTGATGCAGAACAGGCAGAGGCCATCCTGCGATTCGCCTTGTACAAAGAAGTCCTTCGTCGCAAACCCAAGAAAAAGCGTAAGGCTGGTGCCAACGGTGCAACCGCAGCCGCTGAAGGCAGCGACGATGATGAAGAGGACGACGAAGAGGACGACGAAGAAGAAGTGGAAGAGGAAGTCCAGAGAATGGCTATGCCGAATGGTCAGAACGTGCCTGCTGCCAAGGCAGGGACGCCAGGACCAAACGGTGCTGCTCCTGCTGGCAAGGATCCAGTATGGGGTGACGGAAGCCAAGATGTCGAGATGGACGGACCTGAACCTCCCGCGGATGCCCCTGGCCCTGGCGGTAGTGCTGGTGGCGTAAGACCCGAAAGGTATGTTTCCGCCCTCTCATATTTCATTTCCGTCCTTTTTCGTACCTTTTCTTTGCCTCTTTCATTGACATGTCATAAATCGGAGAGCCGTTAACTAATTATTCTAAATTTTAATATAGAGCGGCGATGTTCAGGACAAGACTATCTCAGCTCATGTCTGACCAATTGCGAGATCGGGAAGAGTTCCCCTTCGAACTAATGCTGAACTTGATTAATGAGGGGCTTGCGCCTCAGCATCAGTTTTCGGCAGACGAGGCTCGGGTCGCTTGTCAGCCTATGGTGGATCAGAGTGAGATTTTCATAGATGCTGGAACTGTGTATGTGATTTGAGGTCGAGGTTGTATCACTATCATTGTCGTTTTCCTTGTTGTTTTTCGTTGCATCTATCGCACTCAGTTCCTGCATACCGCTGTATTTATGCATACTTGTAAACTGTAAGATAAAATCCGCACATATTACTGAGACTCACAGTATCAGCCATTATCTATCCATCGACAAGAACATGAACGTTCAACGTTCAACAGTGAAAACAGACGAACCACCCAAAACATAAGATACGCAAGGTTACGCCGATTCAATTCGGGCCCTGATAACTTGCCCAACCTCCTCCCTACTCAACTCTGCAAACCCAACCAACTCACGCATATCACTCTCCCACTCCTCATCATCCCCAACACCAAACGTCACCTCTGTAATCCTATCCCACCTCGCCCCATCGGCACCCACGATCCTCGCAGCCTGTAACAGCCCTCTCCACGGTACCTCCGCTCGTTGACTCGTCCTAGCTGTCGATGGCGTGGACGACAGAGCCAGACGACACGTCTCGGCCCATAGTTCGCATTCGGCCATGACGACTTTACCGTATTGAGGTGTGATCCAGGACCGACCTCTATACAAGATCTGGCGATGGAGGATATGCGTTGCCAGGCGGGATGCAATGGTTCGGTAAAGTGAGGTAACTGTCTTTGGTGGGAATGCGGATGAGAGGAAAGTGAGGTGGGATGAGAGGAGGGCTATAGGTCCTAAAAGGGTTGCGGAGAGTGCGATGTCGTCTGCATTGCTACTGCTACTGTGTACTGGCGTGACTGGTGTCGAAGACGTGGAAACGGAAGCGGAGGAGGCGAAGTGAGCTCTGAGCCCTGACTCAACTTCGCTGCAGATAGTTTGGACGATCATGTCTTCTGCTCTTTCAGCTAGTTTGTCGTATTGCTCGATGAGCTCTTCGAAGATTGTCCCTTCTGGTACTTCTTGTGAAATCTCGCCGGAGCTCGTTACGGTTGTCTTGGGATCTGGAAGGGAGGAATTATCTTTGGCTCGGGAGCGTAACGAAGCTTTGTGGTTGATCTCTGTCCATAACTCGAGGAAGAACTGTGAACAGAGAATTAGCATGCACATCATGTCGCGGTGGAATGAGGGATAATATACCAAATCTTCACCCCAAGCCTCCATAGCAGCACTCAAGTACCTCGCACTAATCAACGCCTTACACAACCTCTGCACACCCTCAACCCCACTCGTCAACCTTCTCGAGTCATTCGCACCCCCTCCCGCCGCACTTCCACTACCACCAGCATCACCCGTCAACGCTCCAGGAACAGCCCTAATGAACGAACTCGAAAGCGTCTCAAACGCATCCAATGAACTCTGAATTCTGGCATGATACGACTCGAGTATGGGGAGCTGGACGGCGATGAGGAATCTAGTGCGTTGTGAGAATTGAGGGAGGGGAGAGTATCGGTCTGTTATTTGTTCGACGAGGTGTTTGACTCGACGGGCGGAGTTGGTTGATTTAAGTTGAGGATGGGCGATTCGTGGTCCGCCGTTGGTCGTATCGGGGTCGTCAGTTGGGGTATCATCGGAGTCGTCTGAGATGAGCCATGCGTCTGGGGCGCTGATGATTTCCATGTATTGATTCATCGCGACTGAGAGAGATGCGTTATCGAATATTATATTGCGATAAATGTTCAGAAAAGACCTACATTGTTTCTCGCCTTCCACCCATGCTTCAAACCACTCTTTCCTTCCAAGAATCACATCGCTAACCCCATCCCATTTCGGTGTCTCTCCGCTCTTATTCTCATCACTTGGTCCTGCAGCAAGCACAGCAGAGGTACCCTCCAACCCGAATCCTTCCTCTCTCAGCGCCGTGTCAAACGCAAGCGCTTGATATATCGTATGCGCAAGTACGGGTGGATGGGAAATGAGGGAGGGTATCGTTCGACGGAGTTTGCGGGTGATAAGTGGAAGAAGTAGGAGGGTGAATTCGCGCTACCAAGAGGTTCAATAGATTATTGCTATCTCGTACTTTGCAAAACGTACCCAGGCATTGTATGATCTGTACTCGGTCGATGCAAGCAGCTGTTGAATGATATTGTCCATGAACGGACGTTGTTCGTGAGCGACATTGATGACATGGGTAAAGTACCATTCCGGCTACATGTACATAACAATTCAGCATATTGTGAGCAAACCAGGATGATTCTGAACATAACGAACCTTGTCAAGACGGTTTGTCTGCCTATTCGATTCGAAGTGATACTTGAATCGAAGAGCAACGGGTTGCACAAGAGCTTGTAGAGGATACAACCCATCCTTCTCCGATCTCGAATTTGAGGGGTTCAATTTTTCGCCGCTATAACACAAAATATTCAGTTGACCCTCTTTCAGTGCGTAAAGACGTAGACTGCTGACATCTTTTGGAGCTTGAGCAGGTTCGAGAAGGCCGTTTCGAATGCCTTTCGGTCCTCGACATTTGCGGCTCGGTAGTCGACCACACCGGGCCACTGTAGCTTCTCAGCAACCTCAAGCAACGTCCTATCGTTTCATCAACCTCTGTAGCCTCGATAAATACAGAAGAACACTTACGATGTAAGAACGGCTTTGATCTCGTTCCAAGTCTTGTCCCGGATACCCTCAAGGAAAACGAGGACATGAAGTTTCTGGTGGCCTGCTCCGTCTTCTACGTTTGTGCATGCGTCATTCACGGAGGAGACAAACTTCTGCAAGTTCTCGTAGTCGGATACAGCAGTTAATGGAGACGGGGCCGTCTTTGCTTTCTGAACGGCGGTTTCACTACAGCGGGAATGCCATAAGGGTTATGTTGGGTCATGCAACGATAAACGTATATACCTCAGTTGCAAAGCGTGTTGGATGACCTGGACATAGCTTTTCAGACTCTCGAGTTCTTTCAAGTTCCTATGCATAGATTCAATATCCTCAAGGAGAGTCGGCTTGGCACCCGGATCCCCCAGTGACGAAACCAACTGCTCGGAAAGGTACGCTAGCTCATCTGCAAGTGAATGCCTGAGCAAGGATAATTCCTGAGCCGTATGCAAGTGGGATTGTGCTTGTTCCCGGGTATCATGTATGAGTTGATTTACGTGTTCTTGAGATGCTGCAAGCTAAGCTACGACAGCTTGAGGTTACTTTCCTGCTAGGAGAAGAATAAACAGCGCACCTTAGCTTTGAGGTCCTCAGTGTTTATCCGTGACCGTTCGAGGATGTCATCAAAGTCATTAGAGTGCAGGAGCTCGTCGTAGCTTTTGTAGTGAGAGTTTAGAAAGTCGAGAGCCCGTTTGTGAGAATCTGGGGTGCTCGGTGGACCAAGTAGAGCTTGAATATGTGTGGAAGCCATGTCCACCGTCCGTCCTGAATGACCTGGAGGTGAACAGTATGCAACTTGCAAGGCGGTCTGGACTCTGTGTAGAAGCGTGTACAGAGAATGCGAGGCCACGTGGCACAAACTATGACGTCTGACGCGACTACTTGGCAATAAAGGCGCCCATTAGCGCGTCGAATTAAACGTCTGCATTTTGCCAGCAGCGAGAGGATCCGAGTCATCCCTGTCCTTTTCTCTCTCTTCCAACGCGACACCAGCACACCAGTCGAGATGCTTATTCACGTCTACAGGTCCCTCGTCAACCGCGCGCTGGCGCAGATGCAGCGTACAGCCCCAGCTCAAGTTGTGCGAAGGACAAACCAGGCGCAAAGGCTCATTTGCAGTCATGCGCACACCCACCCCACCACTCTCACAAATGTCGGTCTCTGGTAATCCTTTCAAACATCCCACTTGTATGGGAGAGCAGTTTTAGCAGATTAGCAGATTGGAAGAAGACATGATAAGCACTTGAGATACTTGCCAAGGCAAGCACTTGACTTGCTCGCTATCATGCTCTGTGAGCACCACAACTTACATCCCCCTGTCCACCATCGCACGCCATACTTCCGCCATCTTTCTCTTCCCCTGTCCTTGCATCGTAACTAACGCTGGTTCTCTGTCCCTCATTAATAGAGTACGAAGGATGCTTCCGTTATCCCATCTTCGGTCATCAAACGCAGGAACTCGACCAGTCCAGAGCGAACAGGTTCAAATTCAGTGACAAGCATGGCTCAAGAAGCGTGGAAGGATTTCGCTGCTCCCAATGCAGAGTATGCTGCTAACTTTGGCGAAAAGGCCAAACTCCCTCTGCCCCCCGCAAAGAAGCTCGCTATTGGTACGTGTTCCTATGATTCTATGCCGTCTGTGAATGTTCCTAAAGTACTGTTCCTTCAGTGACATGCATGGATGCTCGAATCAACGTGTACGCCGAACTTGGTATCAACGAAGGTGACGCACATATTATTCGTAACGCCGGAGGTTCTGCGTATGTTCCTTGTACCTTCACATCTTGCAGAATACGTACTCACCGGCACATATAGTAAGGACGCTCTCCGCTCCATCATCATCTCCCAACGCCTCCTCGGCACACGGGAAATCGCCGTATTCCACCATACAGGCTGCGGCATGCTCACCTTCAACACTCCTCAACTTCGCCAACTGGTCAAAGAATCTGACCCGTCCAACCCCTCCTTGAACGCCGTCGACCAGATCGACTTCTTAGAGTTCTCCGAATTAGAACAGAGCGTGAAGGAGGATGTGGAGTATTTGAGGAATAACCCGTTGGTGCTGAAGGAGACGGTAGTCACTGGATGGGTGTATGACGTTGAAACTGGCAAGGTGAGCCGAGAGGTCCTTCGATGTTTTCGTTCGATAATTGACTTGTCTGCAGATTCGAAAGATCGTTTGAGCAAGCAAGAGCGGGTCCGATGGTCGTATCTAATGCGAGATTGAATATAAGAAATGTCTCAATGAATGTCAAGTTGTATGTCAAGTTAGCCCCTGGATACAAATGTCAACGTATGAGCTTGAGCTCTTGGGTCAGTTGGTTGTGAATGGAGGACCGACGGCCGCGCGATCACGCACATGCGATGACGACTTGCAGATCGATATGATCGTATGCCATAAGGCGCCCATAAAGCCCTCAAAACTATTTTGAAACATTCGTTACCCGGTTTGTGCTCTATTGATCTCCCCGACGTTAGAGAAGGAGGAAGTCATATAAACACACATAACACTACCTTGCTTTTCTCTCCTTACCATCATCTTTCAATCCCCTGTCCAGACTATATTCCTACACCTGAAAAAATGTCTGCAGCAGCTTCAGATCTTGTCGTCGAACAAGCCCATGAACGTCTTCAACATCCCTCCGGAACAGAGACTCCGAGGCATCAAGCACCTGCTGGGTCGGCTGTAGACACACTCGTCTCCCATATAGATATTAGCCATGGTGAACCGATTATTGCGTTGGATATGGACGATGTGTTGAGTCAGACGAACGAGATTGTGGCCAAATGTACGTTGCGCTTTTCTGTCTTCTTTTCGTGAATGAGTGGTGGCTAAATGTGCCGTCCTGCTTTGACTTGAACTTGCCTGCGGTGCTGCTGGTCTCTATTGCATTCACTGAATGATAGGGCACAACGAGGCGTATGGTACGAACATGACCGTCAAGGATTTCTTGTGTAAGTAGGAATCAAAACATCTTCATTTGTCCGGGGAGTGACATACCAAGGATGCAGATTATCACTACTGGAAGGTCAGCATCAGACCGCTTTCTCACCAATAGATTTCCCTCTAAAAAGTACCCAATAACTTATAGAACCCCTACTGGGGCACACCCGACGAAACCTTCCAAAAAGTAGAAGATTTCTGGAAGACCAACTACATTGAGATTGTCCCCCCAGTAGAAGGTGCACCCGAGGGAGTGAAGAAACTGCGAGAGTTGGGTTTCAGACTTGTGGTGGTCACAGCTAGACAGGAGAGGGAGATGGAGAGAGGGAAGAAATGGCTTGCTCAGCATTTCCCTGGGCTGATTGATGGAATTGTGTGTACGGGACAGAGTCAGGAGACTTTGGGTGATAATGAGGTGTTGTTGACGAAGCTGCCAAAGGCTGAGGTGAGTGCCGCGACATTGGACATTGGCTGTATCCTGTTTCCTTCATTCAGAATTGACGTGATATCCATACCGTATAGGTTTGCCACAAACTCGGCGCAAAGTTGCTTATCGATGACTCCCTCGAGAACGCGCTCAAATGCGTCCAAGCCAACCCTCCAGTCCCCGTTATCCTCTTCGGAGACAACGAATGGAACAAGCGAGAATCGACTTACAAGGATATCTCTCAAGAACTGAGTTTCGAGCAGAGGTTGGAGAAAGAGGGTCCCGGGAAGGAGTGGTGGAAGGAGGATGAGAAGAAGGTTCAGATTCCGGAGGGTGCGCCTTTGGTTAGGGTGAAGGATTGGGAGGAGGTTGTGAGGTGGGTTGAGGAGGCGAAGAAGAGTGGGAAGTTGTAGATCGTGGAGGAGATCGTGAAGTCTGTAGTACTACGCCGTGTGAGTTGTTGAAGTAGAGCACATGGTCTAGTAGACTCACTCAAGACACAAGCACCTGCAAGAGTTTGAGAACTTGCAAGTTGCGATGTTGAGACTTTTGACGCGTTCAGCAGCGTCAACCCTCTGGCATGCCGTCCATACAGCCGAGTACGCGGGTGTACGCCACAAGCGATCGGACCGACCGATCATGAGTTCAGTATAATTGTGAGAATCACATGCAAACCTCCCAACCTGTCGTCACCTCGAAATTCAGTCTCAAGTTTCCCCGCACCTCATATGCACACCCTGCGTCCATGCGGTGTCCTTCTAACCCCCATCTTTCAATCCATCTTCCATCTCTAAACCTCTCTAGGCCTCGGTGATGTGAAAGATGTCACCGAAGCTCAACGCCACAACCAAGGAGCATATAGCTCGATTGACGCAGGCTTATGTTTCGCATAGACCTGTTATTCAGAGAGGGTTGACTGCTGGGTTTGTGCTTTTTGTGTTATCGACTACGTTTGGGTCGCTCTTTGCCAAAGCTAGGCATTCGAGTGGCAGCAAGGGGGAGAAGGGAAAGGGGAAAGAGGAGGACTCGAAGAAGCCTCCTCGAGTTGCTGTAAGTCCAGTTCATTTCCTGGCGGACTCGCGTGAATGAAGGAGCGTCCCATCTGATGTGTTTCTACCTGAATGCAGGTTGATGCAGTGTTTTACCAAAGGCTGTCGAATATCCTACGGATAGTCATCCCAGGCATCCGCTCTAAAGAAGCATTACTACTTTTCATGCACTCCAGCTTGCTCGTCTTCCGTACTGTCATCTCGCTTTACGTCGCAGCACTGGACGGAAAGTAAGCTCGCGTTCCCACTCTTTCTCCCTCTCTTTCAAATAAATAACCCTATCGCAATCGCAGGATAGTGGCTTCCCTCGTTCGCGCCCAACCACTCAACTTCTTACTCAATATTGCCAAATGGCTCCTTGTTGCTATTCCGGCTACATGGACGAACAGTTGGCTGAGTTATGTCCAAAATAAGCTTGCTTTGGCTTATAGGACTAGGTTGACGGACGCTGTGATGAAGGAGTACCTTGGCACAGAGGAAGATCCGAATGGAAAGGTGTTCTATAAACTAGGTAACGACTCGCAGTTTGATTTCTCGGAGAAGAAAGACTAATTGAGATTCGAATTAGCCAACCTCGACGATAGGATAAAGAACGCGGACCAGTACGTGAACATCATTCCTTGATTAAAGGACTGCTGGAGAACCATTCCTTTCAGAATGATCACACATGACATTCAACGATTCTCAACGCATCTCGCAGCAATCTACGCAAATCTAGCCAAACCTGTATTAGATGTAATCCTGTACAATTACCAGCTCTCGCAGAATGTCGGTGCAGAGGGCCTTGTCCTCCTCACCGTCCTTATCCATTCATCTTCCGCCCTCCGTGAGTAACTTTACTACCATTCGTTTTCTATTTCATACTAATGCTCACCGTATCTCCGCATCTATCATAGTTCGTGCACTGACCCCACCATTTGGAAAGTATACCGCCATTTCTGCCCAACTCTCCGGTGCATTCCGCCATACGCATTCCCGCCTCGCGGAGTTCGCAGAGGAAATCGCGTTCTTCGGGGGAGAAGAGACGGAGAAGTTGCTCGTGGAGAGGGAGTATGCCGGTCTAGTGAAACACGAGAACACCGTGTTGAGGAGACGGTGGTGGCATGGGTGTGTGGAGGAGGGGATTGTCAAGTGGTTGTGGGGAAGCTTTGGGGCAGGTGTTTTGTTCATTTCTTGCGATCTTGGTGAATCTGATTGTACCGCTCACGTAGCTTTGTATCTGCGCTATCCCTGTGTTCTTCCGTTTGCCGGGTGCCCATACCTTCGATTTAGGTAGCAGGACCGAAGGTTAGTGAGACAGTGTCCTCGTCTGCATCCGCGTTCTGTGATCTGATGCGCCTCTTCAGGCTTCGTTACCAATCGACGTCTCCTTTTGTCCTCGTCAGGTGAGTAGAAATTAGGCTCTGAACGTTGCGCACAGCTAAGTGGACTGCTACAGACGCGGTGGGCAGGGTGATGTATTCCTACAAGGACCTCTCCGAACTAGCAGGCTATACCTCCCGAGTATCATTACTCTTAGAGACCATGTCCGATATCCGAAAGGGCAAGTTTGAGAAAGCTCTCGTTGCCAGTGCACACAACGAAGAGAATGCAAAGAGTACGTGTGTCCAGTTATTTCGACCTGTCCCGCCTTGAAAATCTAAACGTTGTGGTGTCCTTAGTCCTGAGAGGTAGAGGCCAGGTGATAGAGTCTGACGAGATCCACTTTGAGAACGTTCCCATCGTGACGCCGAATGGCGACGTTCTAGTGAAGAGCTTGAGTTTCTATGTCAAGCCTGGGGTGCGTACTCGTTTTCGCGGTTAAGGTATTCCGCCTTCCAGTACTTATGGGAATGATAGCAACACTTACTGATTGTTGGACCCAATGGTACGTTTAAACTGTCGACCGTGTAGCATTGTAATAAGACATCCGGTATACAGGTTGTGGGAAGTCTTCTCTCTTCCGTATCTTGGGCGGCCTGTGGCCCGTCTATGGTAAGCCTTTTATTCACCAAAGAGGCATAGAACATCCTCACTGAATGCGATTCGGTGCATAGGTGGCGTCGTTAGAAAACCCCCAGCGTCCGAGTTTATTCTAATTCCGCAAAGACCTTACCTTTCGTTGGGGACCTTGCGTGATCAGGTGATATACCCTCACTCCAAAGCAGACATGGAAGCCAGTGCGTCGTCCACTCACCAGTGCTTGGACAGTAGAAGTCAGAGAACTTACGTCTTCCGCAGGAGGTATTACAGACAACGACCTGCTGGATATTCTGTCGATGGTGAACATGGCCAACATTGTCGAGCGTGAAGGCGGCTGGGACGCTGCTCGGGAATGGCGAGAGGCCCTAAGTGGAGGCGACCAGCAGAAGATCGCCTGGGCAAGGTTATTCTATCATAAACCGAAGGTGAGCGAATTCTACCGATATCCAATGTAAACCGGGCTGCGTTTGACCTTCCTCAACAGTACGCCGTTCTGGATGAAGCAACTTCGTTGGTACCTCCAGATATGGAGGGCCTCATGATGCAACATGCAACCGAATTAGGGATTACGCTATTGACTGTCTCCCATCGTCCCTCGCTTTGGAAGTACCACTCGATAATATTGCAGTACGACGGCCAAGGTGGATACGTTTTGTGAGTCTCTCCGAATCGATCCTTGCACTGAATGTGCTCACGAATACATACGACGATTGCAGCACGAAACTGGACGCGGAGAAACGCCTTGCGTTGCAACAGGAGAAGGAAGCTCTGGACGCGAAGCTGCTTGAAGTGTACGTACTTTCCTCGGCACATCTGTCGGAGATACGGTGATTGACCTTTGTATTTCCCGTTTTTCCATCTTAGGCCGAAAATGAAAGCGCGATTGGAGGAGTTGCGGGCCGTGGCTGCTGCTGAGGCCTGAGGGTGTGCATTGGGGCCATATGCGTGCAGGTGTAAGCTCACGATAATACGTGGGTGAGATGACTTGACATGCATGTCCAATTTTGCAACCTTGTGAGCCTGGGATGGCAGACATTCGGAGTGCCGCGAGTCCGAATTGCTGAGGCTTTTGATCGGCGGAACGAGCTACCGAGCTTGGCAGACAGGCAGAATGAACCTGTTGTACACTGCTGTATAGTATTGCTTGTCTCCATCCTGTAGATCGTCGTAAACGCATTGTATCGTTTGCCAAACGCTAGATGAGCTGTAAACTTGAGTACATACGCCGGAAGAAGGAAGATCGTAAGGGCTTATGACTGTACTTGCCCAGTGCGGAATGATGGAATGCGGGGAAGATCGGAGTGGTCCGGGAGCCCAGTTTCGGACGCTCGTCATTGGTCCGCTCCAAGCGCTCCACTTGATTGGCTCGGCCTGTGGCAAAGCGCAAAGTGCTCCGACTGTCAGTGCCTTGCTCAGCCGTATTTCTTCTCAAGCAACCACCATCTCCCTAACGTTACCATACCTTAGACCTACCCCATCTATTCTACCACTGCATACATATCATTCCTCTCTTCCCTCAAAATGCACTATTTCACCCAGTTGTTCACTTACGAGTGGGTCTTTTCGTTCGAATGGGAGCGCAGGAGGAATTTGTGCTCACACGAGAGATTTCTAGTCACCCTTGGTCGCACGTCGTGATTGGGATGTGGCACAAGTATCCGAATCCCCATTGCTCGCACGTCTTGTCCATCGACGTTGTCGACCGCTCAGTCGACCCACAAACGGGGGTAATTCGCACAGAGCGGATATTGGGTTGCAAACAGAAGGCGCCTACATGGATTGTCAAGGTATGTCTTCTCCGCACCGTCCTCCTTGATCGCTTCCAGCTTAACTTGTGATACAGTTCTTTGGCGGTTCGGAGGATGCCTTCGTGCGAGAGGTCTCGTTCATCAATCCTGCGACACAAGAGGCAACCATCACATCCGTCAACTTGTCACTATCCCAATTTGCCACCTGCTATGAAACCATCCGCTATGTCCCGGCAGCCAATGGACGGACAACGTTTGCACAAACAGCGGAGATTCAGGCGAGGATGGCGATTTGGCGGAGCGCTGCGGACAAATTAGAGAACTTCCTGGTGCAGAGGTTTGAACAGAATGCACAGTTGGGCAAGGTCGGGTTCACGGACGTCTTGCGGAGGATGTGGGAGGCTAAGGAGCAGCCACAGCATGCCCACGCATCGTGACCTGTGTGTGATCATGTTGTCCCAGTTGTTCTTTATGGGTTCCAGGTATCCTTATTCCCTAGAGGTGCTCTTTGGCTTCGCTTGCATGTTTAGAGACATCCCCTCCCTCAAAAGCTCCGCATTCGCGGCGTCTTACATTACGACACTACGATATATTCAATGTACAATCCCGCTATACGGTCATACCAACAATGTTCATTCACATAGATTCGGAATCTCCAGGTTTTTGTGGTCGTCTGAGTTGCTGGTATTCTGTCGTATACACAGTTCAGTACTTGCAATTTTTCATGTGAAAAGAGCGGAATCAGATAGATTGCGCGGGTCGTCGGCAGCCATCGGAGGAATCGGAGCATGCCCGACGCGCAGACCCTAATATGGAAATGATGGGCGGCAGCGCCGACAAACCTTTCTTCATCGTCACCCACGACGGCGGCAGTGGAGTGAAAGGAAAAGGCGTCGAGGTCGCTGCTTCACGACAACCACGACCAGAACCACCTTCAGGCCTCGAAACTCGTCGTGACATTTCTTGAATATCTTGAATAGCAGAATCTGAAATACACGCCAGTGGTTCGCAACAAAGATGGACGAGCTCGTTCACCATTGCATTCACGAGCTATCCTTCGACGGCGACCTAGGTAAGTTTTCTTTTTCTTCGAGGTCACGTTGTCGCCCGACGCGTTGATATGCGCGACGCGACCGAGATCGAAACTTCAGCGGTGCTCATTCAGGGGTTCGAACCCCAGCCATGCTGTCTCTTTTTCATGATGTTTATTCTCTCGAGAAAGTCGGCTTACTTGACTTTACCCAGGATGCAATGCTTCTCGTCTACGAGATTTCATCGTAGATTTTTATGCCCATAGGACGTCTGAAGCGGCGCAGAAATTGGACGATGCTTTCTGCTCTTTCGTTTGGTCTGTTATCTCGCAACAACCCAATGTCAGAGTAGGTGTATTAGCCGAGGATGCCCAAGGAGTAGACGTGTATATCGCGGATCAAGGTAGCAAATGGAAAGACAAAGCGAACGACCCAGAGAATGCGGACGCTGTT
This sequence comes from Panus rudis PR-1116 ss-1, assembly GCA_022160315.1. Taxonomy (NCBI): domain Eukaryota; kingdom Fungi; phylum Basidiomycota; class Agaricomycetes; order Polyporales; family Panaceae; genus Panus; species Panus rudis. The sequence goes on along the minus strand of MU275172.1, from coordinate 68,031 downwards.
GGTGCTGGATTGGAAGTCATACCTGATGCTGAGTCTCGCTCGTTGGAGGAACTGCTTCAGCAATACGGAGACAACCTCCGCCTCGCAGTAGACCCAGAAACGATCTTTGTTGCCCTTACGGGATCTCACAACCGAGTGCGTTCTGAAATATGCTTCACTCAGGACCAAGTTATGCTGTATTGACTGCGTGCAACATCTAGCCCAGTGAACTCACACCTATGGTATACACCGTGCTTCAACTCGTCGCCCGAGGGCGCGAAAATGGCATAAGTGTTGTTGACGTGAGCAAAAAGACCGGCTACGACGCGAAAACGTGCCATTACATCGTCGAGAAATTGGTGAAGCTCGATTTCATGTCTGTACTCATCCAATTCGCCCAGTCAGCTTCTGCGCTCTGATGCTTCTTGTTTTCCAGTGTAAAACGGAAAAAGTCGGGCGTGGGCTCCAACTTCTGCATACACAAATACTTCTTCGAGCGCAGCACCATTTGGCGCGAGGTAGTGAATGAAGAGGCTGCCGCAGCCACGGTGGACTTGAAGTTAGAAGATGAAGACCTGGGTGCTAACGAGGATCCTAGCTACCAAGCGAAAGCGAGAACGGATCTGAACTTCACTCCAATCGACATGCGACATCTATCAAGTCTTCCCCTTGTTCGTTCACGTATTGTCAAATTGCTGAAGAATTCGCCCCACTACATGCATACAACACATAATCTTCTGGTGACGCTCGTAAGTTTGTGATAATGCGTCCTTCTTTGCACGATATCTGATGAGAGTTTCGGCAGGGTTACGCGCAACCCGCCAAGACCGAACGTCGCTTCTTTCAGACCCGTTTGCGTGAGTTGATAGCAGAAGGACTTATCGAAAAAGTCCAAGTGCCGCACGCAAAACGTGCGAATGCATTGATAACGTGCATTCGTCTGCTTTCCCCTGAAGAAGCCAAGGAGACAGAAGACGTGGAACTTGACCCAGGTAAGGGTATACCTACACCCACTACTGCACTGTACTCATGAACATAAACGATTCGTAGATCAAGTCGAAGACAGTATGACAACTGTCAAGGCCAACCTTACAATTCAAAAGCAGGTTGTGGATCTAGTGCATGCATCAGGCACAGAAGGCATTACTATCAACGTACGAACGCGCATAGTCCAAGACTTGTTCTCTCGACACTGACGGTACCCGACAGGAACTTTCCGCGGCCTTGGGTAACTTCGACCGCCGGATTTTAGAATTACTGTTGCGAAGATCTGAACTAGCTCCCCCACCACCCCACCTGGCTGATCTAGCCATTGCCCAAATGACCGAAAACCATGGCCGAGAGCGGCGCTTCCGATATTTCACCCTGCCAAATTATCGTATCATTATGGACAGGGAGAACATGAAAGACAAGTACGAACATATCGATACTTCTCAAGCAGGTGGTTTCCTCCTTCTCGATGATGAACTATTCTACGAGGACGAAGAGGAACTGATCACCTACGTCGATAACTACAATGGACCATCGGAATTCAAACCTACTCATCAGACGACGAAGGGGAAGGAACCCAAGATAATGAAAGAGTCCAAACCTAAAACACCGCGCAAGCCTAAAGTGTACAAGAATCCTATTCTCCCTGATGGATCCGTCAAGAAAGGGAGGCCCAGAAAGGAATGGGCAACGCAGAGGAACGCTGAGGGCCATGAAACTGGTCGCAAGAGTGCCAAGAAGCGTAAACGTGACGAAGTGGAGGCGGATGGCCCTGTCGCTCCATCTGGTACCACCGGTGAGGACGGCTCGGCCCTTGACGCTCCCCCACCGCCTAAGAAACGAAAAGGTCGACTACCCAAGAAGACACCTGCTGGTCAAGATGCTGGTACAACCTCTGCTGACGTATCTCGGGCAACCGAAATTGCAGAACCAATTCCCGATGCTACTCTCGAGGCCTCATATTCTTCTTCCATGCCCCCGCCTCCCTCCACGGCAGAGGCATTGTCATCGCTACCTTACGGGTCTGCAGTAACATTATCTCAAATTATGGAGTCTGCCAGTCAGTCGATGGTCCATGAACAAGATGATGCTCTCTCCACTGGGCCCATTGAACCTGAGATATCGGCAATCACATCTTCAGTTCGGGACGAGCCAATATCATCCACAAGAGCTGTCACACCCGCCGCTACTATCTCAGTCGACAATGCTGCAGACCCGGTGAACGTGGCTACTGGAGTCAGTGAGCAGCCCACCGCGGCTCTTGCTGACGCGACTCTCGCCTTTGCGAAATCGCCAACCACTCCCGGTGCTGCTACGAATTTGGACACCGGATTTGCACAAATTCATACTACCGACGGTGAAGCATCTGCACAACAGGCAGTTCCTATGCCTATGGATGTTAGTATGCCGATGGATGATATCCCCATTGACCCTGCCTTATTGACCCCTGGACCAGGCACTCAAGATGAGGTCTCGGTAAGTTTCCCTTATGAATCATCGAGCACGCTCTCATCTCAGTGCGTACAGCCAAGCACGATTGAGCAGCCTTCAGAGATGACACCGGCTCCGCATCCTCTTGAAGGCGAGTCTAACAAACGACCCCTTCAGTCCGCCGAGTCAACACCGAGCCAGCGATCAACAAAGCGAGCGAAGACTGCTTCTGGTCGCGACACACCTCGCAAGCAAACGAATATATCACAGGCGCGTCGCGAGAAGGAATTCCTTCGAATGCTCGAGGAAGCCGGTGGTACTCTCAATGCCAGCACCAAAGACTTCGTAGACGCTCACGCTGCCGTGGTGGAAGCGTATACGAAAGAAGGCGAACCTACGAGTCAACGACCGGGAACGCGAATTGACAAACGGACCATTGATACAACCATTCGGTTGATGGAGGATCGTGGCAAGATTAAAATCTTGACGACTACAATCTCCTCCAGTACCGGCCTGCATCGACCCGTTCGCATCGTCCACCTTCCTGATGTTACGGAAGAGCAATTGAATGCGTATCTCAGCGAACTCAGCCGCAATCTGCGGTTGTTCCCTCCCAATCTTTTAACACCTGTGAAGACATTGCCCGAACCGGTGGCATATGGAGGCGTAAAGGCGAAGTCCGTTGCGCCCCCGCCCGTTCCAAGTGCTATGACTGTTCTAGACTCAAGGAAAGACTCTGACCTAGCTGAGAGGGTATTTGGATCTGATGATGAGTCCATCCGCCAAACGTTGCTCACGGAGAGGTATACCCTGGCTCAGCTCTTTGGTGGAATTCACGGCAAGATGGCTAGGGTCAGAGAACTTCACCTGATTACCCTCAAACTATTCGAGGAACATCAGGAATCCTACAACGTTGTATCACACGAACAACGGATCATTTGCCTCCCTTACTATTATACAGAACTCACTGTCGCTACGTTCTGCTCGATCGTGCCAGTAATCATCTTCAACGAAGAACTGCTCCACCTCCTGCAGTCGCCAGAAGGTCGACAAACACCCGTCGGTGCCTTGTCGCCCAGTATACAGCATACATTGGCAGCCTCAAAGTCCAGAGCCCAAGCGAGATTGCAAGATCTACTTGAAATCTTGCAACACCTCCACGTTGTTACGCCACTGCAACCCACACAACAGCCCGGCCCCAATGTCGTCTGTGTCGATGCAAATGGCCCATACCCCACTATGTATGAACCTGCCCCGCCGACGCTTTCCTCCCCTCATTATTGGCGATTTCATACCACCGCGCCGTTATATTTGTGGGCATTAGCCGCAGATTCCCCTCCGCTATGGAAAGAGGTATCGATCAGTACTGTCCAAGAAGCCATCGAGTACTGGCGCAATCTTGAACGAGTATGCATTGATGAACCGTTTGCCTTCAGCCTCATGGGTATACCCCCCGACACGAGTGGTCGTAACGCCCAGGTACCAGAAAACGTCGTCAAGTGTTTACGAAGGAGCAGAAATTGGAGCACATCGTATAGTCTGTCATGGTATCAGTCCGAATATCTGCGACGTTACATAGACAGAGGTACTGGCGCTACCCCGCTACAGGATGAAGATGGCGGCGAGTCTCGTCTGGCGAGAATTTCATGGATTGTTTCTGCGCCTTTGGACATCGTCCGTCAATTCTACGCACAGGAGGCTGACAAACATTCCCGCGACAAACACAAAGTGCGGTTGTCGAAACAGAAGCGGAAGGTCGCGGCAGAGGAAAAGGCGGCAAAGAAAGCAGCGGAGGGCAAGGCCAAAATGGCCCGCAAAGCGGCAGATGCGAAACAACAACGGGAGAAGGACTGGGAAGAAATTGTCAAACGCGTCCATCCTGAACCTTTGAAGGGGTCTGCTGCCATTCGTGTTAAGCGAGTGCGCAATCAATATATGGCCAGCACAGGGAAGAACGTCGAGAAATGGGAACGAGAGGTAGCCAAAGCAGTGGAAGAAGCGAGAATTGCAGCGAAGCAGATCATTTCTGCCAAACCCCTCCCCCTTGCGAGTGCACCTGCGCCCCCGCCCCCAGAACCTGTTGTTTCAAATGTTGTGGCTACTGAAAGATCCGTTGATGACCTTGTGGTGGCATTGCGGAGCGGGCCTCGTCGTCCGGAGAAGCAGAAGAGGAAGAGCAAGAAGAAGGCCAGTAAGTAACCGGAGTAGCAACCTGGATCAACGCGTCAGCTAATGTGATGTTTAGCGGAGGAGGCCGAGGCAACAAGCGAACCGAAGGAACCTCAACGTCGTCAACGCTTCCCATGGACAAAAGAGTTCGATGAGCTTGTTCGCGACGTCGCAGCCATCATTCACGTTCGGTGTCGCGATAAACACAGAGACGAATGGGGCTCTGCCGACCAAATCTTCCCTGGACGGCACAACTCTGCGCGACAGCGCTTCGAGAGGCTCCTTTCCGAGGACCCTACAATGGAATCATACATGAAGCGACTCGAAGAGCGATGGCATGAGCTTTGGATCCAGAACCGCGGAACGGAGCTCTTGCCTGACGACGATCCTGCGAGTGGGACGAACTTCGACTTGGTCAAGCACGTCAAGTTCTTGAGGACGCATGTGGACAAGGCTGCTTTGCGTGTCGGATATACCGAGGCTGTTCAAGGTCCAGCTCTCGTTCTGCCTAGCACGGTTGAGGAGCTTCATCATTTGTACAATGTCGTTGAGCCTTCGACGAGTGCGCCGCCATTCGATTTCTTGTGGACCAATCCTTCGGAAGAAAGTCGAGAGAAGCAGTTCTATCAACTAGGCTTTGTGATGGAAGAAGATCTTCCAGAAGTGTCTTCATATCCTGAGGAAAATGTTTACGTTGCCGATTCAACATTGAAGGTAAGTGTATTTGTACTTGCTGACACCCTTCGTTAACACATAGCTAACTCATGTGAAGATGGTACTGGGAACGCCAAACGAAGTATATGATCCTGACCTCGCCTCGGCTGTCCTGAAGGGTGTAGGCGAAGGACCCGTAGCGATAGCAACACGGGAACTCCTGCAGAACAAAGTTTTGTCAAAGCTTGTCCGAGATCCGTCGAAACCGAGACCTGGCAGGACTCTTAAGATATCTGACCCGTGCGTTCCAACTTTTTGACTATGTCACGACGATTGTTGACTGTTGTACGTAGTAATCAAAACGCGCTGGACGGCATGCTGTCGAGTGAACTCTTCCAGGATGCCGCCACCCTCGAAGAGATGCTGGAGCAAGAAGACTCTGGATGGCGAGACTGGTCATTGTTTGCAAGTGATGGCGAGATTGCGGCTTTGGTACAACTCGTCTCGGAATGCAAGGTGAGAGTCTGCTTGCGAGAAGATCTATTTGACCTTAACTGAGTTGACCCACTTCACAATAGCTTGATATGAGGGCTGACACGACCATTGCTCAAGCGGCGAGAGCAGCCATCGACTGGAACAGTAAGAAAGCAGGTAAGACCCAAATAATATGTTTTCCTGTATTCAGGACTCCAACGTTGACCTAAATGCCAGATGACGATGACTTGGAAACCGCAATACAGATCCGCTACCTGGGTGGTCAATCTTCAGGTACTACACCTGTCCCCTCAGGTGCGCAGAGCACAGAGGGTTCCGTGATGCCCTCTGCGATACCCATTGATCCTGCGCTATTGCAAGCTCCAGAATGCGCCTCTCCGAAGCCAAGCGAGCCTACATTTGAAGACGTTCACATGGCAGAACCAGAAGATAGGCCCTCGGATAATGTACCGCACGGTGCAACCCATGACGGAAGTGTGGCAGCTTGTAGACGTTCCGGAGCACTGTTGGTCGACTGTACAGCGTGTCTTCAGGAGAGCAGGGGCAAGTTGTTAGCATCATTGCCTGCCACACGTGCGGAACTCGCCAGATGCATCCTTGACATGCTTCAAGAAGCTGGATCCAAAGGCGTGAGCAAGGATGAACTTCGAGTTAGTACATTCCACGTTTTTCACTCGAACTACCATTCACCTCATTTTTTCTCATCAGGCTGTCCTTGGCCGACAAGTCCTTGGCCGACAAGCTTCAACTTCTTTGACTGACATGATCGATGTGATTGGCATGCTGACGGGTCCACCCGAGGCCCTTGCATTCTGGACTGGATATCGCAACGTCGTGCTCGTGTCAGCAACATACCTTGCCTCATGGACAGTGGCACTTCCTCAATCTCCGCCCCAGCCCCAACCTCAGGAAAACCGAACGGACGAGGAGGGCGAATCTTCTGAGCCTGTTCTCACCGGACCTATTGTGCGGATATTCCCTCGACGATGGCTCGACATCCATGGAAGGATCATTAACGATATTTGGGCGTCGGCGTGTCGAGCTGTTACTGCGATGATGGTATTTAAGCCTGGTATTTCTCAGGTACATTCCGTATCCTATTGCCTGGAGGTTCTATTTGACTGATCGCGGTGAATAGGCCGAGATACGCTGGCGACTGAAGATGGTGTACGACCGTCAGGAGATCAACGACATCCTGAGGCACCTGTTGGACCGAGAGTTTGCAATACGGGAGCTCCGGGACGATCGTGTGAAGTTGCCTGTCGGCTTGCCGGATGATGAAGAGGAGAGAAGTACGTTTTGGATGTTGGATGGGAAGAAGCATTGGTATACCGTTCCATAAATAACGGTATGGTTTAGAGTGTTATTTTTGCGCGTGGTGGAATTCGGACGCGCAGTAGCGATGTTGTACCGGTTGTCATGTTCTTGCAAACTGTACTGTACACCTTGCATATGGGTCTTACACTGTATTCTCGCATTGTTCTGTAGCAAATATAGCAGCATAACAGAGGTACCTGTCCTTTCACTGCACTGGCGATGCAGATGTCAGAATGTCAGCAAAGTGAACTGTTGGACTTTGAACATCATTTGCAGAAGACAAGCCTGGGCACGTTGTAGGTACGTTACGAAATATTCTTTGGCCGGGCTGGCCGCTGCACCGTGATGAAAACATAGGACAGTGCCCGTTGGAAAGTAATAAGTGTTATATGAAGCGTGAACACCCTAGAACTTGGTCAAAGTGCGTATTTGCGCAGATACCTTGAGGCTTGCGATCAGCAGCCCATGATATTATTGAAGGTCGCCTTGATACCATCAGCAAGACGACGACAATTGCTGCAGTGGCGGTCTCAGTAATTGCACGTATAACGTTGAAAAAGCAAAACGGCCTCTAATAGATACTTTGCGGCTCTGGAATGAGGACAGTGGGTGTGGGGTAAAAGGGAATATTGGTTGAGCAAGAGGGATAGTGACCCGGGCGTCTGAAACGGGGGGCATAGCGACGCGTCGAAGGAATATTGATGGCATGGATCGGGCATCTGGATCTCGTATAGTGTGTCGCAAGGGTGCAGCCAAATCTCTCCTCCCCTCCTCCACGGTCGACTTGTGTCTTCCTGCCACTCCCTTTCCTTCCTTCCTCCTTCCTCTCCTTTTTCCTCCCCTTTTGTGACTTTCGGTTTCGAAACCGGCTGGCCGTCGTCGCAACCGTCCAATCCTTCTCAAGCAGCGAATCTGCTCATTGCAAGATATACTGGCTGGTCTAACTTGCGTTTCTTCTTGCCCTAGCGGCAGCACTTCGCATCACTTTTGGAAAGCACGCGGCTCTTTCAGTCCTCCGGTAAGCTGAATGCAGGTGAAGTATACCATCCGATACTGAAAGCAGGCTTCAGAAGTCTTTGCTATGTCTTTCAACAATGCCTCGTCTTACATTCCTGACAAACTGAGACTCTTTGTAAGTAACAAACTCTGGTGCGTCCTTGGGCTGCGCACAGGTCGGCGGAAGCAAGCTTTGTGCTTGCTGCTATCCTGTATGCAGTTCTGGGCTCCTGTACCTATTCACAGACTAAATGCTGAACGAAAACTCAGTGGGAACGGGTCACGTTCACAAAAATCACCATCGTTTACTTCGTCTTCTCCGTCCTCCACTGTGTCATCCAGATCATCTTTCAGGTCCAAGCTTTCAACACCAACGCCAATGCTGAGGTTTTCCTCAACAATATCATTGCACAAGGCAATGCAACCCAGCCAGGTTTCGCTGTTCTCGGCAATGATTTGCGTTGGTGTGAGACCGTCCCCAACACTGTGGACGCAAGCAGCTGCAAAGTTATCTGGCAAGGTGATTCCGTTAACCCCACTGCGACTAAGGGCAAGGACACTATCAACGCTACCGACGCTGCTGGTGCCCTTGACTTGGACGGCGTGAAGTCCACCTCGGGTTCAGCTAGCGCAACCTCGTCCGCTGCGTCGTCTTCTGCCTCCTCTACTGTAATCTCTTCAGTTGCTGTGTCTTCAACAGCCCTTGTTTCTGCGCAGAGCTCTGCTCCGACCTCTGCTGCATCATCGTCTGTCCCATTATCCGCGGGAGCTGCTTCCGCGTCTGTCGCATCTTCCAGCGCACCTTCAGCTTCTTCATCGACATCACGTGCTGCCATTTCTTCAACTTCGGCAGCATCATCATCTTCTGCGTCTGTTACCCAAGGTGCTACAAACAACGCTGCTTCATCCGCGGCCACTACCTCGTCTACATCCGTTGTTTCGGTTACCTCGGCAAGCGCAGTCCCTGCTACCAGCACTTTCACCGTTGTTGTCAAGCCTACTGCAACCCCCAATGGGGAAAAGAAGGAAGATGATGACGACGACGATGATGATGATGACGATGAAGAAGAAGACGACGACGACGATGATGATGATGATGAGGAGGAGGAGGAGGAGGAACACGACCACGTAAATATATGTTGATATTCTTTCCCGAAGCATAGATCATACTCAATCATTTTCAGAGAAAGCGCATGGATGTTGAAAGCATCCCTCGCATTGTGTCTGCCATCCAAATCGACGGACAGAAGGAGGTCAAGATTGACGGCTTGGACGGGCTTAACGGTACCGATGAAGTGACTCTCGACCAGATGTGCTTGGTCGCTCTGAACTGGCCTGCATCCATGTACGTCGCATTTTTGTAGAGTCAATATGAGATGATTACTGACGTTTACGTCGCATAGTGTCGAGAACACCAAACGGGAAGATATCGTCTTCATTTGCTTCCAAGTCTGGGTCCTCGGTATGTCCCTTGTGGCCCTCCTAAACGAGTCCATTCCTCATATGTAAGCCGTCTTACTCCGCTTTGTTTCATAACTAACACGTCCGTTAATAAGCTTCGCGTCACTCCTTACCCATGTCCTTGCTACCGCCTGGGGCGGCTTCCAAATCGTCCACACGAAGCAGTTCAGGGCCAACTTCATCCGTTTAAGCAACGGCGCATGCGGCATAAATCTCCTTCCCCACTACTGGGCTGACCGCGCCAAAGCCGAGATCCCCAGTTTAGTGTTGAATGTTGTTGCTCTCTTCATCTCTGCCTTCTTAACTTGGAGGTTGATTAAGGTACTATTATTTCCTTGATTTCTTCACATCATTACTTACCACTTCCCCAGTTGTTCGGATGGCAAACATTCAAGCGTGTTGGAGCCTCCCTCACTATCCGCAGGCTCTACAACGTTATCCTCATCCTGTCGATTATCATCCAACTCTCGGCCTTCTTCATCGTCGTTTCTGCTGCTCTCTGGTTGGACCAGATTTACAACGGTAACATTGGTCGCCTTACTACTGCTCCTCAATTGTTCCGGGGGGTTGTCATCTTGGTTATCCTCCTCGTTATTCCTTGGTTGAGCATCGTAAGTGACATGGAGCACGGCCGACGAAAAAGCATCTAAAGAGCTAACGGCATTGGTTACATAGGGTTGGATCTCTGTCCGCCGGGAACACAGAATTGCGATGCTCATCTTCCTTGTTCTTTCGTTCGGCTATCTCGTTGGCTGGTCTAGTATGTTTGTGTCTAAGGTCTTCCGCTGGACGTTTGCCCAGTGGAGGTTCTTCAGCATTATGGCCTGTGCCTCAGTCATCATCACCGCTTCCACGCTCGCATTGGGCGTGTACTGCCGAGTCAACTTTGGCAAGGGTCTGACGAGATACCGTGAGTTCTTATATTCTAATATGGAGTGAGATATAGTAAATCTTACGGGTAATCAACGCAGTAAATTCCGAGCGAAGACTCGAAGATGACTTTGTCCCCGTCGACTCGCGCACATACTTCAACGATCGTGAGAAAGAAGGATCAATGTATGAGGAGAAAGTTGCCTTCCCGTCCAATGACCCCCTCGTGCCGACCTACTCTGCTACATTCGGCCCTAACCCAGCAGTTGATATGACAGTCCCGCCTCCCGCACACACAACCTACGCTCCTAGGATCATGGGACCTAGGTTTTTCCAACAAGGACAGCAATCGGAGAACCCGTTCGAGCAACCTTCTTATCAGGTTCAAGTCCCGCCTTCGCTGATTCCTGCGTACCCTGGCCCGACGCGGAGTTTGACGACCGATTCAGATTCCTTGACGAGGCACGGAAGCGGTGCGAGTCAGCATAGCTTGTCGAGTATCACCTCGAGTGGAACCGCTCAGTCTGCGTCTTCCAAGGGCAGTGGGAGCGGTGGTAGTCATGAGAAGTTGAGGAAGCAGAGGTGGATCATCGAGTAAATTATTTCCTTTCCTCGCACACTCGCTCAGTTATCTTCATTCTCCTGGAATTGCTTTCGAGGCTCATGCATAGCATATCTTTTCCCCCGCCCCCTTTTCACCTTCACCCGACCCCGTTTACCTTTTTTACCACTTATCCCACTGAGTGGACTTCCTCTTCATGTTGTTATGACTTCCCTTCTTTGTTTGATTCCCCGTTTTGTGCTTGCTGTATTGTACTTCGCTGCTGCATCACTGGATTCCATCGTCATCCGCTCTCATGACATTTGCTCTCGAACTTGGTTTTCAGTATAGTAGGCAATACCAGTAGGGTAGCGCCTGTGTCTCTGTCCTTGGGACTGATATAGATCGCATCGCCTCGACTATATGGTTGCTCGAGTACTACTATGCTGGTAAGTACTTCGAGAAGCTTGGGATCGACTCGAGGCCAGTAATCATGGCGTAGATGAGACCCATGGTCGGTCCCAGGGCGTTACATCTTGTGATCTCGACAGGTAATATCGAGGCACATTGCCTTCATGCTCAGCCTCGCGTACGCGTTACCTTTAAACCCATCTTCGACACTCTTTGCCATATACCACAGTCACTACGGCCGCTTCTAATTCCCAAACCAGACAATTTTTGAGCTGACCTTCAGCAAACTCCTGCTCATTAGCAACGTTGACAGTCGTTTCGGTCGAAACGCCGACAATGGTTGCCATTGATTTCTCGTCTCTACCCCATCTCGAGTTTAACACAGATTCACTATGGCTGTGGGTATCGCAGAACATGGACACGTTATATCTGGGTAAGTCGTAGCCAGCAATACAAGTATTTGGCATCCTTGTCAATGTATTCTGATAATATCATCGAAGTTACAATAGGTGCTCTCTTCGTCGGAAGCTTCCTTGATAGTATTCGAGGCTTAGCCCGCACTAGCAAAAATCAACCTGCTCAGAATAGACCCTCATTAAAATCCCTCGGAGTGACCCTCGCAGCATGCATTTGTTCAAGTGTCCCCGGGTACATCACGATCTACAGAATGCTGCAGATTTACCTACGCGATGCCAGTGGGGACCGTCAAATTTGGCTTGATTCTTCCAGAGTTTTTGACCAGCTTACTGGGACTTTCATCCACGTCGGCGAACGATTGCTCCGTGCTTCTGAGGACCTGTCTACGAGCATGCTGCTAGTACGCTAAGCCTTTTACTAGGAACCTTACCAGTAGTGCGTTGATGCATATCTGATGTTCTATTGAGTAGCTTTAGTCGCTGTATATCAATGTGAAGAATAGATTTGTGAGGGGCATTTGGCCGCCGCTAATCTTCACTGCCCTATCCTTAGGTGCAACTTTAGTCGGAATTGGTCAGCCTTCCTTTGCACATATATCTTAGTAAAGCACTGACCGAATCCTAATCCTACAGTCCAAGCATTTCTGACAAACAAGTACATTATGGAACCTTACCGATGGCAAACCCCCGCCTTGACAATATACAGTGCACCTCTTCTCATCGACGTGATTGTTTCAATCCTCGTCATGAAACTACTTATACAGAACTATCTTCTCATCGTCAAAAAAATCGGGCCCATTTACGGGATTTCAGTCACTGGCGTATTATTCATAATCACTGTCTCGTACCTCCTCGTCTCCATGGCGTCTCTGGTGTTGTCACTGATGGAGGCTACAAACCGACCTGGCATGGATATCTTCCGGACAGCTCTGGAGGTAAGCTTCATGTTCATGCTGCGAACTTTTAACTTGGACAACTGCTCGAACTTATCCGTGCTTCAAAGATGTTCTTTATGAAAATGATGTGGTACTCCAGTCAAAAGAGGTATGGTGAGACCATGGAGAAGTGGACGGACGAAGAAGAGAAATCGGGGTCTGAGAGGAAAGATGAAAAGTCGGAGGAAGGACTTGCAGGCGATGAAACTCAATTGAAAGCGGACGCATGAGTGCAAAAATCTTCTGTCCGATCGTCATGTTGAGCAATGACTGCACCGTGGTCTGAATCACCCGCTCAAAGTCACCGGTACTCACAATTCGATACATCAACTCTTGAGGGATCATGCCAACGATTAACAGGTAACATGCAAACTCGTGTATTAGCGTTCGAATGCGCACCGGAAAAACGAAGGAAGTTCAGTGCATGTATGTCGACTAGCTGGTAAGTCGGGAAAGTGGGAGAGAAGATAATGGGCCAAGATTATCGAAAGCAAGGAAGCAAAACAGTGATTATCGTGCATGTGCGAAGTAAGCGACTAGATTGAGCGATAGATACAGACAAAAGAAGAACATACGAATTCACACAAGAGTCGCGGTATTGATTGATTGGTGTTATATGCTACAGTCTAAGCGTCAGAAAACCCCAGAGTTGTGGAAAGAAGCGGAAAGTATATTGCAAATATTGCTCGAAGACGGAGATGTTATGTTTCGGGTTCGGGTTCGGGTGCAAGGGCAGGTTGGTCGGACGTGAGCTGGGAATTGAGTTCTGAATCAAGGAGTAGGTAGGTAGGTTCTGGGACATCATGGCCGACTGTCTGCAATGTCGTTTGTTCAAGAATGTCGACAATATCAGCAGCCGTCAATTGCGTCTCTCCTGGTGCTGGGAGTACGTGCATGGCAGACGTGGCGGGCTCATTGAGATTCATTTTCGCCTCAGTCCCGGGCATTGGATCTGAATTCGACGGGGTCTCCATGGGCGAGATACTGGGGGACATCGATTGTATGGCTTCCACCTCTTTCTCTTGCAGGATTGCAGCCTGTCTTGCCACAGTAGCTTGCTGATAGGGAGACTGTGGGGGCATCTCTGCCGGAGGACTTGTCGCGAGCTCGTTCTCTTCGTAGTTTCGTAGCGCTTCAGAGAACTCAAGCATCCACGGATGCTGCATGAGCTCAGTGGCGCTTGGTCGTTGCATAGGATCAATGGTCAAGCATTGTCGGATGAAGTCGATGCCCATGGGGCTAAGTTGGCCGGGTTCGGGTAGTGGGGGATGTTGTGTGGCTACGCCAATGTGGAACATTATGGCCCACTCGTTGTCGAGGTTGCTCCAAGGCTTCCTGCCCGTCGCGCATTCAAGGACGACACAACCGAGAGACCAGATGTCCATAGCACCATGTCGACCTAGCTTATTATTCCGGATAACTTCGGGTGACATGTACATCGGCGTGCCAGTTAAACTGTTGTTATCTGTAGCACCCCGAGCACCTGGGACGTCTCGACGTGAGCGCGCGATTGACCTCTGGTTCTTTGCCAGTATCTTGGCAGCTCCAAAGTCGACGTATTTGATCACGCCCATATGATCAAGCAGGATATCTTTCGTATGCATGTTAAGAAAATAAAACGCATAGCCGTGATAACAACGACTTACTGTCTGGCTTGATGTCGCGATGAACCACGCCCTTGGAGTGCAGGTATGCGAGACCTTCAAGCAATTGCATAGTGTAGACTTGAAGGATACCTTCGTCTTCGATCCGACCATGCTCCAATAAGGCAGCAAGACTACCTCCCTGACAATACTCCTCGAAGATGTATACTTTGTCTCGGTGAACTTCAATACCGTAGTACTCCACGACGTTTGGATGATGAAGCATTTCCATGACGTTAAGCTCATCCCTGATCTGGCTGTACAGCGACGACAGTCCAGCGACTTCTTGGAACTTGATCTCTTTCACAGCCATGAGAGAGCCTGAATCGAGGTTGACAGCAAGATATACGGAGCCAAACGAGCCAGCACCAATGAAGCGACCTTGTTGCCACCGAATCGATACGTTGGACCTCGATCCGGCCAGGAAAACTAGCGAACGATCCACCATCTTCTCCTCATCCAAAACGCGACCAACAGTATGCTGCTCAATACCCACGTTAGCCCTCTGACTCTCAAGCTCTTGGACAGCACGTGACGCCCTCTCCCAGAAGACGCGAACAGCAGGATCGGTATATGCAAGGGAGCTTGGGTCATCGGAGGCGAGAGGCATAAGGTCATCTTCTGATACATCTTTGGCCGCGTTGAGTCTGACCAACTCCTCCTGCCTCTCCTTCTCTTTCTTAGCTTCGATTGTGGACCGTGCGCCGAGGATATCGAAGTGACTAATGAGCAGAGTCATACAGCTCGCGACTTTCTGCCGTAGCATTTCGAATTCGTCATCGGGAAGATGGAGGATGTTGTTCCGCCGCGTCCGGTGCAGGGTGAATTCTAGCGCCATGACAGCCCACCTGAACGTTTTACGGTCGTTCGGGTCACAGTCATCGCAAATGAATGATACCCAGGATATCGCCAGTTGAATTAGCAAACGATTGAACTTCACCCAAGCATTTCGATCCATATCCTTCTGCACATGCTGACCGTGCTCAGAGGCAAAGCTGTACCAATTCTCCAGCAGCTCCTGGTATCCTTGAGCGTCCCGCAGAGCAGCACGAACGTAATGCACTGAGTCTACGATAGACTCCGCAAGTCGATTCGTAGCTCGCGTGATCTTCCGCAGTTCGTGATTCACGCTGGGCAAGTGCGCCTGTTGCTCGATAATGCACACAGGAGGGTGGATAGGTGGATCTTCCGCAGGGTCACCGGTCTCTTCATCATAGTAGAGGAAGATTTCCGAAAATTCTCGCTTTGCAAGAGCCAACCGGTGAGTCGGACCGTCTGCTATTAGACGAACTCGGTTGTCTGCTAGTCTGAGATCGAATTTGGGGAGAGGAAGCATGAGGACAAGGCCGTTCCACAGGAAACGGGTTGAAGGGGAAAGAACCAGAAGATAACCGGCCTCGTCGTCCTCCTCAGGAATAGGTTCTCCGCTGTCCATGAACCAGATCCCTTCCTCTGATTCGTTCACTTGAAATGCTTCCGTCAGCAGGGTGCGAATTTGCTCGGGGTGACCTCGAAGACTAGGAGAGGCAATGATGTAGATGCCATCTTCTTCGAAAGATTGAGTGTAGACAAGACAGTGGTCAGTTTCCACTAAGGCGGCAATGAACGGGTCCATAGGATAATCGGCGAGGTCGTACTCCGCCGAATTGCAGAATCGATGTGACAGAACCCTACATACGGGTTATGAAAACAGTTCAACGCTTACAGGCTCATGCCTTACCTAATCAAACGTTGTAACTTTCGATATCGCTGCTTCACGCCTTCTAGGATCTTGCTATACCAACTAATGACCTGTTCGGGGTTCATGGGCTTGGTCGTTGAGGTTGCTGATCGAAGGTGATTCTGGAAAGCAGACGTAGTCCCATTGGGAGGTGCAATGAACGTCCGACCTTGGGATTGCGGCTTAGGATCGTCAACGATGGGGATCCGGATTTGAGTATCGAAGTAGTTTGTGACGCGTATCATGAGTTTGTTTGTTAGGGCACTGCACACAATAGTGAATATGGATGATAGGGAACGCGCCAGACGAATATACATACCACAATTGCTCAGCGACAAGAGTTGCCCCTCCAGGAATTGTCAGGCTGACATCACTGAATGTCGCCCATTGAGCCTCTATCACGTCCGTCTCCTTGAAATGGATCCCTCTAGCTCCGCTCTTCAATTTCCAGTGGATCAACTTGAAGAAGAATGTGAGGGCATCCAGGATGACAGTGTCATAGTCGTCGTCAATACAGGGTGGCAATCTCCAATTACCACCAGGGTCAGGGACAAGGAACGCCTCGTACTGTCGTTTTAACGTACACGCGAAGCCGATTTTGACCTTCAAATCCTCCGTCAATTGATCGATGATCAGGATGTCAGGATTTTTCAGTTTCTGCGCGTAGTCAAGCCGAACGCGCAAGATGGCCTGCGCAAGGTTAGTCAGGAAGGACACGAGAGGTACCAACTCCTTTTCAAACGAAGGTAAGTTCATCGCATGGAACATGGGGGCGAGGTTAACATGTGCGTCGCGACTCGTGCCGACTAGAGCGTGAATGGTAGTCATTGCTCCTTTCTCGACTTGCTTTTGCATCGCTTCCTCCTTGAGCAAACGGTCTACAAAAGCCGTGCCCGCAGCGTTGCTCTCCACATGTCTGTCGCTACCTGGCAAAGGGGTAGAGGCAGCGGACGAAGGTTGCGTTACATTCAAAGTCTCGCTTCCTGTCCACTTGCGCAACATAGAAATTTGTTGGCGAAGCGTAGTGATGACTGTTGACCAGGTGTTGAGAGTATCGACCCGTGCTTGAAAGTCGTTACTGTTGGCGGCGGGATAGTCAAGGTAGAGGCAACGGAGACTAGGATATAGCGAATATGCAATGTCGAGACGATGTAGAAGGGCATTCACTTCTTTCAACGCGTGATCTGCTGGTGATTCGGGGGAATCTGGAGGAAGGTCTGAGACGCGAAAGTTGAGTACCTCGTTGATGGTCGGGTCTACGATACGTAGCCTTCGTTCATCAAGCCTCCTACGTTCTTCACTCTCCGTACGGCTATGCACCTTTGCTCGGATACCTAACCAAATGTTTGCACGCAAGTTATTCTCCTCTTCCATGGAAGACCTGAGAGCGACAGCTATTCGGGTATTCTCTGCCTTCAACACGTCTCCAGCGAGCACAGACGCAAGCATAGTCTGCCACTCTAACCGTTCTCGGTCCTCCACTGTCTCCGGCTCAATTGGCTCAGAGTCGAGCATGAGTGCAGATAGCCGGTCGTGCCCGTCACCATTGACCCCAAGGGATAGGCCCCTAATGTCTTCGTCGTCACTGTCACCTCCTTCCATGAGCTGTCCGAGCCCCCGGTGATAGTAGTGGGTATCTGGGTCGCTGCGGGGGTCATCTTCTCCTGGAGTTGAGCGATACCGCCTCACGAATTGCTTGTATATGTCCGAGTAATTTGTCCTATTGAGCAGCGGCGAGGAGGTGGGATTTGGTGTGCCAGAAACACTTGACGCAGATATGAACGTTGTCCTCTGCCGTGTCCGCGACCGTTGCTTTGACCCTGAGCCATGCAGGGTGGATGGCGGGGTGAAAGAATGTCTGGAGGAAGACGCGGCGGCACTGCCGTTCCAAGTACCATCGTCCTCGTCGTCCGCGTCGTTCTCGGGATGAGTGTAGAGCGTGGGCTGGTGTCTCCTCATCGTCGTCAAGAAGAAAGAAAGGAGGAAAGAGTGGCCGAGGGCGGGTGTGGGACTGGCATGAGGGACGTCGCCGACAAAGCCCAAGGGACCGAAATCACAAATTACACTGTCACGCCTTTTTCGGACTGCCCGTGCCTTGTCAGCGCCCTTGACTGTCTCTCAACCTCTCTTTCAAGCTCTTCCGTTACGCACACAACAAGCTAGCCAAGATGGGTATCATAGAAAAGGTAATGCGGCTGGTTGTGCAAAGGGCATCAGAGTCTTATATAGTATGTGTAGATGAAGGAGATTGAGGGTCAGTGTCGCGAACATGTCCCGAAGCCAGCTGCTGAAGATAATGTGCATTGAACAGAGGAGATGGCGAGGAGTTAGTATCTCTCACCCTGTGCACTATGACATAGCTGAAGCCCTCGAATTGCAGCGCAGAAAAACAAGGTGAGAAGCCGTGTGTTGCCTCATCATACATTGACCTTCGATCATACGATGGCCGGCAAAGTAGGCGACGGAGTATCACCTTGGTCTGCTCAAGGCAAAGCTCGCTCGATACCGTGCCCAGCTACTTGAGCCACAAACTAAGTCAAGCGGCGGAGGTACGGGGTTCGATGTACAAAAGTCCGGCGATGCCAGAGTCGCTCTCATCGGCTTCCCGTCCGTCGGCAAGGTAAGGGAAATTATGTTGGCACAACTTGACACAAGTCTTGAATGCTTGCGATAGTCCACGCTTCTTAGCAAATGCACCCATACCGTCTCGGAATCCGCTGCATACGAGTTCACGACTTTGACGGTAAGGAGCCTATCACTCAATCTGACATGACAGAACCTACATGCTGCACTCAGGCGATCCCAGGTGTCATCGACTATGACGGAGCACGGATTCAGCTGCTTGATTTACCTGGTATTGTCGAAGGTGCTAGTCAGGGTCGCGGCCGTGGTCGACAAGTCGTTTCCACAGCCAAAACTGCTGATCTCATTGTTATCATGTTGGATGCCACAAAGTCGGAAGAGCAACGCCGGCTACTCGAGATCGAGTTGGACGCGGTCGGTATCCGGCTGAACAAGAAGAAACCTGATGTTGTCTTCAAGAAGAAGACAACCGGTGGGATCACTCTGACCGCTACAGTAAAACTCACCAAGACCGATGAGAAAACGATACGGTCGATCCTGGCCAGCTGTGAGTGCAATGCATTGGGTTATCATCGACAGCGGAACCTGATGACGGCACCAAGACAAATTACACAACTGCGACGTTATGATTCGAGAAGATGTCGGTGACGTCGGCGAATATCGTCCATGAGCGACACTGACCACATTGACTAGATCACCACGGATGAATTCATCGATGTTCTCATCGGTGAGTATGCTTGTGCCTCTTTCCCTCCCGCGCGAATAAACCCCGGTATTTCTTAGGCACACGCAAATACATACCATGCCTTTGTGAGTAGCGGTTTATAGTAAAGCACGGCAATATTTGCGAACTCTGATTGCTCCCGCAGATGTGTACAACAAAATCGATGCTATCAGCTTGGAACTAATGGACAAACTTGCTCACGAAGACCACACTGTTGTGATCAGTTGTGAGATGGGACTGAAGTGAGACGATCCCCGAGGATTTGCGGATGTCGTGCTGATGAAATTCTCCAGCCTGGACTACCTTATCGAGAGGATGTGGGCCGACCTGGGGCTTGTCCGTGTATACACGAAAAAGCGGGGAGCACATCCGGACCTGGCAGATCCAGTCTGTCTGCGGAAGGGCGCCACAATCGAAGATGTCTGCAATGGTATTCATCGGTCTCTGGCAGCCAATTTCCGATACGCGCTTGTCTGGTGAGTTACTTACGACAGTCTTACTATCATCCTTGACAGCCCCCGCTAACAATGGCACAGGGTACGTCTCGCCTTGGTCAGCCGGGTGTTATTTTTGTTATTGACGTTTCTTCCATGCAGGGAAAGTCATCTAAGTTCAACCCGCACGCGCAAAAGGTTGGACTTGGACATCTCGTGCATGATGAAGATGTCGTATCGAGTGCGTCCCTTTCCGCGTGTACAGACGTGCTGCTGTCGCTCACTTTTCTGCTTACAGTATTCACTAAGTAGCGTCCAGAGCCGATCCCGAAAAGTGTATCTGTACCAGTCATTCCTGTATCTCTACAAAGTTCCCGTTCTTGATTCCTGTGAGCGTCTGGTGAAAAGTTTGAAGGCCTTCTATGACAGCTCAGCTGGGTCCATTCATGAGATCTAATAGTGAGATCTTTGCCCCGCCACGTGGTCGAGGGCGTTGTCGGGGAGAGCACGGTAGAAAGGAACGGAGGGCATCCTCGGGGTTGCCTCTTGTCATCATCTTCCAGCCGCAGATATCATTATGTTTTTCGCCGAGCTCGTCATCCGCCTTTCGGTCACCATCGTTTGGCATTCTGTGGCGGAAACTAGTGAATGACAGAAATTCACCGCTGAAACTGCCAGTACTCCGCCACTCATCGCGCAATTATTACATTCGCACGTGCTAGCATAAGCTCTATCTCGGTCTTTCGGATTGCTCGGAGCCCGTAATCAGATTTGCATTCAACTCCAAGTTGTGTGGACGACCCGTACTGCCTCCCGCTTGCGCTGTTTGACAAACAGCACCTGCTCTTCTGACTTGTTTGTGCGCTATCTGTCGGGGCTGACATATCGTCGGAGGAAACGCACCTGGGATCCCTTAGTGGGGTTGCGGATAGATTGACGCACACGGCCGTCTTTTATTTCCTTTCCCTCCCCAGCCTAGCTGTTATAACAATCACCGCCTTCCTTTAGCCCACTGTCTCTTTCACCCACAACGCGCTCACACTCCGTCACACATATAATACGCGTCCAATGGCTACCACCAACGGAATCCACTCGTATACCCAACCCACCAACCATGCCCACACTACTGTTGACGACCCCGTCGAGGTTATATTTCTCGGAACTGGCACATCGTCAGGACTACCTCAGATAGATTGTCTGACCGCACCTCCGAATAGCAAGCCATGTCGTACGTGCCTCTCAACCCTTCAGCCCGATGGTAGGAAGAACATCCGGGTGAGTCGCGATCTCCGTAAACCTAGCTTTCTCCTTCCATTTCTGATCGGATGCCTTCTGTAGCGAAATACGTCTGTGGCTATGAGAGTTCGAGACAAGGACGGTGTTAAGAGGTGATATATTCCGTTCGCTGGGTGGTATGAGCGTTTGCTAACGAGAGTCGCGGCCATCAGGACTATACTCATAGACGTCGGAAAGACTTTCCAAGCTGCTGCGCTCGAATGGTTCCCCAAGTATGGCCTCCGGAAGATTGATGCTGTCCTGATAACTCACGCGCACGCTGATGGTATGTTCTTCGTCTGCACTCTGGGAAGTACGGGAGTTGATAAATGCTGTAGCTATGAACGGCCTAGACGATCTTCGCGGTTCGTAAACTTCGGAATTTATGCAAAGATATTGGGACTGAGCGCGTCTTTTTGTACAGGATGGACCCTGAGGGGCGCGATTCAGGACCACGTAGATGTGTATGTCTCACAAGATACCTTCAAGGAGGTGCAAAGGGCGTTCCCGTACCTCGTTTGTAAGGAGTTTGCTTCCGGTGGCGGTGATGTAAGTGTGTCCATCCTGACATTCAAAATTATATCAATCATTCCTTGAAGGTTCCTGAGTTCAAATGGCATATCATCGAGGACAAGACGCCCTTTCAGCTAGGTGATACCGGTATAACTGTCAAACCGTTCAATGGTAAGGTCATATTCGGTGTGTTCGGTCCCGGACGTATGACTGACGTGCCACCAGTTCATCACGGACGGATATTCTCCGTCGCTCCTCCAGTAGAATTTGTGCAGAGTCCTTCGGGGGGATCGCCTGCCTCAACAACCGCCTCCACACCCAACCCTCCAGGGTCTCCGGTCCATCACAGCGCTACTTTACAAGGGACCGGCGATATCAAACCCATTCAACCTTATCCCTGCCTTGGATTCATAGTTCAGGATACTGTAGCTTATATCTCGGACGTCTCGCATATCCCTGAGGAGGTCTGGGACTTTATCAAACCTCCATCGGACAAGCCAGGCCCTTCGGTTTTAATACTAGACTGTCTCAAACTCAAGACACATACATCTCATCTCGGTTTCGGCGATGCTGTAGAATACGCAAGACGGTTCGACGCGCAACGAACATACCTCATTGGCTTTGGTCATGAAGTGTCACACGACGAGTATATCACTTTGGGAGAGGCTGTGGGCGGGAAGATCAAGTCGGAAGCGGAGCTCACGGAGAATGAGAAGCTCGGACTTGCTGCTATCAAAGAGGGGAAGCAGATATGGCTCAGACCATCCTTTGACGGACTAAGGGTCTTTGTGGATGACGATGGGAAGGCGAGGGATGAAGAGTATAATTGATCACATTCTTGCTCTAATCTTAGTACTTTGGTGTCATTACACTTATTCATGGGTCACAGAAGTCTATAATCTAATGTGTACAAGGGTTTTTTGGTACATTTCATAGTATATAGCAACAGATTGTATCATGTACATTTTCTTGGGGCATATGAGAACTCGTCCAACTCGGGCGACTAGCGAGTAGAACGCGACGTTGAGTAGAATTAGGGTGGCGTCTATTGGACCCGAGCTTTCGGGCCAGGCTCGACCCGAGGACATGTTTCACGTGACCTTGCCGTGACCAAGCTGGGCTGAGCCGCGAACCCACGTCCTCTCCACCGCGCAGGGCATTCAAGCATTCGCAACTCACACCTTTACCACATCCTC
The DNA here is from genome assembly GCA_022160315.1 of Panus rudis PR-1116 ss-1. Classification (NCBI taxonomy): domain Eukaryota; kingdom Fungi; phylum Basidiomycota; class Agaricomycetes; order Polyporales; family Panaceae; genus Panus; species Panus rudis. The sequence goes on along the minus strand of MU275172.1, from coordinate 45,278 downwards.
CGTCTACTGCACAACCATACCGTAATCAACCACGTCTGTCGTAATTGAAGACCTACTTTCTGCCAACCGGGATCGCCTGCAATGAAGTTCTATTCGCAGTCCTTCTTGTACGAGTAAGTCTCGCTTTCCCATCTCCTTTCCACCCAGTGCAGCAGGCTCAAGCAAAGGACAGCGATCCCTGGTCCATCGTCACGTTTGCGTTCTTTTTGCGCTATCCCAACCCTTATGCTTCGCATGTCACCTCTGTCGACGTTATCTCCCGCGAGTTCTCTCCTAGTGGGGCACTCTTGACCACACGACTCATCAAGAAGAAGGGGTCGCTGCCCAGGTGGGCTCCCAAGGGGATTATTTCAAAGGCAGAGAGCTGGATCGTCGAGGAGAGTGAGGTGGACCCTGAGGGAAGAGTAGTACGTTGTACTACTAAGAATCTCGACCACGTCAAGATCATGAGGGTCGAGGAACGTATCACTTTGAACCAGACGGAAGACAAGTATGGTAATCCGCCCTTTCCAAGTGTTCATGCCCTAATACATTTTTCGCAGCAAAACATTACAACACACCGAGGCGAGATTCATTTCTGGTTTTGGTTGGGGTCTCACGAAACGCATTGAGAATCACGGTCTTGCTCGTTTCAAAGCACATGTCCAACGGGTACGTTTGCTTCCAAGGGGTATTGCAACTTCACTGAACCAATTGACCATCTCAGTCGCGAGAAGGACTCTCGGTCATCCTCAACCTCATCCGCCAGTCTCGCATGCAGCCAATGACACTTGGCGGACCTGCTTCCTTAGCGTCTTCCCACCGCCCCTATACTCCACCAGAGTCGGTGAGAACTGAGGGAGACCTTTCACGTCAAGACGCGGAGGCAAAAGGATCCGAATCCACTCCTGGCGATGCTCAAAGCGGGAGATGGTCTAAAATCATGTCCTGGCTGCGCTCCGGTTGAGCGCAATCTTTGAAGTTGAACAGCCCCCTCTCCCCCTCTCATTGTAGTGTTGCATAACGCATATTCATCAGCAAAGTACAGTAATACTCTTCTTTGGTAGTATATTTCGTCCTTCGTTTGTCATCTTGGTTGCTTGAGTTGTCTGCATGATCCCCCTTGCGCGCGCATTTTTTATGTTCCCGCTTCACCTCCCGTGTACTTGTATCCCGTGTATTTCTAGCCCTCCGTCCGTCAATATGACCTGAATGCACTCCCCGCTCTGAACTTGAAAGCTTCCCCGAATGAACCGTGAATCGTGAGAGAACCTCCTTGACGTTTCAGAGGGACTTGGATGTGCGTCTTTAGCCGTGTTTCTCGCGTTCGCGATGATACTTGTTCGTTCCCTCGATGCTTCGCGCAGCATATATGCGAAGTGAACCATCTCTGCTATCTCAATCCCGACACTAAATCATACCAACCTGGACGCTTGAAGTGTGAAGTGCTGCATCGACCTCAATGTACTTCCCCACATCCGCCGCCAGACGACTATCTTCGGTACCCCCGCTCCCCACACACGCCGAGCCTGTGATATGTTTAGCAACCAGTCCCCGCAAGACACTCTTCTGCTCTGTCACCAAGAATAGTCTGTCATTATGGAGAGTACGGGTACGTCGTTACTTTCGAAGCGTCAAGTCATTTCCGTTGTGAATTGAACGATCGGACGCATTGCGCTTAGCCGTCCGCGGTGCTGGCTCACCTTGCGCGTACTTCTACTTCCTTGAACGCTCACGGAGAGAACGTGTATGCGGAATGGGCTCCTGACGGTCAGAGGATCGTGATTCAGGTATGTTGAAGACACTACCGTAATCACATAGACGACAATGGAACGTCACTGACGTCTGTCAGACAACCGAATCGTACCTCGTCTTGGTGACCGTGGAATATAGTCCGAATGAAATACCCTATCAGTCTCCCCCACTTGCTCCTAGTGCACAGAGGCACTTCTTGCCTGGCCCGGGCGAGGGTCTGCCGTTTCAGTCTATTAGCTTACAGTTTGAAGGAGTGATCCGGATTGAGGGGCAGTTGCTCAGGTATGCTACCTCCAATACCCGTATTTCAGAAGACTGAGCTGTTTATGCTATCCTGTAGCGTGTCCCCCCGGACAGACTATATCCTATTCTCTACTCGCAACCCTCCCGCCATTCAGCGTATCCCGTGGCCCGAAATTCCACGGAACGAAGAGGAGGAGCACTCGGAAGAGTATTATCGGCCCAGTGTTACCGACTTCAAGTATTATGATACTTGGATTCTCAATGATGAGGACCATCCTTGGCTAATTGACAGCGATGGTAAGCTATCTTGTTTCCAATTTGTATTGAGAGGATAGAAAGTATTCAACAGTTTCTTCGTATAGTTGCCGTACGGAAAATCCTATACTCTAGACAAACAGGAGTGGAGACATGGATAACTTCGGACGGAAGAGCGTACTTGGTTCAATCCTACGAAGATAACAACCTCCCTCCGACCGATTCTGACCTCAGCACAGCAGCCGAAGAGATATCTGTAGGTCTCCCACATCCCACTTTCATTGATGCAACGCTAATATCTTCTATGCAGCCTCGACATGCCCGCCAAAGCTCAGGTGCATCCACAGGAGAAACTCCCCAAGCCCCCAGCATGCAATGGCACGGGACCTGCATTCATAACGTAGAAGTACCCAAGTGGGTGCAGAAGAGGAAAGCAATTGACTATGATGACCCCAATGCATTTGAACCCCCATATCATGAGCCAAGACGAGCAGAGGTCGTAGCTATCAACGCAAAGTTCTCGCTAGTGGCTACAGGTACTCAGAGGTATGGTCCTTCGCGTGCTTGTGCAGCATATCTATATTTTGCTCACTACATGCGTATCTTTGACCTCCAGCGGCGCAGTTGAGTACTCGAACCTCCCTGCTCAAGAAGGTGTCATACCCAAAGCCCAAACTCTCCAAATACCCAACTTTTACAATCGAGAGAAGACGGGTCCGGTGCGTACGATGGAGTGGAGTTCGGATGGTTATGTTTTGGCTGTTGGTTGGGAACATGGATGGGCGATTTGGAGTGTTGGGGGTCGCTGTTTGGCTTGGAGTTTTGGGGTAGAGAATGATGTAGATGAGGAAAGGTGAGTATTCATCACGCCTTTGGAAAGGGGCGTGCCGTTTAATAAGGTTTGCAGGTTCCAGGATACTTTCATGTATGGAATCCACGATTTGGTGAGTTCTCAACTTGTAATTCATGTGAGTTGAATATTCATACAACCTCAGTTCTGGGCACCCGGCAACTTCGAGTTATTCGCTCTCGCCAAGCCTACTCCGACCAGTACGTCTTTCCGCTATCGCAATTTAACGGTGATTAACGCTAGAGCTAGACCCGGATGGTCAGATATTCGTGATACCATTCGCGAAGAGTGCGACTACAGGCCAGCATGTCCCAGTAAGTCAGCCTTTGAAGGAAGAGCCCAGCATTCTTTGAAGGTATCGCTACAGGATAACACGCAATATGCGTTCCTGCAAATGGACGACCGCGTATTGATATACAGAGGAGCAGACCAACCGGACATGAGCGTAATCAATCCAGAGTCGGACGTATGGCAACGGATCAAGGTCAGTATACATGCCCTCTGTATGAATCAACACATGTACAACTCTGTAAATCCTGTGATCGTCAGATTCCGCAAGACTACCTCGCCACAAATTGGCCAATCCGCTACTCAGCCGTAAGTGCCGACGGACGACTTATCGCTATAGCAGGACGTCGCGGCCTTGTTCACTACAGCTCTACGTCCGGCCGATGGAAGCTGTTCGCGGATGAGTTGCAAGAACAAGCGTTTTCTGTGCGAGGCGGATTGTTGTGGTTCCATCACGTGCTTATCGCAGCAGTGGAAGCGTCCAAGTCGTTCCAGGTATGTAAGAGTGCGAGATCTCCTATGCATTCCTCTGAACGATATCTGATTAGATTCGACTGTATTCGAGGGATCTCGAGTTGAGCAACCAGAATGTGTTGCACCGCGAGGTCTTATCGTCGCCGGTAGTGATCTTGTCCCTTGTGGATAATTCGCTTCTTGTCTACACGGCGGACAATACGCTGCACCATTACCTGATAATACCGACCGCTGATACTATTCGGCTACACCTATGCGGCAGTATCAGCTTCGATGGTGTCATTGCTGCTCCTACGGCAGTGAGGGTATTGAGTTGGATGATACCAGCTGCTCAGAAGCGTAAGTATCTATATATTATGAAGTGCCCGGGAGACTCACTTTAGGATGTAATAGAGATCGGAGATCCAACCGATGACCTTGCGGTTGCTACAGTTCTGATGATTGTAGGTGGCAAGCTCGTACTACTACGCCCCCGGAAGGTGAGCATCAAACCATCAATCACAACCCGATACTGTCTCATCGTCAATATGTAGTCTGGAGAGCAAGAACTCAAATACGATATGCAAATCCTTGCTGATCGAATTGAGTTCTGCTGGATCCATCTACGAGGCATTGGCACATTGGAGAATTCACTCTGGGGATATGACGGGCAAACGATCAGAGTGTGGTTGAATGCGCTGGCCATTGAGTCCACGGCTCGGACAGAGGCGGATGAATTTGAAGACGTCAAGGAGAGTGTGAAGATCAATTTAGACTTTTACCCGCTGTGTAAGTGCCTTGGTAATTATTCTCGTGTGATGACACTGACAGTAACATAGCCGTACTCATGGACAAGGGGATCATTATCGGCGTAGAACATGAAGTCGCGACGCGGATGAGTCTGCCTTTCGTCATGTTCAGGCACGTGACCAGCGTAAGCCTTATCGTCTTTCCTTCTTGTTGCCCTTTCTGAAGTATTTTCAGACCCACTTGTTCATCCATCATATCCTCGGGTTTCACCTAGAGAACGAGCAAATCAAAGCAGCCGTTCGTTTCGCGTCTCACTACCAACATCTAGTCTTCTTCGCCCACTCTCTCGAGATTCTACTCCATAGCGTTGTTGAAGAGGACGCGAGTTTGAATCATACTATAGATGACGGGACTGAGGATGACTCTCGACGTAATCTTCTATCGAGGACCGTTGAGTTCTTGGACCATTTCGATGCTTGTCTGGATATCGTTGTTGGTTGTGCCCGGAAGATTGAGATGACTCGCTGGCCGAGACTTTTCGAAGTAGTTGGGAGTCCACAATCGCTTTTCGAGGTACGTCCATATGTTTTGATCGTTTTTCCGAGTGTTTATGTATCATGATGATAGATCTGCCTCGCCTCTGGACGTCTGAAAACGGCAGCATCGTACCTGCTTGTACTACACAACCTCGAACAACTCGAAGACGGTGCCGGAGACGTAACGCGTCTGTTGCGTTGTGCCATAGATGCTCAAGAGTGGCAGCTATGCCGAGAGATGCTGCGTTTTCTTCGTTCTATCGACGAGACAGGGACAGCTCTCCGGACTGCATTGGAAAAGACGAAGTTGATAGATTTGCAGAACGGGGCTGCTGTCAACCATGAACCTTCATAATTCATAATATTCGTCGTTCTCTGTATGAACATACATGTACAAAGGACTGCATCACCTGTGCCGTAGCATCGCACGGCTGCCTTCACCGTCACTTAATGATAAGACGAACCTCCATCTCTGATAGATCTGAACGTGCATACATAGGCTCACAAGTTCGGCCACATCGTGGGGACTACTGTAGTACTCTCCTGGAGGGTATACGTTCGTGTGGATATGCGTACACATATCCCATCGTTATACCCTTCTGATTTGTAAAGTTTTGTCAAATGGGTTCGACCAGATCGAACCCCAGCTCGCGTCTGGCATTCTGCCACTCCACCCACAGTTCTCGCTGAAACTTCGTCTTCCAGGATGTCACTTCCTCTGTCGAGACCACGACCTCGGATAAATCTTTCCCTTCGCTGTCAGCTTTCTTCTCCTTCATGCTCTCGAGAAACTGCTTCTCCGTCTCTGTTCGGCCAAAGTCAATCAGGCGGAAACTGGGAGTAGACCACGAACGAAGGGAAGGTGCGCGCGTGAGTGGGCCGGGTTGTATCAGAATATTGCGCAGGTAAAACGAGTTGTGCTGGTAGTCGAGGGCGTGCATGCGAATGATGAATGAGTAACATTCAGCCCTGATTCCGGGTACGGTCGTTCAGTGTGGATACAAAGCTATGGGGAACAGTATAGAAACTCACCGTGCATCGACGTCCAATCTCACTGAATCGATCGGTTTGCCGCAATCTTCGACCAACAAAACCGGACTTCGCCCTTCCCAAGAATGTCCCTGACTCTCATCAACTTGACCGCCCGTCTCCTGCCGATAGTCAGGGTCACCTTTGTCTACTCTCATCGGGACATAATACCCAAAAAACTTGGGGACCATTGCCGAGCTCGGGACAGGACTTCGCATCCAAGGGGTAATCACGTGATACCCACACCACTCCTCCGACATGTGCTCCGGGAATGAGTGGTAAATCTCTGCTTCGTTGTGTAACATTTGCCGTGCGGAGCTACGAGCATGTGCGAGTTTGGCTGCTACTCTGACTGTCCCTTGGCGGGTCTCAGATGGTGACGAGACAGAGGAAATCGGATAAGCAGAGCGATACGTCGTCAACGGCGGAGGAAGCTCCAGAGGAGAAGCGTATACCAGAGAGTGGTGTCCAGTACCAAGAAGATTGCCTTTAGAGAGGTAGAGAGAAGCTTTACGGTTGTCGGCAAGATCTGTGGGTGTCGGAGGGGGGTAGACCCGCTTGTACAGGAAAGGTTTGTTCTCAGTCGAGTGGGCTACGGGATCCGGATCGCGTCCGTAGCGACTAGGTTCCCGACCCAAGGTGAGGTCGGTCGGGTCATGGACCAGAAGCATGTTCGGTAAATAATCGCGAGGAATTTTTTCTGTAAGCGTTGGCAGACCCTCGATAGAGTACACGCCAGGTACGCGAGCAAAATGTTCCTTCTTTTCAGCTGGAGGGACCCTGAGCTCTTGCATCAGCAATAGGTTCGTCAAGGTAATGTCGACGATACTCACGTGCGATGCTCTCCACCTTCTGACTCAGAATCAGATTCGGCGTCTGAGTTCGAGTCCGCAGTGGCCGTCTTGACATCGACGTCGATATCAGAAGGAGGGGGCCCTGGAGATGCCTTGACGAGGACGCGAGAGCGGGTGAAGCCATCGTATTTGATGGCCTTCACAATTTTGTCCGACCAGCCGTCCTCCAACAAACTATAGGGTAGTAACGTCTGCACATTTGCCTTGTGATCCACAGTATCATCGCGCGATACTTCCTGCTCTTCATCGGGGTCGTCTACAAGTACCACTTCCCAATCATCCTCATGGTCCGATCCTTCATCAATCAGGCCCAGCGGTGGATCACACTTTGCGGCTTCTGTGCGAGGAAGTTTCAAGACAGGCCAAGGTCTCCGTCTCCTAGGTTTAGGACAAAAGTGAGGTTGGTCGAAAAGTGCCTCTTGCATCTCAGTCGTGTAGTTCTCGTCGAGATCGCGTATCTGGCTCCGAGACCAGAGTGTCACGACGTTTGGAATCTCGTTATATCGACTAATAAAGCAAAATTCTGAGGGGTCGTGACCCCACAGCACACCATTCGGAGGACGGTCGCCAGCAAGAGGGGGGTTGCGAGGGAGATCTTTGAAACCTGGGGGACGTTTCCACATGAGATTGTTGATTCTACGCTTACCGGACGTCATGGCCATAGTTGTTGACTGTGTAGGGAAGAAGAAGGGAGGGAAGAGATGGACGTTGAACGTTGCCTTTTGGTATCCGGGGCACGCTGCATACACGCGTTGACACCAGAACACCGCATTCCCTCGATCAATTCGATCAATGCTCGATCGCGATTTGATGGGCCATCATTGTGAATCGCGAACGTGACCGCCGATGATTCTCCGACCTTAGCGACCTACATAGCGGTCAATGCACGGAGTCATGTGTTGAGAAAAGGCTTGTTTTGAAACTATCAACACCGTATGTTTGCTATCGGAACGAGGCTTTTGAGGCGGAAGATGGCTACCATTGCCTCTCAATCAGCTCCAGTAACCTACACTTCTGAGGGGGCTGTTGCAATTTCCTACAAAACCCTGGTCTCTTCCCCGTTATCTCTAACTAACTCTATCGGTAAGTATCAATCCGGAAAACGCATTCTCTATGCGAGAAGCTGACAGTCATCAACCAGAGAAGGCCTTTGGTTCTGGTCCTGATTCTCTTGGGATCATCATCGTTCGTGACCTGCCAGAGAAGTACAAGGCACATCGAGAAAGACTCTTGAAGCTCGCATACAAATTTGCGAAGCTGGATGAGACGGTCCGAGAACGTTATGCCGATCCCGGGAGTAGATACAGGTAGGAGTTGGGATTTCACCAGAATGTCATTTTTGCTGAGGACGCTGCTGCCACTGTAAGTTTTGGTTGGTCTCATGGCAAGGAAATCATGAACGGCAAACCAGGTACATTCAATTTGGGATTTGCGCAGCGTCCCCCAACTCATCCATTACACCCCGACAGACATCCTCAAGGGCTCTTACTATGCTAATCCGGTAGTTGATGAGCCCTCCGTCTCGCCAGCCCTTAAGGCAGCATATCCGGAGTACTATGGCAAGAACATCTGTGAGTGCGCCGACATACCGATGTTGAACAAGATTCAGATAGTACATAGGGCCTAGCAATGACATCAAAGAGGTGGAGGGTTTTGAACAAGCCTTCAAGGATCTTGGAAGGTATGCACCGGTAATACTGCCGTGCTGGGTCAAATATTGACCCAAACACGCGATAGACTTGTTTTCAAGGTTGGATGTGAACTCGCAACTGCTTGCCAGCCTTTCGGTATGTCGCATCGCCAACGGGTATATACTTCGCCTGTTGACAACACCAAAGCTTCCAGTTACTTGACGGACTCTTCTTTGTCCCTCGATAAGCTCATAAGTTCGTCGCAGACAGTCAAGGCCAGACTCTTGCATTACTTCCCACCTTCCCCGGGCGCGCCTCGACCGGCTGAGGATGAACCTATCGATAGCTGGTGTGGGTTTCACTTGGATCATTCACTCCTGACTGGCCTTTGCTCGGTACGCACACAGTGAAATCTACCAGGTATCATCATGTAGATGAACCGTACCATACAGGCCATGTATCTGCAAGAACTTGGTCCGGGCGAGCCGACAATCGTTCCATGTCCGTCCCCCACCTCCGGACTCTATATCAAAACACGCGGCGGGAACCTAACCAAGGTATCAATCCCTGCGGATTGCCTTGCGTTCCAGACGGGTGAGGCTCTTGAGTTGGCTACTGCAGGCAGGCTCAGGGCCACGCCTCATTGCGTCCGCGTTGGCGCAGCAGGGCCAGGGTCCGATAAGGTTTCAAGGGAAACATTTGCTCTTTTCATGCAGCCCGATGTTGATCAGCAAATCTCGGAAACCGAAACGTTTGGGCAGTTCAGCAAACGCGTGTTCGATGAACATTACAACCAAGAAGCATCGATGTAAGCACAAAGTCTAACAGGAATTACATGATCATGTATCATGGCACACATGTACAGAACGGCATAAGCATATGGGCGGATAGCGGCTAGGCTCCAACCTATGATGAAGGACTAGGCTCATCCTCTTGATCAGAGATGACACTCCAGTCGCTAGCTTCGTCTTTCAAGCTGTCTTGAGAGTAGTGTCGTCGTAAACTCCCCGGTGAACCACTTGAATCATCGCGTATCGTAGTGTTTTCCGTGTCATGACCTTCCTCGGCACTTGCACTGCGGGGTGCGGGGTTCTTGATCAAAGAGCGTGCGTACTCTAAATCACGATAGATAGCCTCAATGGCTGTAGCAACTCCGTTTTCCTGCAATCAGTTTCAGCCATGCACGCCACAGCAATGTATGTGCTTGGACTTACGGCACGAATTTTCTCTCCTACTAACCTCGCGCGTTCAATCTGCTTCTGGTCAGTGGTGGCGGATGCGAGTGCGTCCGCGAGGCTTTGAACCGTTAACTTGCGAACGGCAGAACCTATCCCAAGCGCCTCGACGCGGTCAGCCCAAAAGAACTGATCTCCAAAGAAGGGTTTGATAATTGTTGGTATGCCCGCTATGTTTCTTTCGTTCAGAACATTCTCAAATACGGCATGCATGCAAGAATCATGACTTACCTCGTAAGCTTGCACCGGTTGTGCCTGCGCCGCCGTGATGACAAGCGGCATCTATCCTGCTGAATAACCAGTCATGGGGTATCGAAGAGATAGGGTATATTTGTTTTGGGAGGGGTTCTGTCGACTCTGCTTCGTCCGACGTCTTCACCAGGCGGTCTGACCACCCCTTGGATAAAATGGCATAGACTCCACTTTGCACGATCGCTTCTACAACGATACGGGTCATAGCCTTTGGATCTGACACGACAATGCTACCGAAACCAATGTACACGACTTTCTTCTTGTGCCGATGCGCAGAGTCTATGAAGTCCACTAGGTCCGGAGGTGGAGCCCACTTGCCTGAACCGACATTGGCATCTTCCAAGAACCAATATCCTGACGGAGGGTTAACTTGATACTCGAAACTGGCCAATGAATCGCACACCTGTTATACGGATCCATTCGGGCCAATCGAGCGGTGGCGGCACAACGACGGGACTGAAGTTGTATAGGAATGGTACCTTATGTGGCTCCATCTTGTCGAGGTTAGTACTATCCAGCTGGAGCAAGTTCCTCCGCCAGCGATTGATTTGACCTGCTGTTGCTCGCCAAAACACCTGGTCGAACAAGACATAAGACTGCAAAGAACAGTTAGCAAGAAAATCACGAAACTTCCGGAGATTATACCATGTAGTTGTAGTTACCCCCCATCTGACGAGGAATGTAAGTCGCGACGTCATACATGGGAGCAGCAGTACATACCTTGTTCTCTGGTACAGCAAAAGCGTGAGGATATGCTCTGTTATATGCTATAAGCAGCTGTATATTCCAGGGACTAACTAGACCCCATACCTTGTTCGACTCCATGTCATAGTGAACGCCCTAAAATATGGGATACGCAGTGCTTCGGCGATATGGATTCCGCCCATTGCGCTAGGACTTTCAACGAGAACGTCGGTTCCTTGACAAGCCTCCCACGAAGTCGCGAGCAGATCATCTAGCCAGCCACGGAACTAGAAGGGATTAGCAGAGTGATAACATGCACGACATGGCCTTGAAAGTACCTTTTGCATAGTCTCCCGGAGGAAGGAAACAGTGAACATGCCGTTCTCCACGCAGATCCTCATGAGCTCAGCTGGGTCACCGCCCACATACCCAAACTCAATACCATGCTGTCCGAAGTGTCAGCTAGAACACGGCGGACCGAACGCCGAGGACCTACAGATTCTATCCACTCCTTGAACTCCCCATGGGTGGCTATCCGACAACGATGACCATCCGCCATCAAGCCCTTCGCCAATGCGATGTATGGTTGAACATCACCTCGCGACCCAATCGTAAGGAAAGTGAAGTGCAGGGACTCCTTAGGCTTGAATGTTAAGAAGGTCGATGACTGAGACGTGAACATCACCGCGGGCACGGATTCCGTCAGGTCCGTTGGCTCCTCCTGGATCTCCGCGGTTGATAAAGTCGCTGCACGTGGACCAAACTCTTCAAGAATGAGGGCTTCTCTCTGGCCGTCAGTGGATGGGTGGGTTTCACCGGATGCGATTCTCTGTCTGACATCTTCCATCTGCCTCTCAAGCAATGCGACGAATGCAGACCGACGTTCCTCGTCTGCGAACTCGAAGAATAACTCCTCGTATCCTCGAACGATCACTACCAAACCATAGTGGCCAAATCGGAAGGCTTTTGATGATTCTGTCGAGAGAATATCGCGAATAGGTAGGATCATCTAGACACTTGGCTTAGTCACGCGCTACAATGGGGTAGCCCTGACGAACGCACCTTTGTCTTCGAGGCTAAGCTCGACGCCTTGAAGCAGAAGTAGTTATTGGAGATATACAGCTTGCCATATATGGGCAATAATCGAAAGATATATCCCGAGAAATCTACAGAGTTTTCAAAAATCAGAGACGGGCGAGGAGAGAAAGAACACCTACAGCCTAGCAATTCCTCCTTCTCGTCAAAAGCGAACGAGCTATGAAATTTCTCAACCACGTCTTGATCAAGCATATTCCTAGGAGCTTCCAAAATACTGAAGAAGCCGAATTCCGGCGCGCTATTGGCACTATTCAAAGGGTAGATGCTATGCGACAACACTTCTGTGATCTTGCCAACAGAGGTCGACGACCCTGGACTCGAAGCGGCCTTGTCCATCCTAGGTCTTGATGAGGAAGCGGCAAACGGATTTAGGATACTACGAGAAGGCACCCTAAGCCACGACGGGACGCCGACACTCCAAGCACTTAGACTATTTTCTCGAGAATGTGAACCTATAGTACTTGTCGGTGGTGATGACCAGGACGACGGAGGATAGGTATGATTACTTAAGTATGACGAGGCCGTCGGTGTCGCACTTGATGACGACGACTGCGACACCAGTGGCGGGCGAGTTGGCTCTTTGCCTTCGTGCATGCTTGACTCTGGCGAGATTGTCACGGGCATGAAGGAGGAACCCTGTCGTCTATTGACGTGCGTGAATTCTTCTTCATCTTGGCTTGATCGTGCAGGTGCGCTGATTGTCCGTGCGAGAGGGAGCGTATCACGTAAGAGCGAGGACAATCGGGAGCCATAGGACGAAAGCGACCTCGGTATACTGTCGGCAGATGTTAACGTAGGGGTCCGTTCTGAAGCAGACGGAGCTGCGCTTGTCACTCGAGAGACTGTCGTGTCGATTACCGGTGGTGGTGAACAGCCAGCAGGTAGACCGCGGGAGGCTCGTACAGCATCGCGGATTTGTTCCAAGGCTGCAGGTAGGTCATGGAAATATGCGAAGAAGTAGGAATCAATGGAGTGGGTGTCGCTATGGTCCACTACCTTGACCTCGATGGTTTCACTAAAATCCATAGCGGACGATCTCTCCACGTCAACAATGGCCGAGTACGGAATGGCGACCTATCAGTATGAGTAGGTCAAAGAGTCCAAAATGATGTGTTGCACCAATCTCACCTTTACACTGTCTCCCATGTTCTGAGATTTGAACATGACTTTCTTGATTCCTTTGACCCATTCATCGCGACTTGGGACGGAATCCGCAGACAGTCTGATACTCTTCTGGTTCGTCCGAAGGCGGATATCCTTCTCTCCAACCGCTTCACAAGATAACGCGTAGCGCAGATCCACGACGCCGTGTGGGAAGTACGGGTCCTACAAATTTCCGCTTGAGTTCGGGGTCATTGCCAAGTGACTATACACATAATTGCTCACGGAAGCCGATTGGTACCAAGAAAGCACATCGTTCTTGAGTACAAACCAGTGTTTGATCCAACGCTTTGAACGTTGCGCCTTCTTACGCATGCCACCAGACTTCAATATTTGATCCTGATTGAAACGCTGCGGTTAGTAATTATCGGGAACGAGGTTGTCCATGTGTACCTCTCGAGATGGCAGATGGGCAAAAAAGCACAGATAGGAGTCTGTGAGGTACATGTAGCCTTGCAGCACTGATGACGTCGCGTTAACTTTGAGTCCATGGACGAGAATTTAATTCACTTACGAACAGACCTCAGAAGCCAGCACGGCATTTCTATTGTGCGAATGAGATGTTAGCTATTGTTGGAATGCGTGACTGCTTACCTGCTATGACTTCATGGATGTCATTCAAGTCGAATACATCTCTGAGTTTCTCTGCTAGCCGAGAACGCCGTTCTTGTTTCACGGTTCCCATACTGCCAGACCGGGCAGGGTGGGACTTGGCCAGGATCGAGTCTGTCGCATCTAGTTCAGGAAGGGGGGGCAGAGTGTCCCCGCTTCCAATCATGCCCGATTGGGTGGAAGGACGTCGTTCAACCTCAAAGTCTCCTTCCTGGTCTTCATCAGATGTGATGGGTGCATCTGAGGCAGGTTCGTCTTCCGTGTCGGAGACACTAGGAAGACCCTGCTTTCGAGACACAGCAGGATCCCTCCTGCGTGATCGTGCCATAGGTCGATAGATAGCATGGATGGAAGAAGTCAGCCAGTTTGCTAGAAGATCGAACAGCAATGAATAAATGTGATAGAACCACGAATCAACTTAGAAGAATGCGGACCGGCTTTCTCCTCATCGTCGCTTTCTGTTTCAGCAGGAGATAGATCATGGTTCATTATATCATCATTGTCGTCTTGGTCTTCAGCCCACGGTATGGCTTGAAGGGCCTGTATGAGTGTTTGCGTACCGGCACGCATCTTCGAGAAAGCAGGAGACTCAATAAGAAGGCTGTCTCGCATTGAGCAATAGTAACCTACAGATCCGTCTCCTCTGAATATATTAAACATAGATCTAGTTGGGCCAAAGGGAGGAGACCGTGGAGTGATAAAGGGAGAATCGTCATTGAAAACAGAAGAGGAAAGACGGTTCGTTCCCCGTTTCAAGAGGGACGAAGAGGAGCTTGGAGGGGTCAGTATATGAGATTGCGCGGCCCCGAGTCCGTCTACAGAGATGTACTTAGCAGGCCGGTCCTAGCAGTGTGGCCAGTGACGCTGCGCACTTACCATTGCCGGACGCTTTCTCCTTGCCCTTGGCTCTGGAGAGAAGGTGCCTGCGCGAGGGCGAGATACTGGGCAGGGAAGGCTGGCTCTGTGAAAGGAGAGACTTGCTTCTGTTTAGGGTGTCTGCGGTCTTGTCCATGGCCCGCTTTACGAGTCCTGTTCTGGACCCCGATGCGTCTGCGCTGCCAGAAGGATAGTCTGGTGGACCCTCTGTGGCTGCAACATACGCCTTTAGACGAGGGCTGTCCGCCATGACTGTCGACTGCAAGAAGGTAAGCCAAAGGTAAGCAGAGATGGCGCGAGGGTGGCCTCTGGATCTGTCCTTGGCTGCTCAGTGCGGGGTGGGCGGCAGTCACGAAAACACGTGTATCTGTCACGGCCTCCCAAGTCACGCCCCCCGCTTGGCCGATCGCGTCTGTTCGTGTGCGTTTGCCTCGTGCAGAACGTTCGACTGCAGCAGTCATTCGTCTCGTCCGTGGGCAGGCACCGACGCACATAAAAAACATCGTTTTCGCCTAATCTCCCTTCTGCTCTCCATCACGACCCGTTTTCACTGATACCACCCACGTCTTGATCATATACCGTCATGGGCATGCGTCTTCGAGGCGAAATATGCATCAGTGCCGCCTCTGTGCTTTCGTCAGTAGCCGACGTTCTGGTAATATGCTTGCCAACTGACCGCTCGCTCAAAGGGCTGTGGCACTCGTTTTGCTCATCTTTATGCATGTACGCTCCCGTCTCCGTGCCTGACGATCGACCGCTTTATCTAACTCTCCCCCAGGTCGGGCAAATCAATACCTCCACTGTTCCGCGAAACATTGAGATGGTGAATGCCCATCGGACCTTTACTTTCTGATACTATGTAATGACCCTTGAACGTTCAGATTCAAGTGAATATGACCTCCTTTGCGTGAGTCCCTTGATTGCGCTTTGCACGCCATGACCTCATGGTGCTAATTTCTTTAGGCAAGGCGTTGCTGCAGCCATCAGCCCTGACCCTGTTGACGGCCTGTTCACTGACAACGCATCTGCCCCTCTTCAACAGAGGCAGGGCGTGCGCAACATCTACAAGTTTGGACTATACTCTTACTGCGCATACGTCAATGGGTCGGCCGGCCTATGTTCCAATTCCTCCGCCGGGTTCCGCTTTGAACCATTCGACCTCATCACTGCAGACATGCAGGCAAACTACTCTGGCATCGCGACTGGTATCATAGTGAACACGACCTTCAACGACTCACATTATCTCGGACAATTCTCTAACGGCGCATACTATGTGCTGCTCATTGGCACGATCTGTACAGCGCTCGCACTAATCACGTACGTAACACATTCTATTCCATGAACACTTATTAAAAAGTAGATCCCCATCCAGTGGAATCCTCAAGCACACATTTGGATTCCTTGTATCAACACTATTTGCTATCGCCGGAAGCTTGATGCTTCTCATTGGCGCTACGATATGGACGGTCGTCATCAAGAAGGCACAAACGGTCAACGACATCTTCGTTGGTCCTCAAGCATCACCGGTGCCATTAGGTATTGAGGTAACAATAGGAAACGCACTGTACCTCGCCTGGGCAGGCTTCGGCTGCCTCGTTGCCTCAACTATTCCATACATGATCAGGTAAGCCGTCTCAGGTAGTACACTGCTTTCCGTCGCACTGACCCCGAACCCTCATGTAGCTGCTGCACCTACCGGGGCTGATTTGTTTGATGCAGGACATCAAAATGTTTCCCGTTTTTTCGTCTTCTGACGGGAGGCAAGGAGAGGACGGCAGAAGTTACGCTTTTATGTATTTGCATATTATTGCTTTACGCTTCGTACTACGTAGACACGAAATGGACATGACTTATTGAAGATAAACCTGTGTGTGTCGGCTGTCAGCTGAAGCCTGAGTATGCCTGAAGGGCCAATTCGACTGGCAACCCAGGACAATGGCAAAAAAAAAGCTACTTTAGCCCACCGCGAGGGTCGAACTCGCAGCCTTCAGATCGCAGGATCTGCACCCGCACTCCTAAGAGTCTGACGCTCTATCCGATTGAGCTAGGCGGGCGATGTGTGGTAGACTCAATGTGTATACATGACGCACAGCGCTGAGAGACGGAGATGGTACCCCGCATTGGACGGGCAGGAAGAAGCGAGGCATCGACTGTTGGACCCATTCGTGTATTCCGAAGAAGCTTAAGCAACCTTTAGCCTCCGCAGTCGACGTATATCCCCTCCTTTTTCTTCCACAAGGGTTTGTAACCCTTTCTCCCAACATGCACGCGGTCTCTCGGGCTGCGTTTTTCCTCGCTGCAGCTGCAGCCTTCTTCTCTGGCGTCCATGCCATCCAGAAGGTCACTAGGGCTGGTCGTTACCTCTACACCGACGACGGCAACCGGTTCTTCATCAAGGGTGTTGCTTACCAGGAGCAGGGTGCGTTCATTATCTTTTACTCTGCCTTTGAATGTCCCGTCTAAGGAAGATTCTCTTGCAGGTGCCATTTCCGACGATCCCAACAACCCCTTCCTTGAACCCTCTAGCTTCATTGACCCCCTCGCTGACTCGGCGGCATGTTCTCGCGACCTCCCCTTCCTTCAGCAGCTGGGTGTCAACACTATCCGAGTGTACAGCGTGGATTCTGCCCAAAACCATGACTCGTGCATGAGTGCACTGAGCAGTGCCGGTATTTACACCATGTGCGTCCCCCGGCCTACAACCTGCTTTGTCAGACACGGTACTGACTCTTGCATAGCATCGACTTGTCCTTGCCCGTGAATGGTTCCATTGACCGTGCATCGCCGGCCTGGTCGACCAACCTCCTCAATTTGTACATCGGAACTATCGACGCGTTCTCCAAATATGACAATGTCCTCGCCTACAATGTCGGCAACGAAGTTGTCATTGCCCCGAATGGTACCGCTGCCGCCGCCTTCATCAAGGCTGCAGCCCGCGATGTCAAGGCCTACCTGTGAGTGAACTCTGCTCTCACGTCTATATAAAGCTCGATGCTGAGAATGTTCCGTCATAGCAACTCCAAATCTATCAATGCTCTCGTCGGCTATGCAGCCATCGACGGAGCCTCGAATTGGATTGACCCCTTGGCCAACTACCTCAGCTGTGATCCTTCCGGGAACAACTCGGGTGATACCGCAATCGATCTATTCGGCTTGAACAACTAGTATGTGCAACTCATCCTAACTTGCTACCGAACTGTTCCATTGACATTGTGGCTTAGCGAATGGTGTGGTGATGCCACCCCTAGCGTATACGCGGGCAAGAACGGCGACTTTGCTGGATACAATGTGCCAGCCTACTTCAGTGAATTCGGCTGCATCACCTCCCCTCCTCGTCTCTGGACCGAAGTCGGTACTTTGTTCAGCGAGCCCATGTCAGACATCTGGTCCGGTGGTCTCGCATTCAGCTACTTCCCCGCTACGAGCAGTCAAGGTCAATTCGGTATGGTCACCGTCGACGGGAACAACGTGCAAACCTCGGACGACTTCGACCGACTCAAGACTCAGTACGGCCAAATTTCCCCGCCAAACTCTCCTAGTAAGAGCTCGGCAGGTTCGACGAGCTACCCCAGCTGCCCGTCCCAGAACGATACCTTCTTGGCTTCGACAACTTTGCCTCCTACTCCTAATCAGGCTTCTTGCTCTTGCGTCGAGAGCGCTCTGAGTTGCCAGTTCTCGCCTAGGACTCCCAACGTTAGCACCATCGTTGGTCCCCTGCTCGATACTGCTTGCGGTCTCTTGGGACAAAACGGCGGAAGCTGTGACCAAATTTCGGCCAACGGCTCCTCTGGTCAATTCGGCGTTGTTTCTTCTTGCGATCCTTGTACGTGTTTTCTTCTCACTCCTGCAGTCACGTGATCTATTCACGGAGCCAAGGAAGAGGCTCGGCTGCATTCATTTATCAAGAAAACACACTGACCTTTATTTATCCTTTTCCGCAGCTACCAAGCTCTCCTGGGTCATGACCCAATTCTACGAAGCCACCAACCGGAACCCCAACTCGTGCGATTTCGGTGGTAACGCCACGGTCAACTCCCAAGCCCCGTCCTCTGCCTCGGCCGTCAACGCCGCCGCCTCCTCCTGCTTGTCCAACCCCTCTGCGACATTCGTTCCTAGCGCCCCCGCTAGCACTGGCACGAGGCCCACCAGCTCGGGCGGGTCAAATTCTGGCTCTGGTGGAAGCGGCAACAACAGCGGAGCCGTTTCCGACTTGTTGGCCTCGAAGCAGGTGTTGATGAGCGTGGGTCTGGCTGGTGCATTGAGCTTGATTGGTGCTCTGTCGGTCTTTGCGTAAGCCGTGAAGGTTGTGAGTTGCTTGGAACCCCATAACTATCTCTTCTCTCCTCGAACCCTCTTTCTCATAATGTTCCCTTCTGATACCTGCAATGTAATGGACATTTGCTACCCTTCTTGTTTTTGTGTTTCCGGTTCCTCAGGTGACTTTGACCGCTTACGCTCACTAGTGTACTGTATATAAGTACGTTTTATTTTTCAATGCGCGGCTTCATGCATGACTGGTGGTTCTAAATGTGAAAGACAGGTAGCACTGTCCCGCCGCGTACACAAACTCGCTGTCAACCATATGGCCTCAGATACGAACACAGTGTATCGTAAACGTACATATACGGAGCGAAGCTTTTTAGCACGCGATCTTCTCGAAGTCCAACCATGTCGCTTCGGAGAATACACGATCGTCGTTTGAGGCTGTACCTACGTGGCCCGTCTCCTGCTTTGCTACTCTTTGCGCAACTTTCAACTGATACTAATACTTGCAAGCGAGTGAATTTGATGGAAGTAATCTGTTGAGTTATGGGGATGGTATTGTTGTATTGATGGTGTGTGGATTTCAAGCAGCCAGCCTTCGTATTCACCACTGCGGCGCAAAGACCTATCGGTTGTTCCTTGGGGATCTGAAATTGACTAACTGAAGATATCGGGGCGAGGGCTGCAGCGCCTCACCCAACATGTACAGTGCTTCAGTGGATTGATTTTATCGACGATTTGCCAGTGTTACAGCTAAATTCATATCGATAGGCGGGTCCGAAGAAACTAGTACAGCCGTCGGAGGTCAAACAGAGATCTCAGAGTGTCAGCCAGACTCGGGAGCAAGGCCGAACGTACTGCGATGATTGTTGCGACGGTACAGAAGCACTTGCGGATCTGTTTGCCGTTATACTCCGCAAGACCCTGACTATCCAGCTTTTCGATGGCCCGCCTATCGTTATGGATTTAGCTGTAATCCGTGGTCATACTAGTGACTACCGGAGGATGGTTGATCTAAAGAGAAGCGATTGCCCTACGCTCCACTACTACATCACTATCTCGCGATAAATGGGACCCTGGGGTTTGCGTGCCGTTCCCGACGAAACAAATTGAGAGTCAGACTTGTGCTCTCCACTGCCTACACTCCTGGCGATGGATACCTGACTCCCAATCGCTACAGACGCGGTGAGTGTCCAGTAAGGAATGATATGCACATTCAGTTCGCCCAAATGCGTACCTCTTCTGGCAGTGTGAGCTGCAATAATGGGCACGCTTGCACCCTTTGCATATTCTCCTGGAGTGCCATGTAACGTGCCGGTCATCTGAGCAAAGGCACTCAGACCAATGACATCGGTTTGTCTGCCCGCGAGGGAATGAGGATTGCACTCTTCCCATGAAGCAGCTGTGTGCAGGAGCTTCATCATCCTCGCGAAGCCCGAGGAGTGAACCTAGGACAAGCCAGCTGCGAAGAGCAGCTTGGACCTGAGTATGATTCCGCTCCAGCCGACTCATTGCCTGAAGAGTAGGGAACCAGACTTTGCGGAAATGGTACTTAAACTGTTTGAGGATAACACTTCGTGGATTTATACGCTGCACGTCTTTGATGAGATTGCAATGAATGTTCATGATCTCTACAAGCTGTCCTGCAAAACAACAATTCTCAGATTATCGGATAGTTGACGCATGATACCAATGTGTCTTACCGGCATGAATTGAAGCTGGAGGCACTGTACATTGTCTCAGCATCTCAATCATACAACTCTTCGCCAGGAGAGGCAGTAGTTTGACTTCATCCATTTTCCTTCTGACCGTTGAGTAATGTGGGCTGTCAGGGTATGTTAAGAGCCCCCTAAAATCCGAAGTCAGGTTGAACGATGCTGCATATTGACGTATGAACTCACGTTATTATTGATACCGCACTGCTCATAATATCCACTAAGTAATCCTGACTACTACCACTGCAAGTTTGTCTTCGACACGCCTTTATCAGAGCGATAAAGACGTCCGAGTCACTATCAATGTCTCCCGGATTGTGAACAATTTGGGGTTCAGAGTCACAGACGAGGATCAATATGCCCACAGTAGATTGAAGCGTCCTGTCCGACATTTTCTTTTCCGTCGCCAGAAGACGAGTGATGGTACGAACAACTTGACACGAGTGGGAGCTATCTGTGGTCACTGCGAAGACATCGCGTGCAGCGGCTCTTTGTGTGTCCATAGGGGTGTTGAATAACATCTTCACAATGTTCCGTATAAGATGTGTCACAACCTTTGGTTGGCCACGGTATACGTCCGTGGCAAAGATGTACAATAACAATCGGATAGCATCTTCAGCGGGAGTCTCCACTATACTGGAAAGAAAATGAATTAGCGGGTAAGATTGGGGACTCTTGAGACCGTAGACGCACTGATCGTATGCAGCAGATAACTTGAACCATACAGTGATTTGCATGATGATTGACAAGTTTGTTGTAAAAGCCACAGTCTGATTATCAGAAGGCCGTTTGACCTCAGTCATCCACGGAGAAGCGACGATGTAGGAGCGCTTGGTCCACAGTCGTTTCCAAAGCGCAGGAATACGCTTTAATGTCGCTACTATAGCTTCGTGGATTGGGGGAGGCACTCGTCGGTAAGCAACTCCAGGGCCGTCGAGCGGCCATAATTGTGACGCGATGAGATCGCCCAGCGTTGTGAGGAGGAGATGTATAATCCTGGTAAACCTCTGAAACAATTAGCAAAACTTAGCAGGTGTATGCGTATGTGCGAACCAGACTAACCGCAAGATTCGTAATTACTGGATATTCCGTAGTGTAAATTCGGTGATCATTCAATATGGTAACCAGCACGCTCAAGATCCCAGACTCATATAGCGGTATATATTCGCCTGGTGCAGGATCGGTTGTGCTCCACCAGTCAAGGAGGTCAACTAGAAAGAGGTATTGTTGAGTCGGCGGGCGGTCCTGTTCTGCGAGACGGATTTTAGTCAGAATACGTGCAACGCCCCCTAGCTTCTTTCGGAAAAACGGCATCCAGTGTCCGCCAATTGCCCCACAGAGGTTAATTGCCCATGGGGATATATCCTCTGGGTGTGCATAGTCTACGTCTTTAGCATCATCAGTAGCCCACATATGTGGGACCATAGGATCAATGTAGAGACAAGGGTGATCGAAATCGTCGGATTCAGGGTCCATTACGCGTGGGTATGATGATACACGCGCGTGAAGGAAGTACTCTGATAGTAGGAGAGGGAAAGAAGGTCAGGTCGATGTCAATACAGTGAGGAAGTGCGAGGTGGAAGTACCTGCATATGCTCGTTCGACGATGAACGACTAGAACAAGCAACGTTGCCTATGCGTTGCTACCACATAAACATGCACAAATGAACCCCGAGAGTCAAGCAGATTACCTGCTACTTCCGGAGGATGCTACTTCTCTTTATGCACCGTGCTGACCCAGAAAGATCCGCGCCTCGAGGTTGTTTGAAAGTCTAAATGCTAAGGCCCAAAGGTAATTCGTGAAATAATGGCAGGGTATTCGTGTCGTGTGAAATATTGAATGGAACAAATACCAGTAGGCAGACAAAGACAAGGGTCGGGTTTCTCTCAATTACTAGAGTCCTCGCGACCTCTGACGTGGAAGACAGTCCTTCTGGTTCTAAGTTCGGCCTGAGAAGGAGTAAGCATACAGATAGATCGCAAGGACGGAGAGCCAGCTCATTGCTGGCATTTTGCTACTCCTGCTCAGCAGAAGTTGAGCGTTAAACTTGAACGTCAGGACAATGATAGTCGACTCGTGACTTGGACGCGACGCCACTCGCCAGCGCCGAGCGGCCAGACGCGAGATGATACGGTCACATGACGCTGGGACCGATCAACTGTGGCGGACTTCCAAACAAAGGCATGGACCATGAATCGAAGACGGTGGCCAGCCACTCCTTCCGAGCATAAAAGGCGCGCTTGGTTCGACTTTCCCCCTCACCAACCTCTCCCACCAACCACCACCATCCTCCCCCATCCTGCCTGACCAGGTTTGCCCGTCTGGTCTTCCTCTTCGTCCTGCTCGTTGTCGATGACCTTCGTTACTCTAGGATACCTTCTCCAACATGGCGGGCATCGCCTTCAACACGCCTCACAACGACTACTCATAGCATCCCCAACACTGATGACACGACGCAGCCACACCACCAAACCTGAGGAATGCCCAAGCAAGGAACCGACGTTGGATAACAAAGGCTAGTCAGCCTCCGACACGGCGGCCCTCGACGCGTGCGGCGGGCGACGCGACTGCTGCGAGGAAGGCTCTCGCCTCGTCGCTGTATCACAGGCGGCTGCCAGTACATAGTGCTGTGGGTGATGTTGCCGAGAGCGCAGCCCTAGTTGAAGACCGGCCTACCTCGTGTGCAGTGGTCGGGGTGATCCTGAGCAGGGGTCAAGTCAAACGTTGCATCGTTGTTCGGGTGTACCGCCGAAGACTTGCAAGTGTCGAAGGAAAATGAGAGGCGCAAGAAAGCCCGAACGAGAATGATTGAAAGGAATTAAACGAATAAACACGAATAAACGAATAAGTAGGGAATACCTTGGTCATATGGGAGAAACAATGGGGCATGCCAGAGAGTTGGAAGACCAAGCATACTTAAGGTGAGTAACCCGAGGGAGGGTGAGCGTCGGGTGGGCGTCACGACGCTCATCCTGGTGTGGACCTTTACGCGGTCTTCGGGATAAGTACCGTCGTCGTCGTTGGACGAGATGGGAAACCAACACACACCTTAAAGTTCCACTTTTAGTCGTTACGCTTGGTAGTACGTCGTGTTCCTGTAGAGCATGTAGCATAGTTTGACTTCGACAACAAACAATACTATGCTCTCTTTGCGCGACAACGTACCTTTTCGATGACTGTTCCGTGCGAGATATGCATGATCGCTCCTTGCTCGGAAGCCTGAAGTCAACAGTGTTCCTGCCGAGCTACATATTGGACGTCACAAATGCACGAACTACCCCGCCGCGCCGCCATCTCTTACCTTATACTCTCTCCCTCAGCGCAGTCGCCTCTATGTTGGCATCATGTTCGAGACTGCTCGGGAAGTTCAACTCACCTTATCATCTTATGAGACAACGTGGAGCATAAGTACACGAACACCGTTCAGCCCCGAGTCTCGAGTCTGCAGCTAACGTGTTCACCTCATCGTCAATACGACATCCGACCTATCATATAAATATCATATTTCGTAAAAACCAATTGCAACTGAATCCTCGGGCGACGCGAGCTTCGGTGTACTGGCGGCTTCGGCATGAGCAATGCGCATCTTCGTAAGTACCTGTATCTGTAAATGCCGACTTCGGATTCCCGCACTCGGCGATAGATAGGCGATTGAGGGAAGTAGGCGATTGAGGGAAGTAGGAGGGAAGGGGGAAGGGGAAGGGGGATAAGGTGGTCGAGTGGGGATTCGTTGCGACGCTGGCGGTGATGGTGAGTATGATTGGAGCAGTACTAGTTATGCATATGGATGTATCCATGGAAGAGGAGAGAGCAAGTATTAAGGATTTCCGAAAGACCAACGTTAACGCACGGCAACATAACGTAACTCACTGAGAACAGTCGATCGCTGTAAACCGTACGAATCCACTGCACACTGCAATTCGGGGATTCTATCCCGGGATTATTAACGTTAGTAGCGGGGACGAACGACCGATGTAGGTGTCGGGTGTCGTACCATGTCGTACATACAACCCTTCCGTTCCGTCCTTCGGACATGAGATGATATCAATGATGCACACTCGGACTCGGGTACGGTGTTGCATCGCGCCGAGCTTGAGGAACATTCATTGCTACTGTAAGGCTGGTAGCAAGCTGTAGAGGAGGGAAGCTCAGGCTCGCTCGGTTCCACGTTGATGTATGTTATGTAGCCGCGAAGTCATGTAGCCGGGAAGCCAGGAAAGTCAGGAAGCCAGGAAGAAGCAAATCTTGAAATTGAGTTTCGTGAGGATATGTTTAGCTCGCAATCGAAGTGTACCTAGGACCTAAACATAGCCAGGGCGAACTTTCTAACTTTTACCTCCGGCTCACCTCTATCATAAAGTAGGCACTTTTAGTCGTTCTCATGTCTATACGGAGTCAGTGGTGAGCAAAAGTATAACCTAGAACGATGATCGTGCGACGCACCGTAACGTGCATCCCGAGAATGTTAGGTTCGCCCGAAGCCTGAAGGAGACTGCATATGCAGTCGATATGTCGCGTATTTTTGGCGTATGTAGTGTGCACTGTGGACGATATCTAGAGCGTACTTGAAGTTCTTGGAGAGTATAGGGGGGTATCAGGAGGATGTTAACGTTTATTGTACTAAGTATGAAGGTTCTGCAGTCCAAGCGGACCAAGCAAATACCAACGAGATTGAAAGGGGGAAACACAAAAAACAGTAATCGGCGTTCGGGAGAGCGTGATCGTGACTTGGCAAACTCGAGCTCCCTGCAGTCGGAGAACCCCTAACGTCGACGTTGACGTCAAGTGATGCGCACGTCTATAGTACAGGGAACGGAACGGAACAACGATAACCACGGCTCCGAGGCCAGGGTGGTGAGTTAGTTAAACCACTGTTAAACCCAACTTTAACTGCATCGGGACAACCAAAACTCAAAAATCAAAACTCAAAGACTGATAGACTATCGATGACATGTCTGAAGTATGACAGGGGGTATGACGTCGAGGGGGACAGCTGACAGTCCGCGACTCCGCGGGGGTGATATGTTCGTCAACGATCATGTCAATGGAAGAGGTAAACTAAACAAGCTAGGGTACGATACGATACGATACGGTGTTCGTGCATGGTATGGTGCATGAAATAATCGACTGAACAACGAGAGATCGAGAGGAACAGAGGCTGAGAGGGATAGAGGGATAGACGGAGAGAGGGAGAAAGGGAGAGAGAAAGGGAAAGGGATACACAGCTAAGAACGTAACGATGTAGAGGAGTTCGTAAGTTCAAATGAGTAGTAAATTTGTAAGTATGTGAGGGGGGGGGGGGGGGGTAGAATCGTAGATACATGAAATCAGAGAGTCTCGACAAAACTAACAAGTCCGAGGGGTGGTGGTGATTTTTAACGAGTCCATTTATGCTCAAAACTTCAAAGGGGGGGGGGGGGGGGGGGTAGAATCGTAGATACATGAAATCAGAGAGTCTCGACAAAACTAACAAGTCCGAGGGGTGGTGGTGATTTTTAACGAGTCCATTTATGCTCAAAACTTCAAAGCGAAGCGATAATAAAATCAATGCGTATGCGTATGCGTACGAACGACGGAGAACCTCGGTCTCGTCAACGAGACGATAGGGTCCCCAGCTCATTACGAGACAATACTCCTCCTTCAAACAAACGAACAGGAAAAGGGGTAATACGCAAAGACTCTGATGGTGCTTGTTCTCTTTTTAGAGGAACAAACTAGCACCAGCGACAAAACCTGCAACAGCCGTACCGGCAACAGCGAGAGCCAACTGGTTAATCCCACCAGCGAGGTTCCCAACCGCTCCGTTCGAGTTTCCATTGTTGCCGCTACTCGATCCACCGGTGGCTTCGGCCGAGCCGGGAGCGCCAGAGGAGAAAGTGACAGGCTGAGAACCTATTTTTGTAGTTTGACAGATTGTCAGCAAAATCAGTCAGGGAAGAAAAGTTGAGACGACAGGGAGTCAAAAGTTGTTGTGATGTTGCGAACAAGTGATATGCACGTACCGGTTGGAGCGAGAGGGTTCGTCGCGTTGTCGTTCGTCTCGACGTACGCGTCCGAGAGCGGTTTGTTCAGGCAAGAGATGACGGGCTCAATCTTCAGCTTGGGCTGGAAGGCAAGCGCGTCGGGGAGGATGTATCCGGTAGCAATGTCCACAGACTGCGAGAACAAATCGTGCTCCAAGACGATGAAACCAGTGTCCATCTGTGTGGCATTGCCGAGGATGTTCTGCCAGTTCTGCAACACCTGCGAAGGCGACTCGGTACCGCCGGCGACATCAAAGTCTGGAGATGAACGGATGAGTTATTTATATGACTCGGCAGAGCGGAGATGAAAAAAAACCTACCGCCAGTGTCGAAGGTGGCCATTGCGCTGATACGAGTCCACATGACGGGGGTGAGGCCCATGGCCTTTGAGATGGCACGAACACGATCGTCGATGTCTCCATAGGGAGGACGCCAGTAAGTGGGGGTTACGCCGAGAACGTCCTTGATGACCTTCTTTGTCCAACCGAGCTCGGCAATGACCTGTTCGTTTGTCATCGTGGTCATGGGCGGGTGACTCCAGGTGTGAACGGCAATCTGGTGCTGGGCCATGTACTGCTCACGGAGGAGATTGGGGTAAGAGATGGCACGGGAGCCGACGACGAAGAAGGTGGTCTTGAGCTGGACCTCGTCGAGATATTGCATGAGGTTAGGGGTGAACGGAGCGGGGCCGTCGTCGTGCGTAAGACCCCAGGTCAGCTTGTCTGGGCAAGCGACGACATCAGTGTCGCGAATGCATCCACCGCAGGTCCACCAGCAACGGCTAGAGTCGGTGGCGGCCTGGGGGTTGGCGGGACAGCCACCGGCGACGGTAGGCTCGATGTTGGGAATTTCGACGCCGGAAGACTGGACGTCCTTGATCCATTGCTGCACCTCGGGAGAGTCGGTAGGCGGGTGCTGATCGAGCGCGGGGTAGTTTGCGGGCAATACGGTGGACACTGCGAGAGATAAGGATTCGCGCTGCGGTTAGAATTTTTGCAAAGCAACTTACGATCTGGGAGCGGAGGCGCGTTCGGGAGGAAGGTGGGCGAAGCACCTGCGGGCTCGGTGGTCGTGACCTGAGTTGGGAAACCAGTGGTGATGGTTCCGGGGGTGATTGCAGTGAGGGGGACTGCGGTGGGGTTTGTAGAGATGAGGGAGAACGAGACGGTGGGGAGGGTAGAGATGGGCGTAGAGGAGGCACCAGAGACCCCCGAGGCCGGGACTGAGCCTGAGGCCGCAGACGAGCCCGATGCAGCTGGAGCAGAGGCCGGAGCACCTGAGGACGCGGGGGCAGAGGCAGAGGCGGACGATGCGGGCGGGGCCTGTCGCGCGTGGTGGTTGTGGGCCGCCGACACCAAGGCTGGGACCGCAAGAGCAGAAAGGAGGGCAAGACGCATGGTGGTAAGGACCGTAGAGGAGAAGCCGCAGGAGGAGGAGAAGAGACCTGCGACACACGGACTGCACCCGCGGGATTTATGGCAGGGCGACCCTTGGGCTCCCCAGCCCGGATGAGAAGCGGCCAGGACGCGGCGAGGGCCCGCAACTCGCGCAGAAGTCGCAGAGCTTGCAGGCGGCGTCGAGGCGGCTCCCCCCGGCGCACCCCCGGCCTCGGCATCGCGGCGCACTCTCGAAGTCACAAAAATATCCGCAAATCACATTAGCACTATTTTTAGCAGCAGCAAGGTATACAAGCAGGCCGAGCGAGCCGCAACTACATCTACGCGACACCACAGCTCGCACAGAATCACAGAATAAAAATAAAACATCCACTTCGTCTACGTTCGCGCCTTCTTCGGGCGCGGCTTCTCGAGGTCAATCTCCTCCTCGTTCTCGTCGTCGTCAGAGTCCTCGTCGTCGCTGTCAATGTCGTCGTTCGGCACGTTCCCCAGGAAGTACTCGATCGCCTCCGGGAAGATGTCGTTCGCAATAAGAACACCAATCTGCGCTTTCATCAGTCGCCTGCCCGCCCACACGCCTACGAAACGCGCTCACCTCGAATGGGTCTTGGGCAATCTCAAAGAAGTTGAAGAAGGAACCGGGCTCCTCAGGCATGTCGTCCCCAGGCTCCCCCTCCTGGCGCGGGTACAGCTTCGTCAGGTTCTTCGAGTCGTCCTTCCAGTCAATCTTGAAAGCCTGCACACGTCACGTGTCAGCCATCGCCAATCACGACCGGAAAAAATGCAAACATACCTGGGGCTCGACGTCGCGCTCCCAGGAAAACTCGAGCATCGACTGGGTAATGCCATCCTCGTCCGGCTTGTCGTTCGCAGCCGCGGGAGGAGGGATGTACTTGTACTCCTTCTTCAGCACCGTGTTCGTAAAGTACGGGTTCTCCTTGAAGTACTGCATACTTTATAAGCATCGCGACGCGTCTCAAAGAGGAAAAAACCCGGCACTCACAAACTCAAGGGTGAAGCACCTGCTCTCCACGGGGTCGCGGACGATCCATACATCCTCAAGGTAGCTCAGCGCAGCTTGGTCAGATGTATGTTGAGCGTGGATCCCGAACATGGTGTGGTTCATCAACGCGACGGGCCAGAACTTTGCAATTCCCTTTGCAATTTCACGGCGTTGCTCGTACACGGGGAGCATCTTTTGTTGCGTGATGCGCTCTGCATGGAGAAAGGGGGAAACCCTCGTCAGCGAAACATGAACATTGCGCACAAAGGGGAGAAGCACTCACCCAACAACAAGTCCGTGCGCGCAATGGCTTTTTGGACCGTCTCGAGCTTCGCCGCATCCTCCGTGCTCAGCTCAACCTCCCCAAGCGGGTTCTTCTCGTCCTCCGCTCCAGGGGAAGCACGCTTGACGCCTTTTGCGCTCATCTTTTGCCGTTTTTTTACCAAGGGGGATTGTTTTTAGTAGACGGGGTTGTGTGAGAGTTAGTGCAAGGACTCGCCCTTTCCCCTTCAAGCGCCTCGGCCTCGAATTTTTGAGTGTTGCGGGGCACGTGCGACTATGGTTGGGTAATCAACGGCGGGTAATCAACGTCACTTGTTCCCCCCTTTGTACCCTGTTTGGAAGGTGTGTTGGTTGCGCGGCCACTCCGCCATCTTAACCTTTAGAGTGTGCAAAGGACGGCATATATACAGTAGCGAACAACACAAAAGTCAGGAA
The DNA here is from genome assembly GCA_022160315.1 of Panus rudis PR-1116 ss-1. Taxonomy (NCBI): domain Eukaryota; kingdom Fungi; phylum Basidiomycota; class Agaricomycetes; order Polyporales; family Panaceae; genus Panus; species Panus rudis. Next base: position 15,618 of record MU275172.1, on the reverse strand, counting down.
AAGTAGGCACCAATCAACTAATCCACCCTAATCTTCGACCCCATCTCAATCTCGTCTGTCTTGCTCTTCAGTTTCCGATGCTTCGACGTGAGCACCTTCACCTGACTGTCCAACGCAGGGATACCGAACCCTTTGCCTTTATGCGCAGAGCGGAACCCGGGTCCGGTGTATTTGATGATATCGTCTAGAGGTTGTAGTCGAGGCCAGTTGACGTAGTCGATACCGTGTACGACGATGAAGATGAGCGAGATGGCGGCAAAGTAGAACCAGAAGAGGAAGTAGTAGAATAGAGAGTAGTCTGTCGCATCAAACCGCGTCAGGTGGGGTTTTCTTTTTCATGGGAATAAGCACAAGGACATACCGGAGGATCGAGGGAGCGTCAGTCCAGCGAGAATCATAAATACCGAGAACCATAGCACGTAAGGCATCTATAACACGGTCTCAACAACCCGACTGAGAAGACACATTACGGATTCTACTCACAGCTCTGATAAGCAACGGCCGACGATCGCGAACGAGTGTCGAAGGGGACCAGTTTCGCTTTGGTATCCAGGCACCTGTCATCAGATCGTAGGCATCCTACGGTTTAGACAGGTTTCAAACCGTCAGTCGGTCAGTCAGTCAGTCGAGACTAGGAAGAAGGTATTTATAGATAGTACCTGTCGTGCGCCGTCAAAGAAGTTGTTCTTCAGGTATCGCATGACGGATTTATACCCGTCCTCCAGTGCACCTCTCTTCGTCCGTTTTCCTGTCCTCGTGAACTCGACTTTCAGAGCACCTGTACCACTGTACGCGATAGAAATGAGGTTTGCATGGTCGGACCACACTAGCAACGGGAATCCACGTTCAGCATCTTATCCTCAAGCAAGTAGAAACGAAAAGACCACGCACTCTCTCTAAAATCCCGGTCAATCTCTTCATAATTATCAATACTATCATCCTCCTGCAAGATCCCCAGCGCCTTCAACTGTCTATTCAACGTCCATTTCGCAATAGCAGCCTGAGCGACGTTCGTCCTATCGAGGTTATCCATACAATTAGTACGGACGACGCCCGTTTGCATTCGGATGGGTTCAGGCTTGGACGCGTCGAGGTGGAAGTATCCGTATTTGAGTAGGTCTGGTTCGACTTTCTCGATGAGAACACTGATACGGTCCCACCGGAGGTTCTTGCATTCGTTGTGGAAGTCGAAGTACTCGTACCGCACGTTGGGGAGGTTGAGCTGTGTGGTAGTGGTGATCAGCAATTGTAGGTATGGGAGAAAGCATGCGTACCTCTGAGACGTATCGCTCGTATGCCTCCTTCACGGGCTGTTCGTGACCTTTGTGATTCACCAAGTTCACTAGGCTCTGCTCGCCGTACAAGGCCATCTGCTCTTCAAGATGTTTCCGAGTAGCGTCAAGCTATCCCAACATTAGCCATCGCCCTTCAAAATGACGCAAGAAGGAACCGCGCTTCGTACCGAATCTTGAAGTTCCATAATGACCACGTCGGGTTTATATCTCAGATTGTTGACTTCTGCCCAATAGAGGGGGACACTCCCCCGAATCTGAACAAAGCTCATCTGAATGCCCACATCGTCAGTCGAACTATCTAGTCTAGGTGGGTCCACAAGGAGGATCTGTTCAGTCTCGTTAAAGTTGGCGACGTGCCCGTCGTGGTCGACTCCTCGTCGGAAGTATCGCGTTCCCGCGCGGTATCGACTCCGTCGGCTTATGAGGCAGAGTTTGATAAAGTGGCCGTTGACGCGAGCTGGTCGGATGTCAAAAGCTGGAGGGAAGTAAGTTAGTATGCGGGACGGCGGGACAGGTATGGAGGGACTCTGGGCGTACTTCCATACATTACGGGAAGAATATACTGGCTAAGCTGGACAAGTCATGAGTATATGCTATGCATTAAGTCGAGTTGGGAAACTTACATTTTCATCTTGTTTCGCATATGTAACATCTATGAATCTACCGTGCAGGAACCTACGGTATATGTCAGCAAACATTGGAGAGGACGTTCCTCCCACAGCTTACTTATTCCAGAAAAACCTGTCATCAGCCTGGAAGCGTAACATTAGCAACAGAGCTTGCTACATGGCTATGCATGAACATACCACTTCCCACATGGCCTTGCCGACGTCCTGCTGGTGCGTGGCCCACTGCGCTTGCAGCCTCCGAGTAAGGTCCCAGCCGTAACTGAAGAGGAAGTACCCGCTGTATAGATGCGACCGTACGAGAGCGAGCAGGTGCGCTTCGACGGCGTTGGGTGGGTTCTGCACGGAGACGTCTGGGTTGAGGGGGAGGATCTCAAAGTCCGTTGCACGGTAAATGTTGTGTCCCATTAGTTGGCCCTTGAGCTCGCGGGCAGTTATTACGATTATATATTCGGCTGTGAGATGTACTTGGTTAGTTGGCCATCAGTTTGACGAGGGTTAGCTGGCGTACATGCTACGAGGGAGACCATTCCGAAGATGCCGTATATTGTCTTGCCAGAACGTTCGGCATATTGAGGCAAGGGGGTATTTGGTGCTGCGCGAAGGCTTAGCTTATGGTACGTGCAAGCGTTGGATGGACGTACGCTTGAGTACAATCCCTCCGGAGTTTCTGTAAATTACCAAGGAGCGTGCGCCGACAGGCTCGACGGGGACGAATATGTACGATTCATTGCTGTCTATATACCTGAGGTGATCACATATTAGCGAATGTAAGTACACAGTGCAGCCACGGACGCACAAGTTGAGTCGCTGGTGGAGGGCCTTCATGGTGGAACGGAGAAAGGAGATGCACCGAAGCCAGGCGCGTCACTGACCGAATTGGGCACCGCGTCCGGGGAAGCGCACGCGGCTTTCAGTGCGCACGTTGAACGCATTTCCCTTTCACGACTATGAAGCTCACCCCCGAGCTCATCGAGGCCGTCCCCTCCACCCTCAACCCCGTCAAGGAACGCCAGCTCGACCTCAGAGGTGTGTACCGCGTCCCTCGTCCTCGACTCGCCTGACAATCCGCCTCACAGGGTACAAAATCCCTGCAATCGAAAATCTTGGTATCACCAAGGTCCGTGCTCTTTTCTGTCTCTTCGACGCGATTGCTCAACGCTTTCTGGTATACAGGACCAACATGACTGCATAGATTTCACAGACAACTCCATCACCGTCCTCGGCAACATTCCCCTGCTCCGTCGACTGCGAACGCTCCTTCTTGCAAACAACCGAATATCATCCATCTCTCCCTCTCTCCATCTCTCCGTGCCGAACCTTACAACCCTCGTCCTCACAAACAACAACATCGCCGAGCTCGGCGACCTGGAACCGTTGAAGGATGTGAAGGGACTCAAGTACCTCTCGTTATTGGGGAATCCCGTCAGGGATAAGAAATGGTATCGCGAGTGGCTTGCCTGGAGAATACCTGGGCTGAGAGTTTTAGATTTCCAGAGAATACGCGACAAGGTGCGCCTTTATCTCGACCTGCACGCGACGTCCCGAGGTTCATGTTGATGCTAGGAACGGCAAGCGGCCAAATCGCTATTCCTCACAGTGGACGGACTGCCAACTCAACTGGCGACAACCATCTCGCAGACAGTTTCGACACATACTGCCAAGGCACCTGTAACATCCGACGAGCCAAAAGCCGTCGTCGTACCAGGCAAGGCGGGTCGGCTCATGTCGAAAGAGGAGGCGGAAAAGGTCAGGGAGGCGATCGCGAGAGCGACATCGGTGGACGAGATCAGACGGCTGGAGAGGCAGTTGAAGGAGGGCTTTCTACCTTCGATGGAGGGTGTCGGTGCATAGCGGACCTTGCACACAAAATGTACTTTTGCTGTTGTATTCATTTTACCCCCGATTTGCATTCATTCCACATATACACTGATGATACACCAAAGACATGTAAAAGAGATGAGAGTGAACTGCCGACCCTGATGAGATGTGCTACTTCATAATCCACCAATACCCTTGTTGGCAATCCATAAACCGTGGAAGGCAAGTGCAATGAAGGAAGTAAGGTTAGCCAACGAACTGATGCCGTGAAGCTGGGCAAACTTCTTATTGAGAGCCTTCATTTCAGCAGATACCTGATATCCCCATTGATCAACAATGCGCTGAGACAGTTTGCAGAAAACTTACACCGCTCTCATTATAGCTCTTGCCCTCAGCCTTCTCGAGCTTATGGCGTTGGAACATGGTCCTATGAGGGGCATTCATTAGTGCGAAATGGAACACAGAGAAGGGACGTACTTGCTAGTCAGGGGCCCAATGACAAATTGGTTGGCCACCTGCGAGAGGATGGAAATACCAAGAGTGTACGCCTGAGCAACATCCGCCACAATGGGGTTAGAAATGTGCTCGAGGATAGCAGGGTGACTGCGGGTCCATAAGACCAACAAGCCGGAGGAGATAGCTATAGATATGCCAAAGTAGATGGGGAAGGTACGATGTTGGAGAGCTCCGAACTGTTGTCTCGCTGGGAGGGGGATGAGCTATTGGGGCAGGGAAACTTAGGTGAGGTACTCACGCAGCGACTTGAACGCAATGATGCCTGGGGGGATGTTATTTTGTGAAATACATCGTATATTCGTCAGGGGGACGTACCTCCAATGAATGTCACCCAAAGTGCTGAATATGGCGCATCACGATAAGTCCCCTCGAGCATGGATTGTACTGTGAGTACTCACACATTCCAAACAACCACGCATATCCCAGGAAGTATACACTCCTGAGGTTGAGCAGTGCGAACAAACTACCCAAGGACAATGTTTCGACCTTCGTCATCTTACAATTGTAAATTCAATTCGTTTGGTTTTGGTGTAGGTTCGTGACGGTAGACGAGAGACAAGCGATGGAGGAAGTGTGCGACATGTTGACGTTGATATGTACACTTATATCATCTCCAACTCCCGAGTTGAGTAAACCGGTATGCGTCCGTGGGAGGAAACTCATCCCAAGTACCCGTGGAAGTACCCGGGCTATGCCTCGCCACAGTCCAGGTAAGTACTTGTGTTGTCAGAGGGATTGACCACAAGAGGATCAGTCGGGGCTCGGGTATGCGAGAACTAATACAGATGCTCATTATACAATTGCAATTGCATTCCTGTCAATGGGATGATGGTACAACGGAGAATACATGCGTGTTGTGAAACAATGGCTGAAGAGAATCTACTAAGGTGCAGGGAGCTCGAGCCTCAGGATTGACTGTATCAATGGTAGGCACCTCTCTCTGCAAAATCTGACATTCCCCCTTGTGGTCTGCCCATAACACGCCTTCTTGGATTCATCGACACCCTCTCCTCTCGGCTTGAGCTGAACAGTACATGTTTATCCACAAGCTAATGACGTCCCTCAGTCAAATCTCGCATCTGGGAAGTGTAAGAGGTATACGCACATCATTCAGAATAGCAGTTGACTTGGTAAGAGTCGAAAGGAAGGCGGTAAGCTGTACATCCTCGTATTCCTATCCGCCCGCATTAGTTTATGTGGTATGATGCATATTCTTGTCGTTACCTTGTCAAACTCTTCCCGGAAGCCTTGATGCTCGCTCGCTGGAAGGGATGCAATCAGTGCCGACAATGAGCGAAGAGCAGAATGGTCCTTCTTGGCTTGACCTAATACATCATGAAGTGAGTAGATTGAAATGCAGGGTAAGAGACGATCACATACCTGCCAAGACGTCAGTCAGGTATTGCACAAGGATCAATATCCTATCGTGAAGCATCTTCACTGCGGCCTTCTGCGAGTTCAGATGTGATTCCACTATGAGGACGGATGTATTAGTATATACAGACGCAACTCTCAGGGTTACTCACAGCTAGTGCCGCCTTCTCCTGCCCTTGCCGTGGTATCGACTGCAATTCGTTCGGCCTCACCCGTTTCTACCGAGTATGGTGCTTCAATGAAGACCGTTCTCGATGTACGATCCCGGATTTCAATGGTTGGCTCATATGCTTTGAAAGGTAGAGATCCCGCAGCGGCTTCGCCACTTGCAGTTAGTGCTCTCGTTTGTTGTAGGATGAGCAGCAGTGGTGTTGTCGTAACATTGGCGAAGAACTAGGACGCACAGCTCAGAATCTATCCGATCGTGTGGCTGGGTAGGAGGACGTACTTGCTCGTGTAGGGCGATATGTTTCGGCGTGGGCTGTGGCGCGACGGTGTACCATCCGATCACTTCCAGTGAGGGGAAGACCTGCTTGTCTATTATCAAGGTGTTAGAGTAGGGCGTATCTCTCTCCTTAGGACAGCGCACATTGTTCTCGTCTTGTCGTAAAGAATCCTTCGTCCACGATGGATTGACTCTCGTCCATAGCGAGTTCAAAGGTATTGACAATCTCAACCTCTCGGCCATTTTGTGTACCAAGAAGGGCACCGATAACTATAGCCGCGAAGGTAAATATCATTTCATAGGGTACGACAAGCATTCATCTGACCGAAGGGCGCGGTTGATCGAGTCTGCAGCTTCAGCCGAGTATAGTGCTCCGATATATTGAGGATGGGCAGCGGATGGCTATAAGTAGACGGTTAGGATTGGAAACGACATTACCGATTTTCTTCAACATACAGAGCTAGAGTCAAACCACTTGTGGTCGTCGAAGGAAGTACTACTGGTAGGTCGTCGGTCTCCATCGAGGTCATGGTGGAAGCAAGTTCAGTACAATACAAGGAGACGCCTGTAGAGGGAGCTGAGATGTATGTCTTTTTTGAATTCTACTTGAGTGCACACGACGCGTACCAACATCCTGGCATCAAAGTTGTAAGCTACGTGTGCTGGTAGTCGGTACACCAGAGGATGCGTCGTAGAAATCACCCAAGAACACTACTACATACTCCAAACGAAAACAAAAAAGATCTTGCGACAAGCTCGTTACTGTTCCCATTAGCCGACTCGAACGACTGACCTCGTCATTACTAGTGACGCGCTCTACCAACTGAGCTAAACGGGACATGTTAGACTTGCGCAGAAGAGCATGTTGATCAAGGTGCACTTGATAAGCTTCGACCCCCTTCTGCAACGCGTTGCAGCCTGCCCTAAACGCGCTGAACGCGCCCATTAGCACGGTCTGACTTTCGCGAACCTCCGATCGCGTCTCAGACTTCTACTAGACATCCACACGTACCCTCTCCGCCCCGTCATGTCTGGTTTTGACGCAAACCGCGTATACTCAGTCTCTGTACACGACAACGTCGAGCCTGTTGCCCCAGATGCACCCTCAGAAATTGAGAAGCTCCTTCTGGAGTTCATCCTATCTTACAGATTGGGCGGCGAGTTCCCCTACCGGTGAGTGTAACTGATGATACGTGCTCCGATAACTGTAGTGAAGATGTAACGCAGAGACAAACTGCGAGCGAATCTTCTCATGAAACAGCACCATCTGGAAGTCGACCTTCGTCACGTTGGATTATTCAATGACGAGCTCGCGCATTCTATCCAAGAAAAGCCGGGAGAAATACTACCTTTGGTGCGCATATATTCTACTTAATTGTTCATTTTTTCTAATGGGTCTTGACCTAGTTTGAAAACGCCGCGACTAAAGCTGCGCGTACAATACTCTTCCCTCTTGCACACGGCTCAGAGAGCGATGCCGAAGCTGCAGCACAGTCAATACCTAACGTCCAAATCCTCATCAAATCCGGCCTGAACCTGCAACATTTCCGCGAGCTGACGGCATCTATGACTAACAAGCTGGTCCGGGTGCCCGGCATTGTCATTTCCGCGTCCGTCCTTTCTTCTCGCGCAACCAAGTTGCATCTTCAATGTCGTGCATGTCGCTCTACGAAGATTATATATCCGCCAAGTGGATTGGGTGGTCTTGGAGGGGGTGGCTCTGATCGAGGTCTACCGCGGGTATGTGATGCACCTGAAGCGGAGGGACAGAAGAAAGACTGTCCCATGGACCCATACTTGATCATCCATTCAAAATCTTCCTTCACTGATCACCAAGTTTTGAAACTCCAAGAAGCACCAGATATGGTTCCTATTGGTGACCTACCTCGACATATGCCCCTTTCAGCAGACCGCTACCTAGCTGGTCAAGTTGTGCCGGGGACAAGGGTAATTGCGACTGGTATATACTCGACATATCAGTCAGCGAAGACGGTATGTACGTTCACTTTCTGCAAGATGTATCCTTTGAACGATTTGTGCAGAAAGGATCTGGAGGGACAAGTACACTTAGAAACACATATATCCGACTTGTTCACCTCGAAGTTTCGTCGCCTTCACCCGGCGCAGGTCTCAATCCTTTTGGCGTCCAGTTTGCACCGGAAGAGGAAGAGGAATTTGGTCAGATGGCGCGAAGTGAAGGTTTCTATGAGCGATTTGCTCGCAGCGTCGGTCCTAGTATCTATGGCAGCCTGGACATCAAGAAAGCTATCACCTGCCTACTTTTCGGAGGGTCAAAGAAAATCCTTCCCGACGGTATGCGGTTACGTGGGGATATTAACGTGTTGTTGCTTGGTGATCCCGGTACGGCGAAGAGTCAACTGCTCAAATTCGTTGAGAAGGTCGCGCCAGTAGCTGTCTATACCTCAGGCAAGGGATCCAGTGCCGCCGGTCTGACGGCCTCAGTACAACGTGACTCTGTCTCTGTAAGTTACATTGACTCTCGTATGTAGGTACACTTTGCTTAAATAACTCTGCTTAGCGCGAATTCTACCTCGAAGGCGGTGCTATGGTACTCGCCGATACAGGTGTTGTCTGCATCGATGAGTTCGACAAGATGCGAGACGAAGATCGAGTGGCCATTCACGAAGCTATGGAACAGCAAACAATCTCCATCGCGAAAGCAGGTATCACAACTGTGCTCAACTCACGAACTAGCGTACTTGCGGCGGCGAATCCCGTTTGGGGACGATATGACGAGGGAAGGAGTCCAGGAGAAAACATTGATTTCCAAACCACAATCTTGTCGAGGTTTGACATGATTTTCATTGTGAAGGATGAACATAACGAGCAGAGGGATCGGGTATGCCTTCCCCCTTGTGTGTGTACTGAACTATCTAACGTCGCCAAAACAGATGATCGCGAAGCACGTCATGAACATTCATATGAACCGGCCGAACCAAGGCACAGATGAGAACGGTGAGAATGTAGGCGAGATTGACATCGACAAGATGAAGCGATTCATTGCCTACTGCAAGGCGTACGTTCAATGCCTTTACTTTGGTACAATATAGTACTCATTCGTTGTTGAACTGCTACAGCAAATGTGCACCACGACTTTCAGCAGAGGCACAAGAGAAGCTGAGCGGTCACTTTGTTTCTCTGCGACAAGAAGTGCAACGAGTCGAGCAAGACAATGATGAAAGAAGCTCAATTCCTATTACCATCCGGTAAAACAACACAGCGATAAGCTCGCAACACTTTCGACTGACCGTCGTTTTTCCTAGTCAACTCGAGGCTATCATTCGTATATCCGAAGCCCTCGCCAAGATGACCCTCTCCCCAGTCGTACGGAACCATCATGTCGAGGAAGCCTTCCGACTCTTCAAGTTCTCTACCATGGACGCAGTCTCCGCAGGCTCAGCGGAAGGCCTCTCTCGCGGCGCGCTCAACGACGAGATGAATAAAATCGAGAAGGAGATTAGACGAAGATTGCCAATTGGCTGGAGTACAAGTTATCAGAGTTTGGTAAGGGAGTTCGTTTCGCAGCAAGGCTATTCGGCGCATGCGTTGGAGAGGACTCTGTTTGTGATGGAGAAGAGAGAGATCATTAGGTTCTCGGGACAGGTATGTCAACTGAAGGTTGCATCTCGTAAACTGTGCTCACGCCGTGCCATCTCTGTCTATAGAAAAAGGTTGTTCATAGGTGCGTTCCTTCGGTATATCTTCCATGTATAGCAGTCTCTGACGATTCCTCTTAGAGTCGGTGTATAGAGGGTGTGCGTTATCACTGTATCTCCTCGCTTTACCGGTATTTGCTTTGTTATTTGTCTGTTCTGGAAACCTCGTCATGTATCTTAAGTACTTGTAAGTTGTAGCAATATTCACAAGACCATCTCATGTCCAGCAGCCTCTGTCTAGGAGCAATCAAGACCGTGTGATGGTATGCCCGCCTAGCTCAATCGGATAGAGCGTCAGACTCTTATGAGTGCGAGCACTGCGGTGCTGCAATCTGAAGGCTGCGAGTTCGACCCTCGCGGTGGGCTAAACATCAATTTCTTTTGGATCTCTGAATGTTGTTGACAGTGCTTACTTTTTTGAATACAGAAATCTCTTCTGTGAGAACGAAGGTCGACATTTCGAAGTTATCAAGAAACGGCAGGCTCCCGTGGGTGAATCACTAATGCACGGGGTGGGACCTACCTCTGAAGCAGAAGTAATGCGTGCATATGGACAAAGATAGAGAAGTCAGAAGTGGATTCATTAAAATCGCGATGGTAACGACTAGTGATACATAGATGCTATTATACAACATACAAAAGTCCAGGGCCAACTTTCTTCTGATTATCGTATATATGATGCGTCAACTCATACTCTTCCACTAACTCAGAACGCGACCTTCGTAGTCAAACCATCCATCTCACGCTCGTAATTCCTATGCTTGCTAACTTCGTACGCGAAGTTCGACACGAAGCCCTTCTCACCCTGAGCGATCTTGAATGCGTCTGCAGCAAGCGTGGCAGCATCAACCTTGCCCACGGTGACGACACCGTATGAATTAGTGACGTCGTCGCTATTCAGGTTGGTATTGTAGGCGATCCCAGGGAGCTGAACGGCTTCGCGCAAGAAAGCCACACCTTTGATAGAGTCAGCCATGTGTATTGAGAACAAACAACGAATAGCTAACTGTACCTTCGCCGATGGCACCAATAGCCTTCAAGTGACCAAACGCTTCGCGGACCCAATGGATAGCACGACCGTTGTCAGCAAGCTTTTGAGCGTGCTCCTTGCCGCTAGGGATGATCAAGGCGTCAAAGAGCGTGCTCCTCTGGCCCTCGAAGTGGTGGTCCGCCCACAAACCCTTGCCAGTACCAACTGCCTGACCAGCGGGGTAGACATACCCACGACGAGGACCAATGATCCACGTCGTGGCGCCACCAGCCTTCAGAACGGCACGGAGACCCTCAACTTCCCCAAGACTGAACCCATCATGAAGAAGAATGGCGATCCTGCGAGATACAATGGTAGGCTCCTTGGGGGTATAGTAGAGTTGAGACATTGTGGGTGTCGCCTTGCCGTGGTTCTGGCGAGCTGGCTTCTCGGGAACTTCACCTCCAACGTTGATGGCAACCTGCTTCGCGAGCTCATAGTCGATGTTGTTGAGAACCTTGGTGTAGGTCTGGAAGACCACGGGGTCATCACAGTGAGAGAGCTCGAAGGAGATGGCTGAGATGAGATGAGCCTTCTCCCATGGCTGGAGAGAGTTGTAGAACAGTTGCGCCTGGTTGAAGTGCTCTTGGAACTTCGCGCCACGAATTCGTTGCTTCATGCCCTGCAATTTTTGAGCGTACCTGTCGCGCAACAGTTAATACCTGCAAAGGATATGTGGGCCGAATGGAAACTCACTCGTGATATCCACCGGCGGACTGAGGTACTGGTTTGATGTGCTCCTTGCGGTTCGGCCAATAATTGATCTGGCCCTTGGTGATCCTGTGACGCATAGCACCGTCACGGTTGTTGTTCAGAACAGGGCATACGGGACGATTGATAGGCAGCTCCTCCCAATTGACTCCCAGACGTGTGAGTTGGGTATCGAAATACGAGAAGTTACGACCCTGAAGAAGGGGATCGTCGCTGAAGCCGATACCGGGAACAACGTGTGCAGTACAGAAGGCGACTTGCTCGGTTTCGGGGAAGTACTCGTCGACAGTGCGGTTCAAGACCATCTCGCCAATGATCTCCAAGGGAACAAGTTCCTCCGGCCATACCTTGGTGGCGTCAAGAATATCGAAATCAAAGTCGTGCTCACGAGCTTCGGGAATGGTTTGAATGGCGAACTTCCACTTTGGTGGTGCACCATTCTGGATAGCCTCCTCGAGATCCTTGCGATGGAAGTCTGGACATACCTGAGCTATGTATGTTCGATACATTGCGCTGGGGAATGAGACATACCTGGATCTTGTCCTGCGATCTTCAAAGCCTCGTCCCAGACAAGAGAGTGAACACCAAGCTCTGGTAGCCAGTGGAACTTCACGAAGAATCGCTCTCCCTTCGCATTGACAAGGGTGTACGTGTTGACCCCGAAACCCTGCATCATACGGTAGGAGCGGGGAATGCCACGGTCGGACATGACCCACATAACCATGTGAGCAGCTATACCGGCCATCAAAATCAGTTGAGAGCGAGCTATGGATGTTTGAACTCACACTCAGGTTGAAGGCCGACGAAGTCCCAGAAGTTATTGTGGGCAGACTGGCCCTGAGGGACTTCGTTGTGAGGTTCGGGCTTCACAGCATGTATGATGTCAGGGAACTTGATCGCATCCTGAATGAAGAAGACGGGAATATCGTTTCCAACGAGATCCCAATTTCCTTCCTCTGTTGACTATTTTCAGTAACGCATTCCACCAGACATACAAACGCACACAGACCTGTGTAGAATTTGGTGGCGAAGCCACGGACATCACGGACAGTATCCTAAAACAGACCTGTGAGGACCCACGCACAATAAAGCATGCCAAGAAAGATGCCTACCGCGCTTCCACGAGATCCCTGCACGGTACTAAATCGCACAAAGACAGGAGTTGTTCTCGAGGGATCTGTTAGGACAGGGGCGAAAGTGTACTTGGAAGCTCTGTCATCGTACACCTAGTGCGGGAGTGAGTGACAAATGACACTCAGGAGTACATTCTCAACCAACCTTGAAAAAGCCATGAGCACCGGCACCTCGAGCATGGACTACACGCTCGGGAATACGCTCATGGTCAAAGCGGTGAATCTTCTCTCTGGCAATCTGGTCCTCGAGCAGAGCAGGCCCAGAACGTGTACCATCGGATACTTTGAGCCTGCACGATTCGTTAGTTTTAGTTCGTCGAATGCCTTGGTTTTCATTCTCACCAGTCGTCGGTATTGCTCACGGGTACACCGTGATCTGTGGTGTGAGTGTAACCGCTGGACGGCTTGCTCGCAGGGTCAATGATATCGTGTTGCAAATCAGCAACCTTGGCCGTCTGCGTCGCAGCGGTGACGGCTTGCTTGACGGCCCCTGTGATAGAGCTCATTATGGTACTCGAGTTAGTATTTGACGACGCAGTCGATGATAGGAATTGGAGGGAGAAGGCAGAATCGGGGGAACCATTGGAGCTTTGTGGGTTGGTTTAAGTACTCTGGACGACTGCGATGTCGCGCATGGAGGAGGTGAAGCGAATGTCGAGGGCTCCAGCAGCCAGAACACGGTGGACGTCATCCTTGACGACAAAATACTCCTCTGCCATTGGCCCAACCTTCTTCAATTGCCGTTTTAGGCAGGCGCCACTCCATTTTCGGCCACGGGTGATGCATGATGCTCAGCTTGGACGCTATGACATGCGCTCCAAACAAGACTCAGTCATCGTACACGGGATTCAAGACATCACGCACGGGATGAGAAAAACTGGATGATAATTAGATCAGGCAGGACTACACACGGAAGGATCGAGAGAAGGCTTTCAAGTACCGTTCCAAAACTAAATACGAAGAGGAGAAGCATAGAGAGAGAATAGTCACACATGTTACGCGCGTTGTTCTATAGAAATGGAAACCAGAGAGGGGCATAAGGAAAGGATTCAGGACGGAGCAAAGGAAAGGGGGTGAAGTACAATCAAGGAATGTACATATCCTTGCTAACAAGGAGGAGAGGTGGTCGAAACACGAATCAATGAAGCCCATAAGGACTTGTAGGGGGAGGAAAGATACGTGAAGTGCGGCCATAAACGTCGTCGCAGTGACGGGGCTGACAGACTCGAGGCTCGACAGCGAGGTCCCACATCACCACTCGGACGGACGTGAGTTTTGCTTACAACTTGAGGGTAAAGTTGGTCAGTATCACATCACATGTAATGAAAATACGGAAGGACACATACGCAAACCATATGGAGTCAAAGCTAACAAGAACAGTCATGCTGTCGTCTACTTTACGTCGTCACAATCGCAACCCTCGGACTTGTTGTTGCCGACCCAACTCTTGCCGCAATTGTCGCAGCGGTGCCTGGGACCACGCTCGACACCAATCGAGGAAGTGGCGGTGGACGAACTAGAAGACGAAGGGACATCACGATGGATGGCAACAATGTGACGGGTCAAGTCGTGCTTGCGAGAGAAGGCTCGACCACACGACTTGTGCTGGCAAGCAAATGGCTTGGCGCGGTTGGGGTCGTGGGTAGCGATGTGAGTCTTCAGGTTGAAGGCTCTAGCGAAAGCTAATATGGTATACATGAGAATGAGTAACAACGGTGGGAATGATTGATGAGACTTACAACGAGTACAGTTCGGGCAACGGTACTTCTTCTTGGGGTCGTCGGTACCACTATCTTCATCCTTGGAGCTGGCCCTGGTGGCTGGGGTATGCGAGGAGACCGGCAACTGCGTCGAGACTATAGCGGGCGACACTGTCGCCTGAATAGGAGCGGTGGCGGGGTATCTACCAACACCAGGACCCTGGGGATAGTAGTCAGACGCCGAGGAGCTCGGAACCCTGATTTGGGTGATGCCGGTAGGCTCATAGTCTGACATACTCCCACGAGAGAAGGCTCGAGTTGTGAATGAGGCCGAAGGGAACGAGGCCAAGCTGGGGACCGCGGCAGGGGAGCCAGAGGGATGGAGATTGTTCACAGCAGCTGGGTTGGCTGTGGAGGATGGATGGTAGTCTGAGGGGGACCCAGACATGGAATAAACACTGTTATTATCTCCGACCTGCAGCAATCCTAGACGTTTCATATCATTCACGTCAAAATCCAGCTCCTCGCTGCTGCGGTGGGTGCTGATGGAATACTGCGAGGTAGGCGAGTACGATGAGACACTGTCGTAACTCGACCCGTACGCAGACGCCGACTCGGATGAGACGGTGAATGCGGAGGGAACCCCGCGGGTAGGGGTATCAGGCCGCCAGTGGAAGCTGTTGAAATCAGGCTCGTAGGTAGCGACGGGCAAGCTACCGAGCTCAGCGTCAAACGCAGCAAGTGCGTCGATTTCGGACTCGAACTGGTCAGGGTGGGGTGCGAGGACGTCCGAGATACCTTGACCGTAGTGGAGGAAATCGAAGGCCTGCTTGTTAGCGAGGTCTGTACTATCGAAGTCGAACACGTCGGCGTTCGACTTGGCGAGGTAGACCTGACTCGGGTCTACGTGGTATGTCGGCTGCGCCGGTGGTGACTGGAACTGCGAGTAGAAGTCTGCCATCTTTGTACTGGGTAAGGGGGTCTGGGTTTGTAGCTGCGGACGGAGCTATATAACGATCTGCAACTGCGAGATGTTGCTGGAGAGAGGTCGCTTTGCACGGTTTCGAAGATGAAAGCCTGGTTGAAAGAGAGCTGTTGGGGGGAGGAAAGAAGGGAGAGGAGGTGGTGGTGGCTCCTCTAAAGCGACTGCTGCGGAGACACGCATGCGCCCTCGCAACTCCCACACGGGCTGTGCCAGGACCCCCGAAAATACCCTAAAATGTCGTTCGGGATTTTCGCATTTTTTCTCAGGACGCCCTCCGGGCGAATTCTCGGGAATCCGAACGACAT